>CM042894.1:26993080-27593080 GCA_023653625.1 Triadica sebifera
ACTTTTGTTAGTAACTTTGGAAGTGAAACTTAGTTCTTTGTTGAATGAGGTTCAATATCTGAAAAATATGCATGTGAATTTATTGGATTGATCAGTTGTACAGTCAAGATTCTGATGAGAATATCTTTGCTTGATCAAGTTGTTGAGGACAATGAGCTCGCTGACCGCGTGAATGGTAGACATGCTCTTCGCTTGTTCATGTTAAAACCTAATATGGTACAGCTTATGAAAACCGATAAAAAGAAACAAAGGTTCAGCGTCAAAAATGTTAAATTTGTCATCGCTTTTCAGAATCAGTCGCTGGCGGATAGCGGTAGCAGGAGGTTTAGAGGTAGCAGTCAGTGGTATCTGCCAGGAGGAGGTTCAGAGGTAGCAATCAGTGGCTAGTAATGACGGTCAGCCAATGACAGTGGCTGTTAATGGATAACGGTCGATCAATTATTTATAATTATTTTCAAGTGTTTGATTGGAAAGTTAATTTAATATTTCATAAAAAATCAGTTTTTAATATGAATTGTAGAAGTCAGTGATTGAAATTTTTAACTGCTTAAAGAGTGAATCAAACAGAAACTAAATCAGAAAAATCTGTTAATCCAATATATAATTTAAGTTTAGATATTAGATTTTTCACTTTTTATATCAATTGTTTAGTTTAAAATAATTATCAATATATAAAGGTGAGGTTTGGATACTATTTTTCAACTATTAGATAAAAATTTAATATTTTTAATTAATTTATAATAATTATGGTAATTTAATATTATAACTTTTAATGCTATTTATACTAACGTTTATAATGATTACCTATAGAGTTGTATTTGGTATCCGGTAAAATGACATATTTATATTAATTAAAATTTTTATATAAAATCTATTTAAATACAAACGAATTATACAATATTTATGCATATTAAATAATATAAAAATTATATTAAGTATATCATCCCAATATAATAAATACGTTCACCCTTATCATCTAATATTCAATTATTATATATAGGTACATGTTAATTAATTTAATAATTATATTATATATAATTACCAAAGAGTTTTGGGTTAACGAATATAATATGTTATATAACAAAAAAAAGGATATAAAGAAAAACAAAAATTATAATATATTAGCTTATAAGTTGAATGCTAGTTTGATACTGTTTGGTAACATCAAACTAGATTATAATATATATTATAATTTAGTTTAACCATAAAAATAAGAACAAATTGCAGAAAAGCTTCTAAAAATTTTAATAAATTACATTCAGACACAAACTTTTAAATCCTTATCTTTTGATAAAAATGTTATTTGAAATAACAATTAAGAAGTTTGAGACTTAAATGTATTGGTTACCTAGTAGTTACAATTGTTGTTAACGAGCAGAAACCTTAAACTCTTATAAAATGTTATTAGACTGTACATGAAACTCTAAAAAATTCACATAAAAATATTTCAAATACAAAAAAAATCATAAATTATATTGCACTACAATATTTGAAATTTATACAGTATCAAATGAATGAGTATTATTTCAAACGACATAATGTCAACTGTTAATTTTTTAAAAATTTATTTATACCTGTAATTTGAAAAATTTCAAGAGAATTTTTTATAATTTGTTTTAAAAATAATTTAGTTGACAAATAATTTATATTTGGTAAAATGATTTATTTGGAAAAAAAATTAAATTATAATATCCAAAAAAACTAGAAGAACTAATGTTTAAGTTGGGAACTAGTAAATTATAATTTTTTATAATAATAATAATAATAATAATAATAATAATAATAATAATAATAATAATAATAATAATGAAATGTTAGATGATAAATATTGATGTGTTTATTATATTTGAATGAAATATTTAATATAATTTTTATATTATTTAATATGCATGTATGTTATATAATTTGTTTGTATTATGTATTTAAATAGATTTTATGTAATATTTTTAATTAATATAAACATTTTGTATGTTATTTTATCAAACTAGTTACATTTTCAGTTAGTTTTATTATACTTTTAATTTAATCAGCTATTAAATTATTAGATATAATTAGATTAACAACTTTTTTATTAAACATACCACCTACTAGCTTTTTTTTGAGAAACTTATAATATAGTTTTATTTTTTCAAATAGTCTATGGTCAAAAGATCAAATTAGATTATAATATAAATTCGAATTACCCCAATTTACCGAATAACTTAACTATTAAATGATATTTGAAATAATTTCATATTGAATATTTTGTTTACTACACATCCCAATACACATTTGAAAATAATTAATCAATTAAGGCAGTTCGGCTTTTCATTTCGTTTTGTTTATGTTCAACACAAATTTACCACTGGCTGCATAAATTCGGGAACATCTAATAATTATGCTAAATTATGTTATCGATGCCCAAGTACATGCCAAGCAAAATTTACCATATGCTCGGAATAGAACTCATAAATTTGGAGATTGCACTAGCCAACAGATTAGAGTTTTATGAGAGAAGATGAAAGCTGAATGAGGAAACATCAAGAGCAAAAGATGAAAAATGAAAGGCAGTTTTTAATTTATACAGCTGCTTCCCATAATTCCAACTTAATTCCAACTGAGTTAAAATATAAATTCTAATCTATTATGACTCCGTCCTCAAAACAGAATTCGATAGCAGAACATGATCATAAATCATTCATCTAATCCGCAAGTGCCTGATAAGAATGCCACTCAACGCAAAGGAACCAAGTCACAAATGCCAGGAGCATGTATGTAACTAGTCATCATATTCTCCCTGGTAGAATTTGTTCTCTGGAAAAAACACGGCCACAACTTGATTCCCTCCAAATTTCCTCCCGTTCATCCCTGCTCGGGCTTTTGTAGAACCTTCAATATCTGCATACTCCAAGAACACCTGAAAATAACAGGGACATTTGTGGTCATCATCTGTGGCCCCCAGAAAGGAAAAGGACAATGAAAAATGCTATGCATCCAAGCATAGAAATGTATGGGATTGACAACCTTGCCAACTCCCGGAGAAGCTTCACCATCTGGCCTTGGACGTGGGATAACAACATTCACCAATGTACCTGCATTAGAAGAGTGAAAATATGCAAACCACAATTTTCAAAATTAATATTTTCTTCTTTGAAAAAAAAGAGGATATCATGTAAATATAAATAGGAGGTAATGAAGTCTTCTGTCTGTGTATGTTAGGCCCGATTCTTTATAGCAGAATGTGGGACTACAAAAGGCTGTAAAACAGACATACAACAAAAAGAAAATAAAGCAAATCAATCATTACGTAAAAAAGCTTCACAGGAGAAAACGAAAAAGGGGTTAGAAAGCCACAGGAGGAAAGAAAGGGGTAGCAAACTGAGGACATAGACGGACTAAAAGTTTTTACCAAATTTTCCGCCCTCCGTTCTCATGTCCTCCAAGATGTCTTCAAACTCCTCATCATCTTTGAGCTCATCTGCACTAACTACTTGAGTTAGGCATACAACTTTTGTAGGCACAGGTTGTAACATAAACCTCTGCAAAAAATAAGGCTTCAGTATGAACATAGAATCAATATCCAAAACTGGAGACATAAATTTAAAGAAAGGATAAAAAGAGTGGCAACAAAATAATCGGTCTAAAGGCAGGATGTAATCAAACTTAGGAGAGAACTAGTGTAGTTAAAAGCGAAAAACGCACTCAAAGCAATATACTTTTCCATTGCCTAAAGTGCAAAGCACTAAGAAAGCACTCGCTTCATTGAACCAAAACCTAATTTATCTAAAATTAAAAAAAAAAACAGTAATACAATATGCCAAAAAAAAACCGGAAATAAAAAAAATAACTAGAAACATTATGAAACATTACTTCACATGTCAAAAAAGACCGACTTTAATGTTTAATATATAAAATTACTTAGGAAAATGAATTAATTCTAAAACTAATAAAGCAAATAACTAAGAACTAAAATTCATTATCAGACTCCTTGCTTAAAGATAGCAGTATAAAGAAAATTAAAAAAGTGTTTAATATTAAAAAAAAAATTAGCAGCAATATTGAACAGTATTTAGAAAATTAAAGATAGAGTAATACAGCAAAACAATCAAGTTAAAAATAGCAGTATTAATAAAGTTAAAGAAATATTAAACAGTATTAAAAGATAAAAGTAGTATAAAACAGTATTTAGAAAATTAAGGACAGCAGTATTCAGAAAATGATAAAGAAGAAAACTGACTAATAAAGGGGAAAAAAAACATCCGAGAATCTTAAAAGAGTAAACATCTTTGTGACTTTGTCATATGCAGAAGTTCTGTAACATAATGTCATCAACGTTGAAAAAATCATGACAAGCAGCCCATGTATTTAAAAAAAATAGCAAATATAGATAGCAACTCACTTTAACTAAAAAACTAAATAGAGTTTTATAAAGAATTAAATACATTAAAAAAGACAGCTGGCAACAGACCACAAGTTTTTAGGAATATAGAGTTCCATAACCAAAAGAATTTGTTTTTACTATAAATACCGATTAACAAATTTTTAAAACAGGTGAAAAAAGGCCAGTGTTTTCCACTTCACGAAGCACTAGCTTAAGCACAAAAAACTTGCTCTTCATTAAAGGAGTGCACTTTGAACTACCAAAAAGCAATAGACCTATAATGCGCTTCGCTTCAGCGCTAAAGCAAGCGTTTTTAACTACACCAGAGAGAACAGAACAATATTTAACCTGCAATGCAATTTGCTGCTGGGCATGCAATAGCACATTCTCTTGCTCAGGCTTAGGTTGGCTAGCACCCTGGTTGGCGCGCCTAACAGTGAGAGTTTTATCACCCATTTTAATTCCATTCAGCGCAGCACAAGCTATGTCTGTAACTGAAAGATCTTGATATACACAAAATGCGTAGCCTTTTGAGTTCCCAGTCTCTCTATCTTTGACTAGATCAAAACCTCGAAGAGGCCCGAAAGACTCTAACAACTCTCTGATTTGCACTTCAGTGAAGTAATAGGGAAGCCCACCAACAAAGATGCGATCTGGACCCTCAAGCCCACCAGCAGAGCCTGTAGTTAAGCCGACTGCAGCCAGGTTAAGATTGGGATTGGGCTGGCTTGGACCAAGCGTTGCTGCAAGAGACGGGTTATAGTCACTAGGTCTCCTCACTTTGACAGGTGCTCCCTAAAAGAGTAATTTTTACATGAGCAAAAGCAATTCAACTAGTACCACATGACAGCAAACATGCATTTGCATGAATCAACAGCCAAAATAGATCCAACAAAAGATACAATTACCTCAAAAATAATCCCATCTAAGGCCATTGCATTACTAGCCTCCTCAACAGATCTCATCTCCACAAATGCAAACTTCTTTTCATGGTTTATATAGACATTTACAACAGCATCCCCTGGTGGAAACAAGCATGAAACAATTACTGACATCAAACAATGCAGGTGGTTAAATTATGATTAACTGAAAATAAACATTGATATACCTGGGCCAGCAGTATTTCCTCCAATTGCAGCCATAACTTGGCTGAAAAAAGTTGCCACAGACTGCAGGAGAAAATAAAGGTTGTTATGAACTAGATGTACACATTAGCCAAAGGAAAGTGGCAACAGTATAGAACTAGATGTACATATCAACCAAAGGAAAACTTAGAGGAAGTAAGACCTGTTCATTAACTGTAGGGGGAAGCCCTCCAACATACACTCGCCGAGCATGCCTAGTAGCCTGGAACAACAATATAAGCACATAATTGTTGAGGAAAAGACTTTCTGAAGAAAACATATAAAAACTATTCCACAAGGAAATTATAATGCATGATTAATCCGGCCAACCTGCTGTGTCATTGCTTGAACTGGCATCACAGGGATAGCGCCAAATGGCTACAAGTAAACAAATCATACCAAATTAAAATAATGGAAGGAACCAAACAAAAATATATATCACACAAAAGAAAATTAAAACAAACCTGACTGGTCCCTAAGGGAAACACGTTTGGAAACATCCCAGAAATGGCAGGATTTGCTCCAGGAATCAGACCTGCAAAGGTAATTTGATTAGATTAGATTACAAACACAATCAGAAGTATAGTATAAGGTATTTGAGATATTGAAATGGACTCTTGCATCATTTTCTAATAGAACAATTTAGCCCTAAAATCTTACGATAATTTTATCAAAAGAGAGGAAAGGAATACATCATTTATTCAAGTTCTGGAGGATATATTTGCAAGACTACAACAACAGGCAATAGTTGCCAGTTAAAGACAAACAAGAACCATCAAACCGGTGCATTGATTCCTTCTTGTACATAAAAGCTACAGAGGTCAGCTCATGCCCATAGTCAGCAGAGTGGGCCAAGTAGCCCAACATTTCCTTCTTACAACAAAAGACGAGGCAAAAAACAACAAACAAACACCAAAGACAAAAGAAACCAAAAAGTCTCTCAGTTCCATAATTATTTCTCCAAGCAGTAAAAAAGTAATAAGATTACAGCCCATTCAGATATCACATCTCTAAGAAGCAATGAGTACATAATGAAAGAACAAAATACTGCTTACCAAAATGACATCATGTAATTCGTACGAACTTTCCACACTAGATCACACAAAAACAAAAGAAAGCAGTTAACAAATATGACAATCTCATTTATGGAGGATACATATACCTGTAGCAGCAGCAACAGCAGCTGCACCAGTCAACATTGCAGATGGAGGAGGAGCCATATCAAAACCACTGACCCTTTTGCTGCATCCATATACAGTTATCATTAAAAAAATAAGGTGAATAATAAAGTATGCTAACAAAATGAATACCCTAAATTCACAATTCATGTATCACACTCGCTGCCTGAAAAAAATGTTATCCTAATCTATTCACATATAATGCAAAAGCCTACCTCTTGGAACGTGAACGGGAGCGGGAGGGTGATTTGGATATGCGCTCTGACCTACCCCTTGAATGAGATCGTGACCGACGCCTATGCCTGTCTTCCCTGTCCCTATCATAATCTCTTTGCCTTTGAACAACATTAGCCAATAAATCATAAACACTTAGCATAACCACATAAAGAAAAAAAAAAGGATTTTCATGTTCTTTCAAATGCAAGATCAGTTTCCATTACCTGTCCCTGTCATAGTCTTGACTTCGGATATAGTCATCATCATCTCTATCCCTGCCCCTTTCCCTCCTCTCACTACGCTCTCGGTGGCAATCACGATCCCTGTGATGACGGTCACGATCCCTGTCCCCGTCTCGGTCCCTTTCCCTATCCCTTTCTTTGTCCCTGCTTCTCTCTCTATCCTTTTCCCTATCACGATCTCTATCCCTGTCCCGGTCTTGATCCCTCTCTTTATCACGCCCCTTTTCTCTTTCTTTTTCCCTGCTTTTTGAAGACTCTCTTTCATAGTTGCGAGATCCACGCTGTGATGGGCAATTTTTATTAGCACAATGTGGAATTGAGCAGTACAACAAACTAGGTGAACAAGTAAAATATACAGAAAAGAGAAAAAGGAAAAAATAACCATAACTCATAAGCTGCAAGACGTCTTATGACTAGACAATATAACATAGCACCCACTTAACTTGTGCATCACAGAGTTATATCAAGAAACAGTCCTAAGCTCTATTTAAATTCATAAAATCACTCTGAGACTACCTTTGAATCAACTCGTCAAGGAAAAGAAAGTAATATTCACATGCTAACAACTAACAGATACATTCATTTGCCATATATACCTATACAAGATTGCATCCAAACAATTTTTGCTTCTCCACGAAGCTATAACACAATTAGAACAAACAACGAGCTCTGTCTAGGCTCTGAATTAACAAAATCACCAGGACGATACTTTCAACATCAACTCCTCAAAATATTTCAATATTGATTGCAAAAGCCACAAAATTATACAAAATTTAACTAAACCCAAATTAAAAAGAAACCAAGCAACAGTTCTAAGAGTATATCTATTTATATTACCCGTGATTTAGAATCGCTGTGATCATCAGCGATTCCATGACTATGGCTGCTAGCTCGAGGTGGGGGAGAGAAGCCGCCGCCAGAAGCGTGGTTATCGTTATCAAAATCCGCACCGTTGCCATCGTACCTTCCTGTTTCGTAATCAGTCATGTTTAGCAATTAGTTAAAAAGTTCTCTACTTTGTAATTGGCGAGAGCTGCGTATTGTTCTGTTCGTCTGCGTTTAAAGAGATTTGCGTTGGAAGCTTCAGACTGATAATGAAGAGTGGATAATTGAGAATTCTAGGGCAGGGGTAACAGGACAAATTAGAAGATCAACCCTAAAAACTTTTCCAATGTGCAAAATAATCTTTTTATAGAAGTCATCTTTTCCATATTTTAAAAATAAAAATAAAAATTCAAAAATGTTTTGCCCCTACTACTTCAATTCTTTACCACCCATCCCTTAAACTTCAAACTTTACTGCTCACAGACTTCACTTCATCAATTTATATAATTTTCATTCTAAGTTTTTTACATTGCAAGAAATTCCAAACGATTGCTATTAATAGAATTTAGCAACCTAGGACCACGATAACAGTGAAAAAATGAAAACTACCGTAATTCTTTCTGAAAAAACCTCATACTCTTGAAAATTATTTTCGTCTTCTACTCCTACGGATGAAGAAATATATTCCGTTAACTCTTCTTCAACCAAAAAGAATAATGCAATCAAGATATATAATGAAAACTTTTCGACAGTAAACTTTAGTATGATAGATTTTAGTAGATTAATTTAGGGTTTAATACATCTTAGTGAAAAAGAAAAAGAAATATTACCTTGTATACTTTTAATCTAGATTGTAAAAAGAGTATAATTTATTTATCTTTTAGTAGTTTAGTTTAGGTTTGATGTATATTATGGTAAAAAATCTATTTTTGGTTTGAGAATATGTTACGACGTTATTCTTGACAGTAGAGAGATAAAGATAGTCAAATTTATTGATCTAATGAAAAAATCTTAGTAATCATTTAATAATGTCAATCATGACCGTAGATGCAGATAGTTTTGATTCCCGACGTTTTAGGATAGAATGGTCGAGCTTAATAATGCCAGAAAATATACGATGACATCAATATATTTATAATTGATTAATCTTTAATGTGAATTATTCCATAATATTTTATGAATGTTTTTCTAGAATAACATTAGGATATTTATTTTTATTTTGCTAATATCAATTTCGACCATAAATGTAAGAAGTTTTGATTCCCGACCGCTTTAGGGTCGAGATGGTCAAGCTTAATAATCATAGAAAATATACATTGACATCTATATACTGATAATTGATTGATCTTTAATGTAAATTATTGCATAATATTTTATGAATATTTTTCTAGAATAACTTTTGAATATTTATTTTTGTTTTCTTAATGTAATTCCCGATCGTAGATGTAGAAAGTTTTTATTCCCAATCGTTTTAGGATAGAGATGGTTGAGTTTAATAATCATAGAAAATACATGTTGACAACAATATATTTATAATTAATTGATCTTTAATGTTAATTATTATATAATATTTTATGAATATTTTTCCAGAATACTTTAGGATATTTATTTATTTTTGTTAATATCAATCCCGACAGTAGATGTAGGAAGTTTTGATTCTCGACTGTTTTAGAGTTGAGATGATCGAACTTAATAATCACAGAAAATACACGTTAACATCTATATACTTATAATTGATTGATTTTTAATGTGAATTATTGCATAATATTTTATGAATACTTTTCTAGAATAACTTTTAGATATTTAATTTTGTTTTCTTAATGTAAATCCGACTGTGGATGTAGGAAGTTTTTACTCACGACTGTTTAGAGTAACAATGGTCAAACTTAATAATCATAGAAAATATACATTGACATCAATATATTTATAATTGATTGATTTTAATGTGAATTATTGCATAATATTTTATGAATACTTTTCTAGAATAATTTTAGAATATTTATTTATTTTGGTTAATATCAATCATGACCGTAGATATAGGAAGTTTTGATTCCTGACTGTTTTAGGGTCGAGATGGTCGAGCTTAATAATCACAGAAAATATACGTTGACATCTATATACTTATAATTGATTGATCTTTAATGTGAATTATTGCATAATATTTTATGAATACTTTTCTAGAATAACTTTTGGATATTTATTTTTATTTTCTTAATGTAAATCCCGATCGTAGATGTAGGGAGATTTGATTCCCGACTATTGTGGAAAAAAATAGTCGAGCTTTGTAATATTATTAAAATATTTGTTGGCATCAATATATTTGAGCTTGTTTGATTTTTAATGTGAATTACGACATAAAATTTTATTAATACATTTCTCGAATAACTTTTTGATATTTATTTATTTATTGTTAATATAAATCCTGATAGTAGATGTAGGAAAATTTGATTTTCAACCATTTTAGGGTAGAGATGGTCGAGATTTTTTTTATCTTTTTATTAGCATTCTTTTTGCTACTGACTAATGATTTTGTTTATCTTTATTTGGGATTGATGAGATTTCAAGATTGGCAACGAGAGTGCTAGAAGAAGATTTTGTGCCTCTTAAGCTTACAATAAGGTTTTCTTAGGAGGATTTTCAAACTATAATGAAAGAAGGGTTGATTAAGGACCCTCATGTCTTGGAGGATTGGAAAAAATATATATTAAGAGTATACTTTGATATAACTGACTGTCATCACTCCTTTACTAGATTTGAAAAAATATATATTTGAAGCATACTTCGATATAACTGATTGCATCACTCATCTACCATTATGTGGGAGCTACTTGTTAGGGAGGCTTCTTTTAATAGAGAAAGGGAAATGTGGTTTAATATTAATGGTCTTTCTATTAGATACTCCCTCAAAGAGTTTGTTATTATCACCTGATTGCGATGCTCATACTTGGCTGAGAATTGGGATGATTACCCCGTGTACAATGTGGATGTGACTAAAGACTTCAGGAAGAAAAACTTTTATATATTGGAGGACACAAAAATTAACATTGCTACGGTGGCAACAAAGTTTAAGGAGTTGTGCAATAAGCAACAATAAAAAAGGCAAAAGGCTAAAGAGACGAGGTAAAAAATGAAGCATGATAAGAAGAAGAAGGTGCATGATGACTCCAGAATAGAAGTAATTATTAAGCTGGTGCATAAATTGTTTATTGAGATGGTCCTGCACACAAAGACAAAAGAAAAAACGTTATTCCAGAATGAATTTTTAGAATTGTGTAGGACCTTAAATATTTTAGAGCATTTTCTTGGGGAACATGGTCCTTTCGGTATTCAATGAAACAACTCCAGAAGGATCTAAATAATAAGATTATGGAGTTGAAGGTAGATCCATAAAGATCCAAAACATATACTTATGCAGGTTTTATTCTTCCTTTGTCGGTGAGTCCATACTCTGTAAACATTAGTTAACATCTTGCATCTCCAAATATTGTAAATCAACCTTTTGTTTTTATAATTCTACAAATTTAGGTATACGAATGCATACCAAAAATGACCAAGTGGTATGCACAAAGGAAGATTATTTTTTATGACCAACCAATTCCTTACTTCTGTAAGTGGAGGATAAGGTTTGTGAAGAAAGGCCTAAAACATAATGAGGTCTTTGAGGTCTTCAAATGGGCCAAAGTAAATGTATCATACAATTCAAATTTATAATCATGAATTGTGTTCTCTTTGTTCGCTTGTTGACATCTCATAAATATCTTTACAAGGTTGTGCTCAGCACTGCCATGTTCACCCCATACCCATGGCTATAAAGATTACCATAGCCACAAGCATCACCTGAATACCATAAACATACAAAAAAATAAATCAGTAATTGTCTCAATCGTAATAATGATGTAAAAGAAAATAAAATTTTGCAGTACCATTGTGCCAGAAGCTTCACTGCCACCGTAAAAAGTAGTGTGGGCATTTTTCCATGCTCCGCCAGTGTAAACTCCGGGGATTCTTGCCTGAACAAAACTCAAAAGCATCACCAAAGATGTAATTACAATTGCACCTCATGACCGCCATTGTTATCACTATACTATACTCTGAAGAAAGAGAAAGATAAAAAGAGGATTCTTAAGGGAGTGGTTGGAGAAGGGAAAAAGTGGAGTGGTATTTACGGAAGCAAATAGGCATAAAATTGTCAAAAGGTAGTACCATATTATCACCCTTAATTAGTGATGTTTTGTTCATTAGTGAATTAATTCTATTGCTTTTTAATCTTTGGTTGTAATCTAATCTCTTTCCATCTCCATGAAGCTTTTTTTTATCATTCTTTAATAAGAATTTAAACTCTACATATCATAACTTGCATAAAAGCGAATCAAAAAGCTAACTTCAATTGCAATATAAAATATTTACTATATTAAACATATAGGATAAAGATAAATTTTAGTATGGAGATAAAAAAAATATATAATATATAATCATTTACAAAATTTAATTGGACAAAAGTACATATGCCCTCTTTGCTACTAATGTAAATCCGCCCTTCATAATATGATTAACATCACTAAATTAAAATATGTAATTATTAAGCTGATGAATATATTATTTATTGAGATGGTCTTGCACACAAGGACAAGAGAAAAGATGCTATTCCGGAATGAATTTTCAGAATTGTGCAAGACCTTGAATCTTTTGGAGCATTTCCTTGGGGAACATGGTCCTTCTAGTATTCATTGAGGAAACTCTGGATGGATCTAAATAATAAGATGATGGAGCTGAAGACGAATCCATAAAGATCCAAAACATATACTTATGCAGGTTTTAGCCTTTCTTTGTTGGTGAGTCAATACTCTGTAAACATTAGTTAACATCCTGCATCTCCAAATGTTGTAAATCAACCTTTTGTTTTTATAATTCTACAAATTTTGGTATATAATGCATATTGAAAGTGGCCAAGCGATATGCACAGAGGAAGATTATTTTTGTTGACCAACCAAATCCTGACTTCTATAGGTGGAGGATAAAGTCTGTGAAGAAATGCCTAAAACATAATGAGGTCTTTGAGGTCTTCAAATGAGCCAAAGTAAATGTATCACACAATTCAAATTTATAATCATGAATTGTGTTCTCTTTGTTCATTTACTGACATCTCATAAATATCTTTACAGAGGGTGAAAAATATCATGATGCCAAATGAAAACAAGGTGATAATGGACTCGATGACAACTTTTTTGGCACTAGAAATAACCCCTAATGAGGAGTTAAACACTTACATCAGTAAGTTAAAGATAGGGTATTCCATTAATTGGGAGGATATTGGTGGTAAGGAGAGTGAAGATGGAGTTAAAATCCTCCTAGATATGAAGAAGGATGATGCTACAAAAGGACACATCCCTTCATATGTAGAAAAAGATTATAAGGAGACATGTGTTGAAGGGTCTCTACCGATAGATAATGTGAAAGTCCATGTAATAAATGAGGGCTTGAAGAAATAAATTAAAGCAATTGTTGCATACTGTGTGGAGCCGATTGTGCTAAGACAAACTGCAGAGCTGAGCCATCAAATTGCATTGCTTAACCAACTTATTCAAGAGGTACATTCTTCGGCAAAGTGTCCTTTATAGCATTTGCATGACCTTGCTTTGGATGACAATGTAAATTTATTGAAATTTATCTATCTTATACTAATTTTTAATATGAGACTGTTTGACTCAACCGTAAAATGGTAGAATAATGTTCATCCTTACCATAATGGATAGAGAGGGTTGAGATAAACATAATTTTTTCTTTGATTAATGAACAAGTTAAAATATTTAATATCTATAACAAGTTAGAATTTTTCATTGATTAATCTTCATAATTGCTTAAACTTAGTATGCTTAATATTTTTCTATTAATAAATAATTTGTTCATTAATTTTTTTTAGCTCAATCAGGATGAGGATATGAAGTTGGATGGTGAAACCAAGGAAGATGCTACAACTAAGAAAAATGACTCAAAATTTGAGGTATGTACCCTATCTAATTTATGCTATTGAATTTGGTATTTAAAAGATATAATATTTAAATGTCTACACTTTAATGAAAACTTTTTTTATTCTATTTTTTTAGCTCAATTGGTTGGTGGATGTGGTTGTTGATGGCATGGTCAATGATGGTAAAAATGTGGATAGTAAGGAAGAGAAGGATATGACTGAGAAGAATTGGCCTGAGACTGTTGAAAAAGGCTATGGAGGAGGATGGGGCTGAAAAGAATTTGGCTGAGACTGTTGAAAAGATTATGGAGAAAGATGTGGTTAAGAAGAATGAAAAGCCTAAGAATGATGATGAAGCTTAAGATGAGGTTGAAGAAGATAAACAAATTGTTGAGGTTGAGAACAATGTAGAGCCAATTGACCCTATAAATGATGACTTAAAAGACGCTTTTGTTAGGATCATAGAGGGTGAGAAATTTGTATGTCGGGGTGGGAGAAAAAGATATGTCAATAAATTTATGGGCTCACTTTGGACTCAAGATCATGTGCTACCGAAAAAAAAATCAAAGTTGATAATTAACAAGGTTGTAACTTATTGAAAGTACTCGACGCATTTGAACTGAAAATCGTCAACAAGTTCATTAAAGAAATAGTCAAAGCTCAGTTGCCAATAAGACTGACATCTATGCAAGAGATGAATGAGAGGACAAATTTTGGACAAATTTACTGATTTCCAATAATTTGCTAGAGACTAAGATAAGTCAAAATTGTTTTCCTAAATTTAATTTTGTTATTATCTTTTTGCAATATGTATAAGAAAACCGACTTGTTATTCTTCTTTTTATAGCACTTTGAAGAATACTTGTACCTATGAAGGAGGCTTTACCACGAATATCCTGATTCTATGAGACAAGATGCTATGATATTGAATGAGAACTTCAGCCAAATTGTGGCATGCAACTTCCATGATGACCCTTTCAATATCAGTCATAACCTCTTGAATTACATCAGCAATGACAATGAATGCTTATATGAGAGACAGTGGAAGAATATCAAGTGTGTGTACCTGTCACATAACATAACAAATAAACATTAGGTAGCAATGAAAGCAGATTTTAATATTGGATGTCTAATGGTCTTTAATTCACTGAGGAATCTTCTCAATGATGAAGCTCTAACCAAAAACATGCAGCATCTCCGTAAGACATTCCTAATTTTTGTAGGAATGGAAAGTTTTGGTCTTTATAATTATGAAGCCAAACCAGTATGTGATATCGAGAGGCCATCTGATGTTTCACAACAGACGAATGATGATTGTGGAGTGTTCACACTGAAGTTCGTAGAGATGGGCATTCGTCAATTAGGGTTTAACAACCTAGAGGTCTAAAGAGAGAAGGAATGAGGAAATTAAGGCAGGAGATGACCTTCTATATATGTGATGACCCCGAGCTTAACAATCTACTGAAGAAAAAATCTCTTCAATCGTAGTTATCCATTTTTTCTATCTTGTTGTTAATATAATGTGAACTTCAATGTTCTTGTTAATATCATGTGAACTTTTAGAATTCTATTTCATTAATTGGTGGTGATGTTGTTAGTTGTAACATCAAAAGGTTTTAGGATTTGTTGTGTCTTGAGTCTTCTACTCTTATGTTTTATAATTTAAAGGCATATTACTGAGTATTTATTTGATAATTATAATTTAGGGTTTATCTATTTGGCAACATATTTTTGCACTTGGTAATTAATTCTTATTTGATGATATCTTAGAAAAACAATTACATTCATATTTTTAAAGTTTTTCTGACCATAGTGAGTCAGAGTACAAATATATCTCGACTGTCTGTTAAATATCCCAACAATAGTTCATATATCTCGACTGTCGGATTCAATAATAAACTCGATCGTTGTTCGTTCCGGAACATGATATAATTTTATCATCAATTGAATATAATCATGACGAATTTGGATTTGTGGTTCACGCAAGACAATGGATGATCTTATCACATCGACTTAGGTTTTTAGTGCCCAATATTGAGGTTTTTGAACCTATAACATCCATTTTGGCATATACCCGACCGTGGTTATTTTTGGCATATAAATGTTTATTTTTAGAGTCAGTGGCATAATATTTACCTTTCACTTTGAATAAAGGTTTTTATTACCCAAAATTGATATTCTCACAACCGTAGCGATTGTTTCTTTCGACTATCAGCAACATATTCCTATTTGTCGATTATACATCACGACCTATTCCTTGATTGTCACGACCATAAGAATAGTGTAACCCGACCATCACTTATTTTCAATCTCATTTTATTAGGGATTTTATTAGAGATTGTTTAAAGGCAATTTGTATTCGTGTTTCATGTAAGGTAAATGATGATGATCTTATCATATCGAAATTGGAGTTTCTGGATCTACAACATCCATTTTGCTAAATTAAAATAACAAAAATATCTAATTTTGTCATCAATTGAATATAGTTAAGACCAATTTATATTCAAAGTTTACATAATACAAGAGCCGATCTTATCATATCAAATTAGGGTTTATAGTTGAGAAAATTGAAGTTTTTAGACCTAGAACATATATTTTTAAAAATTGAAAGAACAAAACATCTAATTTTATCATTAATTGAATATAGTCAAGGCCAATTTGTATTTGTGGTTCACGGAAATCTAATGGTTGATTTTATCATATCGAATTAGGGCTTTTATTTTTTGAAATTTGAGTTTTTGGGCCTACAACATCCATTTTTTTAAATTAAAATAACAAAATATCTAATTTTATCATCAGTTGAATATATTCATAGCCAATTTATATACATGATTCACGAAAATCTAAGAATTGACCTTAAAGTATACACCAATTTTCACTGAAAACCCTCAAAATCTCTAGAAGTATTTATTTTAACTATAAATATAGTATCTTTCATTCTTCTTGTACTTACTTATCTTTTTAAACTTATTTTCCAAATTCTCTAATTTCATGGGGTATCACGATAAGATGATAATGAATGAAGAAGAAGAAAATTTCTTAAAGATATATTAATTTGGACATGTTTATATGATTTCTAACGTGTATCAATTAATTAATTCTTATTGGAAATTAAAAAGGGTTAATTACTATTAAAACTTATAATTAAAGAGATTGCAGGCTGATTGACAGTTGCGACTTTCCATTTGCTTATATATATATATATATATTATGTATTTAAGGAGTCGTTTGATCCAACTTTATTATTTCTTCTCCTCATTTTCTTTATTTCTCAATAACAATAGTTGATATCACGAGACTTTCCCTTTGCATATTAAGAGAAATTTTTAGATCCTCAACCAAAGTCAAAATGATGTAGACATAATTAACAATTTTACTATCTACTGCCGATACTTCAATTTGGCTACCAAACTATGTTATACTTAAGAATATTAATTTCAGAAGAGTATTTTGGAATCTACCATGAGATTTCTCACCTGTACCCATTAGGTTTATGGCACATTGTTTATAGGCAGAAAATAAATATTCCCTTATTTATTTTAGGTGTCTAAACTGTTTTTATACTGACGATAAAAATCTAAGTTTTTCAAGAAAGCAGCGAAATAAGGCTGTGAATTATCAATCTATATCTTTGGCATTGCTTTAATTATATTAAATAGCATAGACGAAATGTTGAAATGGCTGAGAGATGTATGGAATACAAATGGTGGGCAAACACCGATGCATTCAAAGTGGATGCTATTAAAAATGACATATGAATCTTCAAATCCTTTTGAAGTCTCTAATCCGACAGTATGCGGGATTCGCTCTAATACTTTGATCTCAGTCTTTAATACTTTGGAGCATTGGCCTTGGAATGATTAGCATTCATTAGAACATAAACAAAAATTGTTTGCATGTTTTTCATGTGTAATTGAAATGGAAAAAAAAAATGTCTAAATGTGGCTTGGGGAACACATATGTAATTGAAAAAAAATCAATATTTTTTTATAATATATGAAAATTAGAACTATTATGGTATTCGAGTTTTCTATATAATATATTAACAGTGTGCAAAAAAATAGTCTTATTTTCATATAAGTTGTATCAACTCACAACTGTTGAATTTAATCCTACTGTCGAGATAGGTATAAATAATCAATGTTATTTTTATATAATTTATATCTACTTATGATTGTAGAACTTAATTCTATTGTAAAGCTAGGTAGAGATAAACAATACTATTTTCATATAGTTTGTATTTACTCACGACCGTCGAAATTAATTTTAATGTAGAGTTAGGTAGAGATATATTACTAGAAATTCAAATTTCACATTTTCCACGTGAATTTTTCTACTATATCAAATATATAAAAAAAGAGACTATTTAATTTTATCGTTCCCCGATGTTGTGTCTATTGAATATTTGCTACATGTTCTTTTTGAATGACCCTGCTTCCTATAGATTAAGCAAGTAATCTTCCATTTTCCAACTTCTCCCACGAAGGGAATTTTTTTTGTCCTAGGTCTTCCTCTCTTCCTATCAACATTTAGGGGAAATACTTTCACCAATTTCACACTTTCGAGGTCCCATTCGGCTTATGCTAGCACTAAATAGACAATTTTAGCATATGCGACAAACATATTATGTACAGAATATCGGTTATCGCACAACTGATATAAATTAATTCCGACAAGTTGACAACATGTTTATCCAGGTCAAATACACTACATGAGCATGATTTATCTTCTAAATTAATCTTGACCTTATTGTTTTTCCCTCTTATATCAAACTCAAACCTGTTGAGTTGAATTGGGTGCATCCCTATTGCATCTTGGTATCATTTTCTAACAATAGTTTCAACCTTGGGCATCAATGGGCTAATCCTTAAGGGTTGTAAATTAAATAATTCTTCTGCCTTCTTATTACACCACTAGGATACTTGGGCTTATATGCCCTCCAACAATAAAACTATGGGATACTCTCTTTGTTCCCTCAAAGTGAAGTTTATAAATTTTACTCTATTAGTAGTCATGATATTGTATCGAGTATTGTAGAAATGAGCTCTTATCCATTGACATACATCCATTCTTGTTTCCGTGAGATATTTGACGGTCTGTTCAAATCTTGCCCTAAGTTCATTGTAGAGCCGATTGAAGTTTGAAATTTTGTAAGCATTTGCAACTTCGTCAAAAAGATGAACCACACCTTTTCTTCCTAACATTTGCTTTGACATTTTAGGAAATATGTCACCTACAATATTTAAGATCAACTGCCTTATAGTGATTCCTGAGACCATTAGCAATGCTCTGGTGTCTATTCGAAATAAAAACCAAATCATCTTTGTCTAGTATGAGCTCCCCCATATTCCCAAAAAACCAACCCCAGGAATTGTTATTCTCTGAGTCCACTACAACCCAAGCTAATGGATATTGATGGAAGTCACCATCTTGGGTCGTTATAATGAGCAAAACTCATTTGTACCTTCCTTTTAAAAATGTCTCATCAACTGCAATTACTTCCTTAATGTGACAAATCTTTTAATGCATGTGTGATATGTAACATCACACCTTATGCATTTGAGTATAACTTATCCCTGTATCAAGTAATCATACATGACATACTGGAAAGGTAAAATACCCTGTTAACAATAGTAGTAATTTTTTTTTTCATATTCTGTAATATAATTCAATGAATTTGCAAGTCTCATATCCTATAATTTCATTCAATGACTTGCAAGTCTCATATCCTGTAATATTATTCACTGACTTTGCAAAGTTAACACTGAGGTTTTCACCACAATATAATATATCACATATATCAAAACATAAACTTTACACATAAGTATTTTTGAGTTGATTTCATTTATACATTTTTAGACTCATTCCAAAATGACTATACATATTCAAGCACGTAAATACATAACACATATGATATATTTTCATGCTTGTGTGGAATGTAAGGAGAGAGAGTGATGAGGCTCGGCCAGTGACCTGTGCTCCATGTCTTTTATACGCTACTCAAAATGAGCTATCACTTTTATTTACCTAAAAAATGATGCAAATTGATGAGTTGCAGCTCAATGAGAATAATCATCCAATGAGCTCTAAAGTACCAAACAACTCATAGTAATAAATCACAATTCCAATATATACCATGTATTCCATTCCATTCATCAGTATCATATAAGTATCAATAAAGTTGAAACAAATAATCATTACTCTTTATGTATGCAAATGCTTTGCTTATTTCATTTTGTTGTGACCAAGTTAAATAGACATTGCCCCGGGTTTCCATGTGAATATTTTCCATGATAACATTTGCATTTGCATTTGCTAGCTAGCTTGATCATTTGTTTCATTTGCACATTTATTGGGCCATAGGCCTCTTCTTTTGCTTTACAATATTGATTAACTAGTCACAACGCCTTTTTAGCCCATATGCATATGCACTTGTATTTAAGCATTCATCAACCTTGCATCTTTATCATATACAACATATATTCCATATATACCTCAAATATACCACAAGTATACCATTTATATGTACCACAATGTCACAAATTATCCATCACTACATTATCAATGACCAATCATGACAATCATATGAATCACATAGCAAGCAACATTCATTTGCACTAAAGAATTCAATCGATAATTAGACTCACCGTTCTCCTTTGATTCCGACCCCTAACTTATTGTCTATCTGCTCCTTGTGGGTCTCCAATATGTTGCGAGCCTAATATGAAAACATAATCGATTAACTCATGATTAGAGAGACTTAATGTGACTTAAACAAATTAATATGCATTGTTCATGTCAATAGTTAAGATTTTTCCTATGAGGCAGTGTGACCTTATGTGACTGTTTAGCCTATAACTTTTTATATAATTGACCAATTAATATGATTCTTGTTCCTAATTAAAAATAACATATAATTATATAATATATCCCAATTTCAGAAAAATTGGATCATTTTACAATATTTGGTGGAATTTCTAAGAGTATTCTATTTTCTGTCTTATTTTCTGCCTTTAGGCAGTTTCAGGGTACTCATTTGGGTTCATCATAACTTATAATATATAAGTCATATTTTAATGAAACTTTACAGAAACTTATATGGGTGCATTTGGAACATGTTTCATGTTTACAACTTTTACCAATTATGTCTCTATGGTCTTCTAATTATACCAAACAGTTTACTGGTCCAGAATAGAATTGACTTCCGGATCAGTATGGCTTCCAAAGGCCATAACTTAGTCTATACATACCCAATGAAGCTGAAATGAGTACAAAAATTTAGCTACGAAATATACCTATAAATTTAATGTTTTTATAATGTACCGAATCTAGCTCTAACAAGCTCAAATTAGCCAAACAAGTTACTGTATCTTCCCAGGGCACTCAGTAGGCAGTTCAGACCATGGAACAGTCATGGTTCCATTCACCATAACGCCCAAGTTACAAGGCCTATTAACTTGAAATTTGGTAGAAAGATACAAAACCCATATATATACAAATTTTATGTTTTGAGAGACTTCAAATAACGGATTTAGCATATTCGAAATCAAGCCACACAGTAGCTAAAGTGGTTAGGGTTTACACCCTGACCAGGTTCAGTACGAAGAGCATATCTCTCCCTATACATAACTTCTTGCACAACTGTTTATATATCCATAAATATAAGACATAAAGGAAAAACTTTGGTGTTTTACACATTTCCAGAATCAATTTCTATTAACATCAAAATCAGGGTGCAATTCAGTGCCTAATATTGAACCTAAGCAACTCAAATCAACCCTATAGCAATAAGAATTGATTACTTACCAAAAACAGCCTTGCAAGGGATCAATTAGCTTCAAAAACTAGGTGAAACAAGGAAGAATTGAAGTCTGAAATGGAGGGAATTGAAGAAGAAGTCGGGTTGGAGAAGAAGGCAGAAATGGGAAGATAAAGCTAACTTTTGGTTTTTGTCTTTTTATCTTTTTCTCATCTCTTTTCTCCTTTCTCTTTTCCTTTCTCTTCTCTTCTCTTATATTTCTCTTTTATGTCATTTTCATTTTATTTTTTCTATATTATTATTATTATTTACATAAATTTATAATTCCACTAATTCACACAATGATACAGCTTAATCATTTGACCCGATTTAACTAAATTAGCAATGTAAATGTTCACTAATCTTAATCTAATCATTTTTCTTACTTTAATTTAGTCTCCTTATTCAATTCATTTCTAATACTTTGTTATCGTTATTTAGGTTATAAGGATACACGTGTGACTCGATATAATTGTCAAATACTAGGACACATAGCTAGTGTGTGCCATGAACTTATTCCTACGAAAATACGTATGAAATGCACGTGTTCAATTGAATTGTATGCAAGATGGTTATGTTCAATGAAATGCATGTGGGGAAGGTCAAGGATGTTACATGATATGCCATAAAGACATATTTAAATCTTCCCTCATCATCTACTTCCAAACCTGTAGTAACTTTACCATCATTTGCCTTATGCACCATCCATAGGTAAGCCGGAGCAGACTATAGCTTGCCTGTGGAGATCCGATAAGGCTTTCACATGCATATCTTCTCCTTCAACCAAGCCTTGCAGTACGATATAGGAATACTTTTGTTTTGCATTAAGCTTATTATTGCTTTGGGCTTTATAAAGTCTTTTTGACCACCAAAATGAGATAAAACCACCTTTCCAACATACCTCACCATTGTTTGGCTATGCTGTCTCTTTTAACTACCAATTGAGCAAGTGTGAACATTATTATATGTTTGGATCTGAAAGCACATTGAGTTATTAATCAGTGACACTCACACCTTCCAATTGCACATCGTGTTCTTGCATTTTATGACGTCTATCCTTCTCACATTTAACAGTTTTTGTCTCAAAGTTCCCTTGGAGAGCAACATCTTTTAGCTTTCTCTTGACCTTCTCCTTGTTAGCAAACTCTTGACCAATTGCCAAATCTGACCCATCTAAAAAAGAATAATCTTTTTCAAGTGTAGTCAATTTATATCTCATTGGCCCAATTCATCATCATTTAAATCAAAATGATCTAAATTTACATCCAACAACTCGTGGACCACATCCAATGAATTATGTGCGACAATTTCTTCCTTCAGCAGCTCTACAACCATATTCATATATTTTGATAGAGTCCGATTAAACCATTGAAAATATATATTTTGACCATCATTTCTTGGAGAGAAAGCAAAAGCTCACCATTTTCTCCATTGTCATCGATAATATTGCATTTGAAGTGATTATCACGAACTTCAAATTGGTTATTCTTTAAATATTTAGGTCCTTTGTAAATTGTCTTTTTTTCTACGAGCTCCATATATAATAAACAATCCTCCGACTCTCTGTCTTTAATAAAAACTTTAAGATAACTAATCCCATCAATTAAAAAAAGCGTTATCTTACCTCTAAAGCATGAAGCTTAGAATATCACTTTCAAGACATGTTCGTTATGGTTAAGACCAAACACATTATATATCATTCCATGAATGTGTCGTAGTTCAATTCAGAGTCATCCATTTGGATGCATTAGATATTCTCATTCCGTTCGCACCATTTATAAAAATCATTACCATCCTTCAATTCTTTTATTTATTTGCGATCTAAAACAAAGTAAACATTCCTTTGAGCTATAACTGAAACAAAATAAACACCTATAAATATTGATAAATACATAATAAAATACTAGTACGAATAAGTAATGTTCACAATAGTGAGTCAATGAAGCCAATATTACAAGTCTCGATACTATCTCAGCCATTAGGGTAGAGATGGTCGAGAGTAATGTTATTCATTTTAACAAAACTATCCCGACTCATTTAAACACTAAACACCAATAAATATTGATAAATACATAATAAAACACTAATATGAATGGGTAATGTTCACAACAGTGAGTCCATGAAGTTAAAATTACAAGTCTCGATCCATCTCGACGATTAAGGTAGAGATTGTCAAAAGTATTTTCATCCTATCTTGACTAATCTCGACTATATAAATAAATGGTCGAAAAGAATGAGTTGGGAAAAAATTCTAAGTTCTGGATTTAGCAGAAAAATTGTAGAAATTATGTGTTTGTATTTTAAAGTATTCTAAATGAATCTTCACACCTTTATACTGAAATGCATTGCATTTAGAATATGAATTAAAAGCTATATATCTCATATTTACATAGTATACTCGCTTGAATTATGAAGTTTAATAACGACATTGGAAATTTGAAAATGCATATTAAAAAGTCAGAAATTTGGATTTTGAAAAGCTGAATCTATGCAAACGATTAAAAAGTTTCGATTTTTAAAGATGAATCTCTACAATACAATTTTTTTTTTTTGCCTAGGAGGGAGAATGAACAGAAGAGGAATTTTTATTCAGATAAGGGTATTATTGATATTATGAAAATATCATTAAAAGAGAGGGTTACCTTTATAAAAACAAATATATTGAGATTAATTTTTCAATTATAAACCTTTTTAAGGTTAATTTTAAAAACTCCCCGTAATAACAACAGGTGTAAACAAGTCAAGCTATTCAATGTCGACATAAAATCTTCAAATTTGATTCAGAGTTAATCAAGTCGAGCTCGATTATCATAATATCTAACTCGTAGAACTCGCGAGTTTAATTGAATAATTTTTTTATTATTTATTAAATTACTTTTATATGCTGAGTGTTTAAAAATATTCAAGTTTAGTCGAATCGAGTTAATTCAAATCAATTTTGAGTTGAATTGACTATAATATTTATTAAAATTTTTAATTAATTCGAATTTTATCGAGTCAATCTCGAGCGGTTTGAATATTTTTTAAATCAAATTTCAAACAATTAAAAAAAAAGTTTAATCGAATTTGAGTTTCGAATTTTTTAATCAAGTCGAACTTAAACTTTGCACTGTATCAATTCAACTTGATTACACCCCTTGATTGGTATCAGAAAATCGTAATCCTTATGGAAAATAATCAACTAGAGTTTGGGGTATTATGGTAATTTGGGTACAAGTATAGTTCTTTTTTTTATTCTCTTTCTTTTAGATAAACCTAATCTAAAATCAAATTAAAAATTCTAAAAAAATTACTATATTATTTTATTTTAGATTCGAACTGTGAATATAATTATAAATTTATTTTTAACAAATGAATCGAGTCTATAATGAATATCATATAATAATTATAAATATTTTACATATAATTTTATTATTAAAGAATTTATAAATAAAATTACAAATCGAATTTCATTCAATTCTTGTTAAAATCCTATTTAGTTATTAGCAATAATATTTTAAGAACTTTTATGCTATATCTAGGAATATCTAATTTAATTAGGATATTGCTTGACTTGCCGGTTGTGTAAAATGTCAAATTAAATTAAAAATGTTATTATTTTCTATAATTTCGTATGATGGAAACATAAAGAATAAATTATATGCACAAACCTATGTAGAGATCATATTCGGTAAATTTGATGCCAATGACTGAAACATACAAAGTCAAATAAAAAAAAAGTAACTGGTGAATAATAATTCTTCTTTCCCTAGGCATCATTTGGACTGTTTATATAGCCATTGGTCAGTTCAATTTCTTGTCTTTTCAACGTTAATTTGCACTTCTTGTTAAATATTCAAATTTCTTTTTATATGACAAAAGTAACACAGGCAATAAATTTCACTTCGATTGTTTTATCTTTTTCCATAGAATCGGAGATAAAATTTATTGTTTTATCAATAAATTTCACTTTGATTGCTTGTTCTAGTTCAATTGCTAAACTTAAATTCTGCCATTAAAATTTATAGGACACAAGCAAAATAAGAAATAAATATAGCAAATTAACCAAAAAAGGCTCATTTTATTGTTTTTAAATACTGTTTTTTGATATGCTTTTGATTATCTTGCCAATGATAGTCTTTCAGCTTGCAAATTAGTGAAAATCAATAAAACATGCCAAGACAATGTTTGATGAGTCCCACATCGGTTGCGGAGGAATTCCTGAACTGGTTTATAAGACTGAGTTCAAACATTCCCCTTTGAGAGCGCTTTTGGGGCGAAATTAGGAATTCACATTCTTATCATTTGGTATCAGAGCCAGCCCTGTATACCGGTGTCCCTTCGGGTTACGACAGATCGCCAACCGTGGCAGTTGGGGTCTTAAGGGGGTGGGAATGATGCTTCACACATCGATTGCGGAAGAATTCCTGAACTTGTTTATAAGGCTGAGTTCAAACCTTTCCCTTTAAGCGCACTTTTGGGACGAAGTTAGGAGTTCACATTCTTATCATTTAAGGTTTGAACCCAGTCTTATAAACAATTTCAGGAATTCCTCCACAACCGATGTGGGACGCATCAATGTTACTGGGTATTTTTCCATCCAAAAATGATGTGTGTATTTGCGTAATACTAAAATCAAGATATTTGTGGAGTTCAACCATGGCTGAAGCATAATTAGTTCAAATATATTTTTCACATAGTATAAATTAGTTAAACAACATTACAACTACATAGACTGGGTCCAGCAATGCAACAGCACACTACCAGCACAACCATGGTCGTTTCTCCTACCTGCTCCTGCTTTCATATACGGTGATGCAATGACTAGAAAAGAGTAATGGCAAATCCTAATTACCTAAATCCAAAAGTTACCCTCATTAGGCTCCTGTTCACTAGATCCAATTAATGTTGTGCTGCAGACTAATGGGACAAATATCATATGTATGTGCATGCATTCCTACGTATATCTACACACCAATATAGAAATGGTAACCGAAGAGTTAGGCATTTGCAAAATGCGACAAATGGAAAGCATACCTGCAAACCTTATGATTTTGAAAAACTTTTGGTAGGGCCTTCAGTAAAGCTTCTCGAGTTTCAAGTGTTATGGTTGATCTGGTGAGTACTCGACTTCCACTTGCACTTCTGGGAGTGCTTCTCTCAGAACTTAATTGTTTTACAATATTACAAGCAGCACTAGGCCTTGGTATAGCATTCTTCATGCTAGCTTTTCCCATTCGATTAAAAAATTCAGTTAACCTTTTCTCTATGCCTTCCCAAGCTTCTTCTTGCTTCCTAACAATTTCTGGGTAGAGTTTAATAAAAGTTGTATCTGTATGCTCTTTAAACTTCCAATCCTTCAAGGAAGTCCTTTCAACAGCAAACATATTGAGGAAGCTCCTCATATCATCTTTAAGCTTGACTGAGAAGTTAATCTGCGAAGAGTTGATCACCAGATTCTTGCTAAATAAAAGCAGAATATAATCTCTAGCAGGAGGTTTAGTAATTTCCCTGGTATTTGAATCTGGAAACAACAAAGAAGTCTTTGGGGCCCAAAGTCCCTGCACCAATTGTCCATGCTTCTGAATAACTGTTAAGAGATCTTCAGCGGTGTCATCAGGAGCAAAGTGCTTAAGAACACTAAACCGTTGAATTGAAGGCCCCTTGCACAATTATGTCATTATTCAACCTTCTAAGATCAAAATAGTGTTAGCCACTTGTAAATTTCAAATAAGTATATTCAAATTTTCATAGAAAAATAAACATAGATAGTTTAAAAAACGAAAAATAACTTTCAACTGTTCTATTGCAATGCTAGTCATGTTTCTATTAACATCAGAAAGAAGAAAAGTTATTTACCTTTTAGTTATTATAGCAAAAATTCATTCCGGAAAAGCAAAATACCATCATCAAAGGTGGATTTAGAAGTCTTTCAAGTAGCAAATTCATGTATTTGAATTCATCTACATCTCATCTATGATTTTTTGCAAAATGCATAAACAGATGAACAAAAACATATCCTAATAACACATCATAATATTGATAACATGTTACAAGGAATTTAAAGAATGTCACACCTTCTTGAAGGACCTTTAGATTTAGTATTGACGTTGGATGCCATTGGACATAATGCATTCAGATAATCATACCTTCAAGAAGCATAATATTAAATCAGCACGTACAATGCTTCAGATAAATAAAAATAAGCTCCTAGCAAAAGGTTCAGCTATATTAGCAAAAGCTCAAATAAAGCAAAGATAAATAAATCATACGGGCTCATTGTAAAATCCATGGGAGAACCTTCTTGTGTCATCATTTTTGTAGATATTTAGAAGAGAAGTCACTCTTGGAGCCATGATACTTGAGCGAAATCCAACACTGGAATGAAAACAAAAGGAAGAGCAACATACAGTTTCAGATAACCAATATATAACAGAAATTAATGAACTATGAAATTTGGTCGAAGTAGCAATAATATCTCATGATGAACAAAGCACTTCCAGTTCCAAGTCTCCAACATCTACTTCATTTTAGCCAATTTCTGATGATCTCTCCCTCGCACAATCCTATACATTCCAATTTCTATATTACTTCAGCATTTTCCTTTCCATCACAAAAATTTATTTCCCAGGAGAGAGACAAAAATGAAGGAAAAAAAATACACACATACTCTGGAACAAAAATTTATAAAAAGAACTGCAGAACAATGGTTAAAGAGCACAAGCAATTAATTCTTAAGCAAATGTCAAAGAATTGATAATTGTGATCAAGTGACAAGTTATCAAAAGTTGGACTTTACGAAAATACATATATAAAAACAGTGATGTAAATTTTATTTTCACCTCAAGCAAAGCATTTTAATATTACTGAGAAGGCATGACCTTTTTTTGGTGGCATAATCATATCTATTTGTACAACCAGAAAAATTTTTGAAGGTTAACTTATTGGAAGTAAAATAAATATGTTAGGGGATCAATTCATTCTCAATTTCATTGAATGATGTTCATAAACATAGCTCCAAAAAGAATACAGCCATATTACTTGGAATTTAGTCATGATCATTTTTGTCAACTTCTTTTATAGCTCCAAAAATAATTGTCACATCACTTGGAAACTAGTCAGGACCATTTTTGTCAGATTCATTTAGCTCTAGTTGAAAATGAAATAGCACTTAGACAATTTGATCTCATTTTTCATTAAACACGACAAAAAATAAATTGGAAAACCAAGATATATATATATATATATATATATAATTTAATACATATTGGTTTCAAAATTACATTAAGAATTCTTTTACCTCCTCAGCTTCTGAAACTTGATAATTCTCCAACTCCATGCGCTTGAGCTGTGGCACATTTAATGAATAAAACGTAATACCTAGGTGATTTTAAATGCTAAACTAAACTTGGTCAATTTAGATGGGAAAGGCTATATGGTTGCTTTTCCTTATTTCCACCTGTATTATGGCGGCGCTCATAAACCACTTCGTGACTTTGCCCCAAGGCTCCCCACGTCATGAACAATAGTTAATATGCATCAATATAGTATAGCAGAAAGCCAGCTTTTAAACACTTCTAGCAAAACCCCAGTTTCCTACAGCATTTACACATACGCTGAGCATAAACAACTTTATCTGGATTAATTCATAAAATTTAACAAAAATAATGACAAGAAAAGTGGGAAGTATTATTTCATGTATATGTTAAAAATAAGTGTGAATAGCAAGTTCTGAGAATTTCAAAGTGAGAACCATATATAGATTACCTTTCCAATGCAATACTGGGTGAAGTAAAAAAAATTTGAGAGGCCCTATTACAAATTAAAAGCAATTACTTGGCAATGTAGTTTATGCTACGTTTTGTGTGTGTGTGCGCGTGAAGGGAGAGAACCTGCTTCTTTGATGAACCAATGGATTTCCCCTCATTTGGATCTTCTGATTTAATAGCAGCTCCTGTGTTAGACGTAGCATTACTCTTCCTTTTTGAGTCAACAGAATCAACATGTTCCACTGATGACCGAAGCTGCACCACTGCATGAATGGGATTCAGGAATAACTGCAAGCCAATAAATGAAACAAAGCATCTTAAAACAGATATTTTGAAAAGAACCAAAAAAATTACACTCATATTAATAAGCATCAATCAAGATGCTAAGCATAGGTGCAAACTTGAGATTCAAATTGTTGATTGAAATATTAATTTATGCATTGCAAATCTAGTTATAAGATTCGGTATACATTCTAAAAATCAATAAAAGATAATACATAATCATATTATAACTATCAAATGTATAAATTGGAAAACACTGTATCTCAATAAATGTGGAATGATTATGTTGCCAATTTAAAGACCGATTGATTTAGGTTAGCTGAAATTGTATCCTAGTCCTACTATGGTCTATTCTTCTAAAAAATATTACACAGACATAACACACACAAAAAAAAATGAAAAAATAAAACAAACTTGTAGTGAGCTACACCCTGAGACTACAATGATAAACACATAAATCGCCCATATCAACTTCATTTTACATTTCATATAGAAATACACAAAAAAGACAGGGATTCATTTCCTATACACAACTTTAGTCTTTCAATGTGAAAATTTCATATAGAAATACTCAAAAAAAGACAAAGATAGCCTATATACAACTTCATATATTATGCTCAACTCAACTTCAATCGCAAACCATAGGAGTCATCTCTAATTCTGTCCAATATCAATTTGCAAGCTCAAGTCAAATTCTTCAGTGCTCAAGTAAAATTGCATCATACTATTCAAGCTACGAACAATTAAATTCTATAATTATGGTACTACAATAGTCCAGGATTTTTTTATTTAAATATGAGATAAGAGAAACTAATATGAGAGTATAGACTGAAGAATTTAATAGCATAAAATCAACATTGCAATATTTCAAATTGAAAAGTTAAAAAAAAAACAGAAAATTTAACTTCTAAATGGCATATCTATATTCTAGTGCAAGATTTTTTGCATTAAAATATATGCCGCATTGACCAGTTGAGAGCATATATATGTGCTTCCCTAAGCCAACTTAGGTTTTACCACATATGAAACATATGTTAAAGTGTGCACATTTTATGTTTCAATAAATATATAAATGAAATGAAAAGAACTATTGGCCTCACTAGAAACTACAGCCTTTTATCATAAACTATTTTATTGCGCTTACCAAAAAAAAGGGGACTAGAATTCACAGCAGGATGTCTTAAACAGCTTATCAACAGCACAAGAGACATACCTTGTTGCCAGTTGGAACTCCAACGGCATAGCCAGAAGCACAATGTGGCATAAATGAAGAGGACAGAGTCTAAGCTGATACCACAAAATATGATTATTGTGATATAACAAGTTCAAAAAAAGAAGTAACGTTTCAAGAACATAAAAAATACCTCAGCAACTGTGATTATCTTTTCAAGAGAGGAAATATTATGTTTTATAACAAGTTCAAAACAAGAAATAAGGTTTCAAGGATATAAAATACCTCCACAATATGATTATCTATTCAAGATAGGAAATATTGACATGATTAACTAACTAACCAATTAATTAAAAGAGATTAAAATAAAGACTGAACCCACTGCAGCAGAAACAATCAACATTTAATGATAAAGCCTGCTGGTTCCAGCAAGATGCAGAAGTAGTGCACTAGTCTAACTAAATGAACTACAGCAGATATGACACCTGATCATGTCCTGATTACACATAGATTTGAAACACAAGTAATTAATTAATTGACAAAGGAATAGCGTTTCAAGCTACAAATTGTATCTATAAAGGAATAGGAATAAGAATAGAGTCAGTTTTCCAGTAATGGAACATAACCAAGGAACCAAGCACAGGTGTGGCAAAACTTTGATTACAACTACATTTTCACCAACCAGTTTATGATGTATACTATAGTAGTTTTCATGAAATTACACTTGCTAATCAGACCAACCAAAATCAAACATCGGTATTGCACCATCCACTCAAGCATCACAAAATAAGCTAAAATTTCATACACAAATGAACCTTTATTTGAAATGCAAATTGAAGCAAACCTGCTTTTTCAGGTTGAATTTGCTGGCTTGAGCATGGTCCCAGTTGGAAGAATCATCTATAGACAAATCAAGCTGCACATCTGGGCTTTGAGGTTTTACTCTAACCTACCAAAAACCAAAAGCGCCATTTATATCTCTCTTTCTTCCCAAATAACAATCATGAAGAACAGACAACCCCTCTTAAACTACAATAGTAACCTCCTCGCATCGTTCATCCAACTCATATGGTCTCCAGCATGGTCTTAAAGGATACTGCATAACATATAGCTGAAAAAGAAATCCAAATAAAAAATAAGAGAATAAATAAATAATAGAACGCATGCAATGCAAATTTTGAAAGAGAGTTAGAGGGGGTGAAAAAGACATCAATTTCACGAACAATCATATCTTCTTCTTGTTTGTCTTCGTCCATGGGATCACCCAGGTTTTTAACTGCCTCAACCTCCGCCTTGGAATCAATTTCAATTTTCACCGCGCCATTGTTCAAGGCTGAGTGTTCCGTCTTCGGTATGGCAATGATTCTAGCTTTTATTTCTTCCTCTTCATTTTTCTTAGATAACGGAGCGTTTTAGGTCTCCGGTTTGGATGCTAATAACGTTCCGGGACGCAGCGCTAGTGGCCGCTTCGTGTGCTTCAGTGGCTCTTGGCCTCTTGCGACCCGGGAGGTATCAACTACAGTGGAAGAAGACGAAAGCCGAGCTGGAAATAAGAGGGGTTTTACTTTCGAGATATAGAGGTCCCGCTTTTGCAAGTCGTTTTAATTTCTCTAGCAACGGTGCCGTTGTGCCCTAACTATGACAATTAGACGCCGATTTCCATCGCGTAATATTCCAATCTCCAAACTTTTTTTTCCTAAGAGTACAACCAATAGAAGAGGAAAAATAAATATATATTTAACATCGATTGAGATGAAATGATAAAGTCACTTTTCTCTTAACTAGAACTCTTACAGTTCCATCTATTGATTTTCTTTTTCTCATGAAAAGTTTAGATAAATATTTTTTTTTAGCTAGTTACCATGGCTGATCTCTTAGTAAAAGGGAGATAAATGTTCTTTTACTAGTAAAAGTTAGATGTGAACTTTTTAGGATATGTATACATTTAATCTGTTTATTATATTATTAAATACGTATTAATATATATATATATATATATATATAATATTTTATAAATAAACTTATAATTAGTTATAATAATATATATAAATAAAAAATAATCATATAAATAATTAAGTGTATAAATTTTATTATAATAATAAATTTTATTTTTTACAAATACACGTGTACTTATATATATTTATATATATGGTGTGCTAATACATTATAAAAATAATATATATTTATAAAATTTTAATTTTAATTATTTTTAATAATATACATGTATTTATATATATTTATAAATATATTATAAAATTATACAATACAATACGATATATTTAAATCGAAATAAATAGTGATATTTTACATTTAAACCAAAACGAATAGCTATACTTCACATTCTCAATTAAATGAGATAAGTGAGAGTCTCTTTACTTCATCCTTCTCGTATTTACAAATTACAATTGGTTCAAGGGGTGCTATCCGTTAATTTTGACTCAGTGGCTCTATATATTACAATTTTTAACCATTAATAAATTAGGGCGCGTTCGCTTTTATTTTTAATTTTTAAGAAAAATGAAATTTTTTCATTTTTATAGAAAATTTCTTATTTTTTATTTGAATAATATTTTTAAGTTTAAAGGATAAATTTAAAATAAATGAAGTGAAAATTTTTTATTTTTATTTAAAAATAAGTTACATCTTCTATAAAGGAAAATATAGAAAAAAATGTTAGAGTTTGTTTTCCAAAATTTAGTTAAAATTTAGAAAATATATTTTCTATTTGTATTTTAGAAAAATAGAACTAGTAAAAATAAAATCTTATTATTTGTTTTCATTTGAAAAAATTTCTAAAAAACTAAAGTAATTTTCTACAAGTAAACACACCCTTAAAATTTAAGAGATTTTAATTTATTTGTTGGGCATCAATCTTCTCTAATTCATCGAATTGAAAGTTCTAGTTCTGCCCATGCAAATCTCTTCTTCCTTTTACCATCTAAACTGAGATGAGAGAAAACCGAGAGTTGAGCTTGTTTGAGGTTTTCATATAATTTTAGATGAAAATATGACAGAGGGGCTTTATTGCAAGCAGTTGACTATATATTATATATATTATATGCAATTATAAAACTTGAATCAACTAAAAAATCTAATAAATAGTATATTAAACTAGACTCGACTTGATTAACTTTGAATATATTTAAATATTAAAGATATAAAAGTAATTTAATAAATAAAAAAACTACTCGATTAAAATTTAATAAATAAAAAAACTATTCGATTAAACTCGCAAATCTTACAATTTGAATATTATGATATTTGAGTTTGATTCGATAAAGTACTCGAACTTGACTCCATTAATTTTAAGTCAGATTCAAATATTTTACGAGTTAAATTCGAATAGTTTAACTCGTTTGGATCTCTACTTTTAAAAGTATTTGCAGCTCTTATATGATATCTTTGGCATTTTCTTATAGACTTATAGTCAATAATTTTATTTTGTGAGTTTTAGCTTACTTTTCCTCAACAGATTTTATTTTATAAATATACATACTATAATCACTTTTTTATATGGGAGTAAATAATTATTTTGGTTCATTAAATAATTTGAAAATTCTGTTAAGATGAATATTTTCCGGTGAAGTGTAAGGTTAGTAGAAAATTTAATTTCTAACCATTATTAATATATTCAAAAGAAGATAATTAAAAATTTCATATTTAACCAATAATATATTAAAATATTAACTTTTTCTCTCTGATTATATATATAAAAAAAGATGATTTGTTTATGCAATTACATTTATGCTAATATAATAGTCCTTATAACTAATGTAATCATAACATGGAAGAAAGGTAGCTTTGAGTCCACTATCTGCCTTCATAAAGTCCTACAAGAGAGCACCAAAGGCAAAAATGAAATTCTGAAAGACAATATCATGTGTTCATGTATTCACAGAATCTCAACTTCTACAATTGCTTGTCCATTTTTCTAAGAATTTACAACCACTTTCACAATAATTATAAATTTATGAAACACGAAGTTGGAGGAAAGGTATTATTTTTATATGCAAACCATATCTCAACTAATAATTAAGCATCTTATGATTAATGTGAAGGTGAATAAAGAAAAATTTATAATTGGGTTCTCATCATTATGACATGAACATCAAAGACTTTTGAAAATAATTTCCTTGGAATGCAACAGAAAAGTGAATGGTGAATCTATGATTGAATTTCAAGTTCAAATTTCCTTGCCTTATTTATTTATTTATTTTACATGACTCTTAGTGTGAGTTTAACTTCTAATCTTAGGCTTTTGAAAATAATTTTAATGTACAGATTACTCAATAAAAAATCTTCATACTTTGTTCAAATATGATCTAATTTGAGTAATAAATGAACACTTTCAAATGGTCCATACAACATATCATTATTATTGAATTGAAAATGATTTAAATATTACTAAATCATATTTTGCTATACTTTTTTTGTAATAGTACATGTTCAAATTTGATCTGATTGATTTATAATTGATTTTTTGTCCAATTCAACTTTGATAAATAAATAAATGCAGTCTACAAAAATCATTTAATAAATATTATAATTGGGAGAAAATGTTTTACCTCTAATAAGTCTATTCAACTTGAATTCAGATTGAATAGCTAAAACAAAAAAAATATAAATAAGTTGAATTGAAATAAGATATATAATTCATCAAATTAAATTTGAATGATCCTCACTTAGATTTCTTATGCAGGGGGGTTAACTTTCAGGCAAGTTTTGCATAAATTGACTTGAAAACATCACAAGATACAGAAAGATTGTTAAAAATGTGAAAACTGGAATTTGGGTGCTAAAGTCATTCACTTTAATGATAAATAAATTTGACTCTCATATAAAAAAAAAATCCCATTATTATAACATAATAATGAAATGCACTTACAGCTTTTAAGATAGTAAGATGCAAATTTCAATGACAGCTTTGATTATTCTTTAAATTGTAGGTCAAAGTGAATTTGAGTGGTTCAGATGATGACTTTTTTTATCAGCAAAACAGTATTGCATGAATTAGGAAAAATTCTCATCTAAAATCTCTTTTTTTTAGTTGCCACCAATCATTGATTGAAGGAAATTCTTGAATCCGAAATATTTCATAAGAGGCAAAACATCATATATTATTAGGGCAGAAGTCTTGGACCTCTAAAATCCCTTTAATGTCTAGTTCATAAATTAAATTAATTTATTTTTATTTATGTGATGAATAAATAAATCTGAAGTGAAAAAAATTATATATTTATCCTAAATTAGTGAATTTTTTTTGACTAAACTGAGATTGTGTGACGAAGAATACATCTTCTGCTACTGGGTCGGCCCCCCCTTCACCAGGGTAGTTGTTGCTTGCTCCACTATATTGCCAGTGATGCTGACAAAAAGCTCACAAAGGTACACTACATATATCATATTTCACAAGAAATAAAAACCTTTAATTTCTCTTTCATTCGCATCAGATTTCTTGTTCAAAGTTCCCGATATTACTCCAATGTTGTCATTGATTGCTTATGTATGATCCAATGATTCCAACATTGATTAATTTCTTCAAAGGCCTCAATTGGGCAAACCTATTTATAATTTTTTTTTTCTCTAAATCTGATTTTATGGAACAAACCCAATTTATCTAAACTCGATTGAAGGTTCTATATTTATATAAATTAATTTTTATTAATAAAAAAACATATTATAAATTTATTATGTGGAGTAATCTAAATTTAATGGTGAATCACATTAAATTTATAGTATCAATTTTTACTGATTATTTTATTCTGCATTTATTTATAGTGATATCAGAGTCTGTTTAGATAAAAAATTATCGAAATATTGAACAAAAGTTGTGAGATCACGATATGTTCTCGAAATTACTAATTCTTTAGTTCTTCACGTAAGATGTATTGTCTAATCTCATGAAGTGAGCAGTTAACTTGATAAAATACAGTCTTATAGGAATGTGAATGGATGACCGTTTAAAAAGAGACTCAATTGTAATTTGTTTGAAGAGAGAATTGTTAAATAGGCGAATAATGTTCCACAACAATAGATTTATTGGTCAATGATATTAGGTAGAAAATATTGAAAATTATTGTAGTGGGCCCCTATATTATTATAAAGAAAACTAAAATTTAACACAATTGAATTTTGCCACCAACTGAACGGTGGCCAACAAATATTGTCATCTTAGGCACTACATGGGCCTATAAAAGGCATAATAAGGAATTTTTTTTTATGAGAGTATAAAAGCTTTTGGAAATTTTTTCTAAAAATTGGTGAGCGACAAAAATTGAATTTATTCTATTAAAGTAATCCAAATTTAAAGGTGAATTATATTAAATTTATTATGTTAATTTTAGCTGACTATTTTATTCTGTATTTATTTATATTATTTTATCATTGTGCCCAATAAGTAGTATCAGAGTCTGGTTAGGTAAAGAAATTTTGGAATACTAAACAAAAGTTGTGAGATCCATTCACGTTCTCAATGTTAGTGGTGTTTTGGTACTTCACGTAAGATATGTCGTCCAATGCAGTGAAATGAATAGTTAACTTGATAAAGTATGGTCTTATAGGGAGGTGAATGAATGATTGTTTGAGGAGAGACTCAATAGTATTTTGCTCGATGGGATGATTATTAAGTAAACAAATAATGTCTCACAACAAGAGATTTGTTGGTCAATTATGCCGATAGAAATTGTTGAATTTTGTTTATCTTTATAATAAGTGTGCATGTGGGGCTCTACTACAATTCTTATTGGGCATAACAGGTAAATAAATAAATAAATATGAAATAAAATAATCATAAAAAATTGATACCAGAAATTTAACATAATTCACCCTTAATTTTAGACTATGTCCATGGAATAAACTCTGAATATTTTTCTTCTACTGATAAAGATTAATGAGTACAAAGAAATAACATTCTCTAAACACAGACTATAGGTAAGACAATAATTTGATATAAACTAAAAAATAATAGTATGCAAGTGTTTCTTAAAAATATCCTAAAAATATTTTTCTCATTATTTTTGTCACTCACTATTTTTTTTAAAAATTCAAAAAGTCGAACTCTCTTGTACACTCATCAGATGAAATTTTCCTCTGGCCTTCTCGACTGCTCCTCTCTTTCTTCCTTGCTCGTTGTATACCACACATAGAAATTTATTAATTATCTTCTTCCTTGCTCATTTTACTCTTAACTATATTAAATTGGATATGGGTAATCTACGGCTTTTGCCTGAGCCCTCATAACACATGCCTGAGTTTTCCACATGTCAAAGAAAAAAGAATGTGCACATCTCAAACACTGAGGGAAGCACACCTGGCTTAACCCTAGCCTAGGTCACCTGGTACCAATCTCCCCTCAATGATATGTTATCTCTTTTAGCTCTAGTCTTAGTCAAAGTAATTGGTTTAACCGTTTTTCTCATCACATACTATTTTATAATGTACATCATATATGATTCTCATAAATGTAACCATAACATGCATTCTCATCACATGCTAAAACCCTACGACATAGGTATTCTGCCTCAAACAAAATCAAACTTGATTCACATTCCAACATATAACTTTTCAAGATTAAGAAGATTCACGTCTATGAATACACTTTCACAGTCTTGAAGGACCTCTTCATGGGTAGTTTACCTATGAATCACACCGTGATTCACTTGTGAATCAATAACATATTCACAGTCGTGATCCATCCTTCACGGATGTAAATCAACAACATGTTCATGGTCGTGATCCACCCTTTACAGATGTAAACCAAACTGTGATCTCAACCGTGAAGCTGTCTGTGAATGAGTCTGCTTCAGTAACCAAACTTATTTTTATGACATTCATGTTCTTGAGCTATTAGTTCATGACTGTGAATCTGGAAAGCTTTTCCAAAAATATAGCACACAATCTCATAACATTTTCACATGCAATAATCTTTATGGTTGACCGATATCAACTACCCTATCAATACTCCAACATGCATACAAACTATATATCATGTCAATAACATTTATAAATATCCACATTTACCAATATAATCCATTTAACATCTCAATCTAACATTTCAACCTATCAGCCATAATATATCTCTAAGTGCATTTAACCCAAAATCATACCCTATCTTACCCCAGAAATTACCCACATCATGTATTCAAGACAAACAACACAAAAATATGCAAGTTAAAGCTTTGAATGTAGTTATGTACAAATATTATACCTAGGATGGAGCATAACCAAAACTTTAGCTCTCTAAGTTTGTCTTCTCCTTTGAGATGGACTTCCATCACCTCTACTAGCTTCTAGCAACAGGAAAATATCTTCTTAAGCTTCTGAAACTGGAAGCAAAAGCAATAACACCAAAACTAACTCTTTCCTTGCAACTCACAACCCTATATTTCTCACTCTTCTTTATAAATTTACTCTTATAAAACTAGGTCTTTAAAGCTCTAAAATAGAGAAGAATGGTTTTTGGTGATAAAAGGGAATAGAGGTAGCATTTTTGGTTGGTTAACAGGGAGTGGGGAGCAAATTTTAAGGGATAGTATAAAGAGAAAATCATAATTGTCTCACCTTTCCTAATTGCCCAGGATTCATGATTGTGACTCTTCTTTCACATACGTAATCCATCCATTAACGGTTGTGATTAACCTTCACAGTTTGTTCATTAAAGAGTCGACATTCATAGTCGTGACATTACTTTTTTTAACTCATAACTCTGAGCAACCATTAACACAACTTATAGACTTTATATACGAACATTACACAATTCCATATTTTATCCATCAGCTATATGACAGAGGCTATGACATTGGAATTAGGAAATATAGTGGGTGGAGTGATTTAGGTTAATAAGTCAAATTTTGGGGAGTGTGTGGGTCATTTCCTGAGGGTGAGAATTGAGGTGGCTATTAGAAAACCGATTAGAAGAAGCTTGATGTTTGAGATTGGAAATACTAATAAAAAGAGTTCTAATAATCCTATCTTATGAGTTTTTGTTGAAGTTTTGCTATAAATGTGGAATTATAGGTCACAATCACCGAGAATACAATTTGAATGTTGAAAAGTTTATCCCAGTAGAGCATTGTTGTTATGGAGCATGGTTGAAAACTAGGGTATCAAAAGGGAATAGAAGGAAAAAAGTTTTTCTTAAGGAAAATATGATCAGAATTCTTCTAGGGACACGATAGAAAATTTGATTTCTTAAATTGAAAAATGGTTGAAGGTTGAAAGGCTACCTAAAGAAAAATGACAATAATGAAGGTACTAGTACAAGCTCAAAAAGAAAATGAAATATGCTAGGGAATGTGAGCGAAGATAAAAGCAGGGACAATTCTGAAGGCATTTGTGGGGAAAGTGAAAATGATATGGAAAAGGGAGCTTGTGACAAAAAGAAAGATGACAATCCAACTGAGGTCTCAACAATCAAACACTCAATAAGAAAAAACAAGAGGTATGGTTTGGTTGATGAAATGAGAATGATTGTTGAGATGGATAAAGAAGAAAAACCAGTAGAAAATCAAATAGGAGGCATGAGAGAATGGAATGACTTGAGGAAATGGAAAAGGATTGCAATTCTCTCAATCAGTTTGCAAAAAAATTCTAATATGAATCAATGGGTTATTCTTTAGTCATATAGGGAAAATGATTGTTCCATGAAGTTGAGGGTGTTTATGAGGCAAATGGAAGAGATCTGAAAATTCAAAAGGCAAACATTTTGAATATTGAAGCAATAGTGGAGACTGCAGGGCAGTTCCACCGATAATAATAAGTTGCATATGATAGAATGCCTGAGAGCTTGGGAACTTTCAAGCAACAAGAGAGCTTAAGAGCTTAATTTATGAACACGATCCCAATTTAATTTTTATTTGTGAGTCAAAGTTTTCTTTTGTACAGTGTAGGAAGTTTTTTTTTTTCCTTGGATTTTTCTAATTAATTTGTAGTATATAGTAGGGGAGCTAGTGGTGGTCTAATCATGATGTGGAAGCAGCCTTTTGAAGTATCCATCAAATTCTATTCAAGGTGTCATATTGACTCTGTTGTTAGGTGGCAAGCTAAAGTTTGGAGATTTACTAGGTTTTATGGTCAAAGTGAAGCTTTTTTTAAGATTCTTGTCATATGAGCTAATTAGGAGATTACACCAGATGATGGAACTAAACTCTCTTCCATGGCTAGTAGAGGGTGATTTCAATGAAATATTATTATATGCTGAAAAAAGAGGTGGCAGTAAGAGATGTTTAAGCAGAATGTTATAATTTGGGGAGTGTTTGTCCTTTTGTTACTTAAGAGAGTTAAAAAGTTAAGGCCCTATATTCACTTGGATGAATAGGCATAAAAAATCAAAGTTGATCCAGTTTTGGCTAGACAGATTTGTATGCAGCAAAAAGTTGGTTAAAAGCATTTTCAAGAAAAGGTTTTGAGGTGCTGGATTTTATAGGTCAGATCATCTAGCATTAAAATTAATATTGTCAGATATTCAAAGATCCAACTTTGGTAATGACCGTAAAGCTAGAGGTGTACTTTTAGATTTTAAGCTTACTGGATAATAGATGAATAGTGTGAAACAATTATTAAAGATGCTTGGCAGAAATCAAGTGATGAAGGAATTCAAAATGTTTCAGAAAAATTAAGAACTTGTAACATAAGTTTGAAGAATTAGAGCTGGATCAAATATAAACAATGTCCTTCTAAAATTAAAAACTTAAGAATAAAGATTGTAAAGCTAAAGTGTGATGATGCTTCAGAGGAATCAATGAGATGGGTCAACTCATTAGAAAAGGAATTGGATGATTTGCAAAGAAAGGAAGCAATATATTGGTTCTAGCACTTTAGTATGGATTAGATGCGACATGGAGATAAAAACTCCAAAATATTCCATAGAGCGACATTTATTAGAAAGAAGAACAACAAGATTGGGGGACTGTTCAATGAAAATGGAGATTGGATTAAATCCAATGGCAGTATTCTTTCTATCATCTCCAATTATTTTGCCGAATTGTTTTATTCTATTACGTATTATGACTAGGTTTTAAATACAATCAAACCTATAATATCTACTTATTTGAATCAAACGCTTTTGGCTCCATTTTATCCATATGAAATCAGAAAAAGTGGTATTTGACATGGCACCAAATAAAGCACAAGGGCCAGACAGGATGTAAGCATAATTTTATTAAAAGTATTAGCATATAATTGTGATGAGGTCACAAAAGAATGCTTACAAATTTTGAATGAAATGAGGGATCTATCAAAATGGAACAAAACATTAGTCACCCTAGTACCAAAAGTCAAGTAGCCTAAGAATTGTAGCAACTCTACCCATTAGCTTATGCAATGTCAGGTATAAAATCTTGTTTAAAGTATTGGTTACTAGAATGAGATTTTTAATACCTACTATGATAGATGAGAATCAATGTGCTTTTGTGTTTGGCTCTCTGATAATTGATAATGTGTTCATTGGTTTTGAATGTGTTCATTGGATTATAAATGTAAAAAAAGGAAAAAAAGGAATTTTTACGCTAAAACTAGATATTAATAAAACATATGACCGAATGGAATAGAGTTTTATGAAAAATGCCATGCTCAAAATGAGTTTTTTGTGGCGATTGGGTGTAGACAATCATGAAATGCATTTCATCAATGGAATATTCATTTTTAATAAATGGTCATAAGAGTGGAAAGATTACTCCGACTAGGGTTTTGAGGCAAAGTGATCCACTTTCTCCATATTTGTTTTTAGTTTGTGCCCAAAGTTTGTCCTTTTCGATCTCTAATGCTTATTGCTCAGGTTCTTTCAAGGAGTGTGCATCATATTTAGATTGGTTTCAAAAAACGAGTGTGAAACTCTTGAAAAGATTTTAAGAGACTATGAAACAGTATCTAGACAGGTAATAAACTATGTCAAATATATTTTATCCTTCAGTCGTAATGTGAGTGAGAGTGATAGAAATATAATATAACATTTGTTTTGGTGTTAGAAAAGTAAATCGGTATCATGTTTTTTTGGAGCTTTCCACAATCTTTTTGAGAAATAAATGGATATAATTTGGTTATTTAAGGGTATTAGATGCATATTTTTCACTTTTATTCATGTTTTTTTTGAGATATTTGGGTTTCATGTGCTTAATTGGTATTTTTATTTTACTTTGTATCTTATGGTTGATTGTGGAAGATGTAATTTATTTATATTTAATTTTGCAGCATATGAGAATCTAATTGAAAAAACTAGAGTGTGAAAATTCGTGTTTGGAAGTTGAGAGAAAATAAAGCGAAAATACATCTTAAATCAGACCCACTATTCAATTCTGAAGAAATTAGGGATGAGTTCAAATAAAGCATAAGTGCATTTTTATTCAAAGTTACTTCTTAAATATGAATCTATGGGTAACAAGTTGTTTAGGGTTAATATGAGTATAAATATTTTTTTCTAGTGGCTGAAATAATCTTTTCACAAGCCACCTACATAATTTTGAAACTTGAATACTTTTTTTTCAGTTGTAATCTCTAATTTCATGGAGCACTATATAGTTAAAGGTTAATCAAGTTCTTAGAGTTTTTATTGTAAGATCCATGCTTAATTTTCTAATCTTTTCTGTTTTAAATATTTATATATTCTCTGAAATGATATTGATGTAGTTGTTTGATGAATTGAATAAAAGGCATTTTATTTGATTTTTTATTGTAATTTCTTGTTAGTTAGATTATTGAATATGTAATTGTTTGATTTATCTAATATCAGTAACAAACAATATATTTGATTGTAGACAAACTTTCAATTTATGTTGTGGAAATATATTATGAGACTTAAATAAACCGAGCGTATGTGTTTATTAGTTTGCATTGGTTGTCTTTCTTATTCGTAATGTTGTTATTAAGTTAAATATTGAAAGCTTGTTTATGATTGCTTAATAATAAGAGAATAATTAAAGAACATATTTTGATTGTCAGTTATCTAAGAGAAATATTGGTTTCTAGAGCATGTTAGTGACTAGAACCTGTGTATTTGAAATAGAACTTATTTTATTTGTATCGATGATCAATTGAATTTCTCCAATACTAATTATACATTTGATTAGAGTCTTCTTATATTGTTTAATCTTATTTAATTTTTATGATATTTATTTATTTATGAAAATTACTTTTAATTTTAGTTTTAAAACCCCTTATTTTTATTACTTATTTAAAAAAAAATCCATTAGTTCTTTAGAATTTGATCATACTCATCACTGTTACAAATTTATACTTAGAATAGTAGATAATTTATTTTTGAATACACGACAAATTTTGGCACAGTTGTTAGGGAATTGTGTCTATAGATTTATTTCTTTTGTTATTTTTTATTCTTATGATTTATTTCCTTTGTTCTTTTTTATTCTTATGAACCATTTTACTCCTATACATTCATTGCTATTTGATCCTGAGATTTAAAAGACTGTCTGCTACCTAAGGAAAAAGACTAGAGAACGTGTTCAATCATCATCACCATCATCATTATCATCAAATGATTTTGATTTTGAGGCTAAAGAAGAGGTTAATATGGTTGCTAAAGAACTCACCATAAGAGATATGGTCACGCTTGATTTGAATCAACAACCACTTTGCATAAAATATCCTACTTTAGAGGTAGCCTTTAAACTCAAATTTGGTCTTATTCATTTACTTTCTACTTCTCGTGGACTTACAGGTAAAAATTATCATAAGCATCTCAAAAGTTTCATGTGGTTTTCTCTATTATGAGACCTTTCTATAAAGGATTCCAAATTTATAATGTGGAAGAATCAAATTCCAATTTCCTCCAGATGACCAATGCCAACTTTATGTTTGGCCAAAGATGTAAAAGAAAGGCATTAATGTGAGGCAACCCAATTTAATTTTTTTTAGTTTGCTTTAATTAATTTTTTTTAGTTTGAGAGAACTCGTGAAATAAGACATAGGCATGTCTTATTTACTATCTTCTTCAAGAGGTCATTTATTTCCAACTATTGTTATTCCTTATTCTTCTGGGATTTTAGTGTCCAGATTTTTAGTTACCATGTTAGTTCCTTTGTGCTAGTTATTCTAATTCATGGTACAAATTTGTTTTACAATTATTTTAGTTTTACGGTGTTTAGGTTTAGTTTTTTTTTTTAAAAAATTGTTCTTTTAGTTAGAGTCATATTTTTACTTTTACATTTTATTTTTACTCTACTTAATTCTAAGTAATTATCTTTTGTCTTCACCTAGCATAAAATGACAACCTACCTCTCTTCATTATGTTTCCTCTGAGCTTCATCAAACTAGTCCCCCTTCATTCAAATCCAACCATTGAAGTCACATATTTTCATCAATTCATCATGCTAGCAATTTACCCGATCACAAAAAGCTCCGACCGTTCATCCTCTCACTTCGATCGACATCATTCTTCACTCATATAACACTAGTAGTGAGATTTTTGGTGGTTCTAGGTCTTCCATAGTGATGTGTTTTAGTTCACTTGCAAAGATATTCGGTAAATTAATTTTTTTTTCACCCATAGAGGTTTGTTCATATATTTTCTTCTTTTATTTAACTATCTGTGGCATTTGCTCATTTCTGATTATTTGATTTATAGCTCTTGTGATATTGATGTCAATTTCTTGGCTTGAAACTACTGATTGTATCTGCTAAATCTGTTGCCTAATTATTTTGTTTTGGATTATAATTGAACTTCTCATATATTTTGATGCTCTTACAATATGGTGATCTATTTGGAGATATTAGGTGTGTGCTTGTTTGCCTTTTGGTTTCTGAAAATTATTATGACTTGTTGCCATTGGCTTTCTCAATGGTTTTTAGTAAATTGTGTCCAATTTTGGTTGATTGGTTTGACTACCTAATTTTCTAAAAATTAATTTGGGTAAGTATTCATCCTTTTTTGCAGTCATATTTTTGCAATTTCTATTTGTATGACTATTTCATTTGAATTCACTGGCTTGCTAAAATTTCAGAATGTTTTTCATTTGTTGCATTACTTGAGCCTTTATTGTGCATTCTAGTAGTGTTACTTCCTCTACCTTGTAGATACTCCTATAGGGAAGTACCTTTCACATATTTATTTTGTTTTTGTTGAGTAGTTATTTTGCACAATTAAGGACAATGTGTGCTTTTAAGTGTAGGGAAGAAAGTTGTATATTGATATGGACTTAGTTTTACTTTCAAATGGACAAAATATCAGTTTTAATTTTGGACAAAGCTCAGATTTTTCAAAAAAAATTTAGATTCAGCATAAACACTTGATAAGCTTTTTTGTTTCAATGATTGTCTTCCTCTTGATGAGTTTTGATTAATACATATTATGGAATGAAATTGAGTTCATGATTTTTGTAAAGTGTTTAACTTATATGCATCATTCTTAGTGTCTTATTTTCGTAGATAATTGATTCAACTATTGGATTCAATGCATTTTCCTATGATTTTTTGTGAGCTTTTAAGCCTTTCAAGAGCATTTATCATCTGTAAGCTCTGAAAATTTTCTTTCATGTGTATGAATTCAATTTTTGTAAGATTAATATAGAATTTGCATTTAAATACTGATTGAGATTGCATGCATATATTATCAAGAGACTTAAGTGATAGAGGCATTAGGATTAACCCATTTCAGCTTTCTTTGAATTAGTCTACCATTTTGTTTATCCCTAGTTAACCAATTTAAGCCTAAACACTTCTTTCTTGGTTTCACGATATCATAAGCACTCACATTAATCTTTGTTTTTGTTTTTCTTCACCATGCATTTTGTTACCTTTGATCATAAATGTTAATAACAATAGGGACTATTATATAACATCTTTTATGGCCTTTTTATCCATAATCAATGAAGGTGAATTATCAAAAGTTAAGTGTCAAATTAATACAATAGTAGCAAGAAATTCATTTCAATAGCTTTATTTCAATTCTGAAGAAAGAAAAAAAATTATGAATAAAAGTGATTGGGGAAAAAAGGAAGCATTTAACTTATGAAGCTTCAAGTATATAATTTTTGAAGTACTATTGTTGCTATTACAATTATTTAGTTCATTATAATAGCTGTAAAAATGAACTAAAGTTAAGTCTTTAAGTTGTTTATTAGTTTATTGTGATCATTACATGACTTTCCTTTTTCCTACTTTACTACCTAAAACTCATTACAACCTAATTTAAAGACCTATTGATTTGTGTTTTGATGATATTTTTAGGTAGTAGAGATTGAATTAGAATGCAAGCTTACGAAAGTACTTGCTTGTTTGAATTTGAGTGCTTTGTTGAAATATTACCTAAACACATTAAGTGAATTGAGAGACAACGATGAGAGGGGATCGAATTCAATTATGCATTGATATTGTTAATGTTGTTGAAGATTATGAGATGTTTAGGTGATGCATGTAACTCAAGAAATGAGATGCTTATATTTCCTTAATTGCATTTTGATTTAGTTTTATAATATGTATTGATTGAAACTTGTGGTAGCAGAGGATGATTCATTGGAATATTGGGTTTGTTTTGTGTTTACTTGAGGACAAGCAAGAGTCAAGTGTGGAGGAATTTATTAGATACATATTTTGCACTTTTATTCTTGTTATTTTCCTAAGATCTTTGGGCTTCATATGCTTAACTGGTGATTTTTGCTTTACTTTGTATTTTATGGTTGATTATGGAAGATATGATTTATTTGTGCTTAATTTTACAGCATTTGAGAATATAATTGGAAGAGCTGTAGTGTGAAAATTCATGTTTAGAAGTTAAGAGAAAATAAAGCGAAGACACGTCTTAAGTCAAACCCGCTATTCAATTATGGAATAACTGGGGACGAATTTAGATAAACCGTGACACATTTTTATTCAGAGTTACTTCCTAAATAGGACTCTAAGGTTAACAAGTTATCTAGGGTTAATATAGGTATAAATATTCTTTTTCTAATGGTTGAAACAATCTTTTGACAAGCCATCTATAGAATTTTGAGACCTGAATACTTTTCTTTCAACTGTAATCTCTAATTTCATGGAACACTAAACTCTTATCTAATTAAGGTTAATCAAGTTCTTTGAGTTTTTATTATGATATTCATGCTTAATTTTCTAATCTTTTATGTTTCAAATATTTATATATTCTCTAAATTGATATTGATATAGTTGCTTGATGAATTGAATAAGAGACATATTATTTTATTTGTCATTGCAATTTCTTGTTAGTTAGATTGTCAAATCATAATTATTTGATTTATATAATATTTGTAACAAACAATACATTTGATTATGGACAAACTTTCAATTTATGTTGTGGAAACATAGTATTAAACTTAAATAAAACTGATTTTATTTGTATCGATGATCAATTGAATTTTTTCAAAGCTAATTATACCTTTGACTAGAGTCTTCATATATTGTTTAATCTCATTTAATTTTTATACTATTTATTTATTTCTAAATATTGCTTCTAATTTCAGTTTTAAAGCCCCCTCTTTTATTACTTGTTTTAAAGAAGTAAAACTAATAATTCTTTAGGATTCGACCCTGCTTATCGATGTTACAAATTTATACTTAGAAGAGTATGTGATTTATTTTGTTGGTTTTGACACCCAACAATGAGATAAAGTAATATAGGGAATTAAGAGTTGGAATTTCAAAGCCTTTTCAGCAAGGGTAGGGAGTGTTTGGTGAAGTCGGCTTTGCAAACAATTCCTACTTATGCTATGTCATGTTTTTGCATGCCTAGATATGTGTTGTCTGACATAGAAAGATAAATTTCTAATTTCTAGTGGGCTATGGATGAGAGTCGACAAAAGATACATTGGAGGGATGAGGTAAAGTGTCAGTCTAAGATAATAGGAGGCATGGGTTTTCAAGAAATGAGGGTATTTAATTAGGCCTTACTTGGTAAACAAGCATGGTGATTAATTCTTAGACATAAATCCTTGATGACTAGAATCTTCAAAGCAAGATATTTTCTATGAGGTGAATTTCTAGATGCAGCTTTGGGCAACAACCCATTGTTTGTGTGGCGCAATATTATTTGGGGAAAGAATTTACTTAACTAGGGCTTAGATGACAGATAGGAATGATGAGAAAGCCAGAGTGTATGAAGATAAATGGCTATTACTTCCTCATTCTTTCCAAAACTCTTCTCTTATTATGCTTGATCAAAATGCAACTGTTAATTTTCTGCTTTGTGAAAATGGTAAATATAATGAAGAATTGATGAGGAACAATTTCTTAGATTTTGAGGCTAATTTAATTTTAAAAATCCCACGACCTAGATTTTCTTTGCTTGATTCTCTTTGCTAACATTTTGAGCGCAGAGGTATATATTCAGTAAGGAGTGGTTATAGATTGGGATTGGACTTGATGGAAATCGAATGAGGCTCCTCTTTTATGAATATATGTGGGTGTTAAAATTTGTTGTAGAATTTAGATTTACCTCCCAAAATTCGAGTATTTTTGTGAAGATTGAGTTCAGATTTACTCCCAACCTCGGCGGACTTGCAATCACATCATGTTCCCATGGAAGCTCAATGTCTTCGATGTGGAGCTAACAGAGAGACTTCAGTCTAAGTACCTATCCATTGTCGGGTTTCTCATAGAGCATGGAGGTACAATCCTTTTGCCCCCTTGATCTCCCAACTTTAAATTGATAACATGCTCGATGTCTTACATAAAATTAGACAAGAGGTTGAAGCTGATGAATTTTTGTATTTTGCATATGCTTGTGGTGGTTATGGTTATGGCAGAATGAGGCATTACATAATGGTGAAAAAGAGGATTCGAAAATACTATATGGAAAGACCTCTTATTCGGAGTCTTTTAATTCGGCAAAATTAAAATACACCATTCTAGGCCCCTATACTGATAATTCGTTCTGGAGTAAATCTCTAACAATCTGTATTCTTATTTTTTCATACAAGTCCTATAATATTAAAAATAAAGTATGTATCATTTAAATAATAGAGAATGTAAAAAAAATGATGTATTTAGTATTTTTCAAATAAAATACGTCCTAATTTTTTTATAAATAAATTTCAAAAATTAATGAAAAAAATGTAAAATCACTTTTTTTTAAAAAAAAAAGTTTTGATTTTTCAAAGTTGAAAGGTGGGAACTTAGTTTATTGTGGCGCAGTGGCCCTATGTTCTCCATGTAAAGCAAGAGAAAAGAATTTTTATATGAATGACTAGTCATTAGTCATTGACTTCCAATTGGAGAATTTAGATTAGTCATTGACTTCCATTCAAAAACCGTGTGGTCCTATTTAATTATCGCCTTTTTATTTTACTCAATAAAAAGCTCATTATCTACTTTTCAAAATAAATAAAAAGCTCATTACCGTTTTTGGTTGAAATTCCATTCTGATCCAAATTTTTAACTACACAATTTTGATTTACGATTTTGATATTCATAAACAAAATTTTTTTAATTAACTTCATATAATTATTATGGGTCAAATTAATAATATGTTATTATATGAAAAAATTAATTTTGATTGAATTTTTAGAAAAAAAAAAATCTGTAACTCTTTCTATCCTAATAAAGTCATTTATAGCTTGATATGTCCCCCGCCCCCGGCTCCCTCTTCTTTTTATATATTTTATAAAGATTGGGATATTTGCTAATTATTTTATAGTAGATGTGTTAATTGAGTCAGTTTCAATTCGTTCTCTCTCTTTTTTATTGTTACTTTTTTTTTTCAATGAATTTACTCTTATCGTTCATTTGTGAGTCATTTTTTTTCTTTATTATTAATTCGATATATAAATGAAGTATGAATTGAAGTTAAACTTTTTTTAAAAAAAAACTCTTTTTATTGTTAAAGAAAAAGAAAAATACAAAAGGCGAGTTAGAATATGTCATGTTCCTCACAACAAAATTGGAGACCATCATCCTGTTGAGAAATTTTGAAATAATATGGAAAACCCAAAATATTGCAAGATTTACGGAAAATTTCAGCAATACTATAAGCATTAGTGTTAGGCCTCAGATTCACTCACACCTTGCTTTAATATCACCTTGTTTAAAAACAATGCAAGTAATTCAATATGAATTTCCAGAATTTAAAATAAATATAAAAGTAATTAAATTTGGAACATATTTTACATAATTCTCATACTAGGTTAAATATAGGAGTGGATATCCTAGATCTTCAGCTCCATACTTATAGAAGTAAATAAAACATATTTTTTCCCCAAATTAAATACAAAAATTTAAATCTTGATATTGATTTTATCACGTAGCATTAGCAACCAATTATAGATGGTTTTGACCAAAATCCAAAACTAAGTATATTGTTAAAGCTAGATATTGTTATACTAATAAATTTTAGTTTAATGATACTAGTTTGATAATTAAATCTGTGAGATTTTAAGTTCAAATTTCCAGTCGGACCTCTCATACCAAAAAGCTAGATATTGTTATTAAATTAACAATTAAATTAAAAACTTTTGGCAATGCTAGAATTCAAAATTTTATGGAATTCATTCGTTACCATGGTTATTAAACTTAGAACGGTCCAGTCGGTTCAACTGAAAACCAGCCTTCAAATCGGTCAAGTTACGAGCATCAATCTGAATGCAATGTGAACCTGTGGTAAAATCGGTCGACCGACCGATTGAACCAAAAACATATCAATTTAGTAACTGGCCTTCAAAATTGTCAGATTTTGAGCTTCAACCCGTATGCACTGTGAACCGGTAGTAAAATTGGTCACCTGTCAAATTAGTCACCCGACCAGTTGAACTGACAATAGGTCAATACAGTCACGGGTGACCGGTTAGAAAGTTTGAACCGAAATAGCACAAATTCGTTGCTATTCCTGCACTGAAACTTGCAACAGCTTATAACTAAGCCAAATGGCCTATATTGCTTTAAATTACACAGAATTATTATATATAATAATTCACAAATTATTGTTTATATTATTAAAAAATATATTATTCAATAAATAAGTAAGATTATTTTTATTATTAATATAAATTATTAAAAATTTATTTTTATTCTAGCGAGAAATTAATTTAAAAATGAATTATATATATTTATATATAAGTAATGGTGCTTCTTGCCAAAAAATTTTAATATTAGTAAAATTAGTAATATATATATATATATATATATATATATATATATATATCATAAAAAATATTCATTTTAATTATTTACATTATTCAAGAGTCTATATATTTAAAAGATTGAATTTAATTAATTGTATTTTTATTATTAGTACACAATATTACAAAATATTCATAAAATTTATTTTCAAAATTATTTTGAGTTCTATCAAAGAATATTATTAATTGATAAAATTAACATTGTAATATTTTTAGTATAGTTTTGATTATATTTAAAATATTTTTTAAATATAGTTATGTATTAATTTGGATTATGAATATTAGTGCACATACTTTATTTTTAAACATATCATTGTGCTTAAAATGAGTTTAGTATAAGTATTTTTTACATATTTTATTATATATGGTCATGTTAAAAGTTATATTTCAATAATATTTCATTTTGACCGGTTCAATCCCGGTTGAATCTCCTGTTGAATCTCTTACCTTTGACCTTTGTATATTCCGATTCATTAACCGAACCGAGTCTGAAAATATTGTTCATTACAAATATTATTTGAAACAAATTTATAATCCTTTTGTTGTTTATACAAAGAAAAATATAATATATTGAGGGGGCTGATTATTTTTATTTTTTAAATCAAATAGTAAGTAATTATTAATTTAAATCCTATTTTAATTTTAATTTTTTTAATTACTATTTATTATAAATTTAATTTGCAATATTCAGCATCGTTAAACAATGCGTGGTTTGAATTTATTTATTTTAAAAAAAAGAGAATAAAAGAAAATTAAATATTAAGAACACTCTTTTTTTAAAACTTTTGAATATTCACCTATTCATTGGTTGGTGAGAAGAGAAAAAAATCTAATAATAATGAGAGAAAAAAAGAAAAAATTATTTTTAAAAATTTATTTTTTCTCACCGATTTGAAAGCGTGTTTTACATAACATGTTCTTTGAGTCTATCTTTCAATCCTATGCCTCACTTCATTTCCCCTTCATTAGGCTATCTCCAAGCCAAGCTATGAGGGAGAAGACCGGGTGATTGAATAGAACTCACTAACTGATCATGCTATTAATTAAATTACTCTTTGCGCATCTCTACTTTCAATAAGAAGTGTTCATTTGTCGAGATCTTACCATTTCTAAAAGAACTGGAGTTCCATCTATTTTTCATTTTCATTCAAGAGTTCTTATGTGTACTACCAAAATAAAAAGTACTATTAGAGTTGCTCTTAGTTATAAATGTGGACAACTATATTAATTGATATTTTATTAAATAGTTTAATAAAATAATTTTAAGAATAGTTTAATAAAATAATAGGTCTGGACTCTAGCTTCAAATTGGTTTGCAATTTGAACAAGTTTGCCCTTTACTTAATTGAAACTGATAATTTTAGATATGATGCAATTAAATGACATACAATTGGATTTCAATGAAAAAAATGTCATAAATGAGTTTTACCTACCTAACATGTTTAAATGCGATTAAATATATTTAAAAATACGTAAAATTTTTAGTAATTTTAGTGTTATTCAAACTATATATATAAAGTATTCAAATATATATTGTAATATTTTTAAATATATATAATATAAGTTTATATATGAATAAATTTATAATACATTGTGTTCAAAATTAATTATATTAGTATATGTAAGTAAATATTAATAAATTAATTGTATATCTATTATTTTCTAACTTATTTTGTATTGTAATTGACAATTGCAATTTATATAGCAGATAACACTTATCCTTTTCTATTGTATTTTAAATTATTGGTTGTTATATTGTTTGTTACTATTTCTTTTCTTTTCTCTTGTAATACTATACTTAAAGACCTTTGTACTGGTTATACTTTAAGTAATGAAAACATTAATTTTTTTATTCAATAATATATTTTTTCATGGTATTAGAGTATAATATGGTCACCACTACCAACTCATTTGCCGCATTTGCCTCTCCCTCTCCATTCAACAAACCAATACTCAGTCATTCAACACCATTCAATCCACCACAACAACTGCACATTCATTTTCTATCAAGCTAAAATTCAATAAATATTTAGCTTGAAAACTCAATTTCTCCCTATTCTAACATAATCAAAACCTCATGGATTTTATTGATGAAACCAAATAGCCTATATCCAAAGAACTTCTTATTGAAACTACAACTCTTATAACCATCCCCAATCTAGCATATACTAAATGATTTAAGAAAGATCAAATGATACGGTAACCCCTTAGGATATAAGTTTAGACAACTTTCAAATCAATTCAGAATCAAATCTCCAATTCTAATCAATTGTTAATTAAACTCTTCACTCCTAAATTAGCAAGGAATTGGTATCAAAGAGTATAAGAAATAAATTAAACATTTCACAAGTCAATACTAACCTGATAAGTGAATTAATCCTTAGCATACTAAGGTGTTGAACACGCCTTTCTTGAAAAAAACTTCTCAAATCTTTATTAATCATGTAATCTATAGCCATTCACATTTTTGGGAGGTATTTATACCTCTAAATAACCTAAAGTCCCATAAGAAAAAGGATGTGACATCCCGCCTATATAATAGGAATAATCCCATTACATAAGCGGAATGACACAGACAATCTGAATGAAAGTAGTCTGAATTTAAATTTTTTTTTTATTTAATAACTAAATTGATATTTTTTTTTAATATTCAAATATACATATGGATTCAATTATCAAATACATCATCATGTTACATAAATATTATACTTCATTTTAACTATCAAAATTAATGGTTTTTACCTTACATCTAACTATATAGATATAATACCAAAGTACAAAATATGTTCTTAACTATATATAAGACATGTCCAACAAATCCATATGCATGATAATAAAGAAAATGCAAAAATAATATGCATTCGACTCTCAACCAGTTCTGACGCGTCTCCTCTTGTATGGGCTTGTACTTTATCTATCAACTTCATAGTTTACTACTTGCAAGCTCCAATTCCTACCCGGAAAAAACTCACGCTAAGCCATTTCTAGCTTAGTAGTACATATAAGCATTTAAGTTTTCTCATGCAGTGACACAAACGTGGGTCATAATAATCATGATATAATTTAAATAAATTATTGCATAAATTTAGAAAATATTATAATAAAATAAAATTTATGTTCCATTATATTATCATTATATTTGTATCAGGACATGAACTGTATATATTCAACCATATGTAATATATAAAATATTAAACACTTTACCTCATCTCATGTTTCCATAACTCATTTTAATTTAATTGATTTCCCTAGAATTATGTTTATTTAGTTAACTCAAATCTCAATCCATATAAGCATAAATATTTTAACATACAATTACCAAAATGCAACGTAGATAATTTATAATACAATACACAATATTTTAACATACATTATACAGGGACAACCACATGATTATATAATAGTACTAAATTCATTGATAATATATATATAACACTCAATTATAAATTTAGCTTACCTTAATAAATATTTATAATTTATGCTAAATATTTATAATCCATGTTATTTCACACATTTTATCTTTCAACAAGTACATGTATATCTTTTAATTATTTTATATATAATATTTTCATATAAATAACTCAAATCTCATTCCCGGATTGTCCGGATATAAGGCGTGTAGTAAGGCCGCTCGCGGAGCTTAAGCACCCTACTCACTATAGTCTCAAGTCAAGAGCGCTCGCGGAGCTTAAGCCTCACGACCGAGTATAATCACATCATCTGTATACAATTAGGACAGTGATGCTCTCGGAGCTAATACCACCCTGTTCCTAAACCATATCAATATCGGTACCGTAATGCCCCCGCAATGGTGCACCATCTATCCATAATTAGTCCACAGGTTGAGAACTGGGCAATTAATGTTATTACTTATTTATTTTCTTTATATATATAAATTTGCTGGAATCAATATTCTCATTATATTTATAATGAAAATATGATTATAAAATTTTAAAATCATATAATCATATGATATTCCATTATATATAACTATTTAAGTAATATTGACATACTTTAATTAGTTTTCTATACAATCAAAACCAACAAATCTTTTAAATACAAAACCAAAATTTATAATAACTTTATGAGTACAAGTATGTCATATAATCTCTCTTTTCATATCAAATACATATGTCATACATGACTTTCTAACTTCGCTCTTTATTGTCCTCATTATTCAATAATTACCATTAATAATTATCCCATTTTTAATCAATCATATACTAATCTATATTGAAAAATATATTATGTTACATACTGTAAACCAAAATTTTCTACATTTTATCAATCAATTATTCGTCCATATGTCTATACATGCATTAACATAAAGTTTCATTAATTAAGCATCTTAATTCATTTCATATATTCACAATTTAATACATTATTTAAATATGCAACTCATTCAAATAACACACAAGCATGCAACAAGACAAACTAAAATGCATATATGTACAAACCTCAATGGAGTTTTTTCCAAAATCTAAATTTTGGAGCTTGTCTACTTTTATTGCTCTTCTTCTTGTTGAGATCTTAATTCTTAATACATTGATAAAATATTTATTTTTAATATAGTTTAAATAAATAACTACAATTTCTTATAAGCTGGAACATGACCTTTTTGGACTGTTAGATGAATAACTTTTTCTATACTTATCCAATTTATATGATTCTTAATTTTGATTAACTATAACATCTAAAAATAAAATATACTAAAATTTCAGAATTGTTGAACTATTACACGATTTTTGGTATATTTTTAAATATTGCTATGTTCTCTGCCTTTAGGCAGTTTTGGGGTACCACATTTAAAAATTCATATCTTTCAATGTATAGCTTCCATTATTATAAAAAATTTTATAAAATTATATCAGTTAATATGGAATATTTTTCATGTTTACCTCATTTCCATATTCGGTGTATATTATTCTCAAATATTAGATGATATATAACTGGTTCAACATGAAGTATCAACCCAACCAGTTCAATTGTTAAGCTCATAACTCACAAAATACATGACATTTTAAGGTGATACTTTCATAGAAATTTAGATAAGACATAGGAATAAAACTTTTATGTTTTTCACTTTGGCTAATTCGATCTAAACATAGGTGAAATTTAAGGACGAAGTTACTGGAGCTGTACAGGTATATGAAACCAGCTCAATCAAGGAACAATTATAGTTCATTTCAGAATAACTCAACCTACAAAGAAGCAATTTATACAAAATTTTACAGAAACCACAAAAACATATATATCTACAACTTTCATGTTTTACAAAATCTCAGATTAAGCCATTAAGATGATCAATTGTTACAAAAACCGTAGGTTATTTAGTTGATATGTCTCCCTGAACCAGTTTCACTCCAATAATCATATCTCTTCATATACTCAAAATCATTCAATCAAATTTGGCAGAGAGATACATAAGACATAGATGAACAACATTTATGTTAACACATTCCCAAATTCGAGTCACAAGATAATAAAAAACAGAGTGCAATATCCTATAAAAATATAACCTAAAGAGTTCTAATAACACAATAATCATGGGAAAAATATTTTTTACCAAGATCAGATTTATTTGGGCTGATTTTTGATGCAAATCTTGAAGGAAATGATGAAGATTTTGGGCTGTAATATGGAGGAAGGAAAAGGGAAGATGAAGAAGAAGGAGAAAGAGAAAGAGATAGGGTTGGAAGCAAATGGCCAAAAAAAGACTTCAGCCCCACTTCCTCCTAAATCACATTTTTTTGCTCTTTTTATATTATTATTATTATTATTATTATTATTATTATTATTATTATTATTATTATTATTATTATTATTATTATTATTATCATCATCATCATCTTCACATATTTCCTTATCTAATATCTTTAATTTTTTGGGCTGTAATATGGAGGAAGGAAAAGGGCCTTATCTAATATCTTTAATTTTTTGGGCTGTAATATGGAGGAAGGAAAAGGGAAGATGAAGAAGAAGAAGGAGAAAGAGATAGGGTTGGAAGCAAATGGCCAAAAAAAGACTTCAGCCCCACTTCCTCCTAAATCACATTTTTTTGCTCTTTATTATTATTATTATTATTATTATTATTATTATTATTATTATTATTATTATTATTATTATTATTATTATTATTATTATCATCATCATCATCTTCACATATTTCCTTATCTAATATCTTTAATTTTTTTATACCAAAAATACAATTTAATTATGTGGTATAATTTAATCAAATTTATCATATCAATAAATTTAATTTATTTTAATTTCTAATTTAGTCATTTATTCAATTTATTTAAATTTTTATGTCTATCTTGTGTTTTCTATGTATACCACATACTTATTTTAATTTAGACTAATTTGTGGTCGTTACAAAGAAATTCTAAAGATATCTAACTCTAATCCCTTAAAGATTGGAATTTACAACTCATCCTATCTAAATCCCTTTAAATTAGGGATTTGACAACTAATTAATAGGAATCTTTTTCTAATAAGAAAAAACTAAATAAATAATAAAGTGGCGGCATGGGCTTGTTTCCAAAGGCCCAATGCCCAACTATCTAAACTAAGGTCCATGTGACTTATTTTAAATGTCACATGCCCAATACAAAAGAATAGATTATGACCCAAACTTGACTTAGGCTTTAAATAGATAAATAAGCCCATATTGCTTGAATCCATATGATATGCACATACCTCCCATTGCACATGACCATCATATGTCTTGCACATGACCTGCACATGACTTTGAATCTTGAATATGGATTTGGACACTATGGTAATAGGACCAATTAACTTGAATATTTTTGAAAGACTTATTTTATCTTCACTTTAGGCTTTTCTTTATGTAGCATTGGCCTATAAGCTCGATTGTGGACTTTAAACCCAATATTACTTCTAATGCTCCAATGTTGGCTCTTATGGGTTAGAGCATATCCCAAAGGTATTTTAAACATATAAAAGAGTTTGTGAACTCCTTTTAGGCCCATGTTAAGGATATAAGGTTGTTCCACTTCATTGGAGCAAGATAACCCTCTATGATTGACACCCTTGCTCATACCATTCCCCCTTTCCTCAAGAAGATTCATCCTCGAATCTTTGCCTACATCAAAAGGAAAATGTACAACAAAATGCAAAGAATAATCAAAATTGTTAGTAAAAATCTCACTCTTGATCTCTTTCTTTTTTTCACACACACTCACTATTTTCTCTTCTTGTTCATTTTTGTTTTATCTTTATCACTCAAAATCTCTTCTTTTTAATTGTCTCTTTTATATCATCACAAACAACCTTTTCTTTCATCTCAATCTCACTCTCTTTTGCTCCTTCAAGCTCACCCAAATCATGTACTTCACTCACCACTATGGATGCATTATTATTAGCTGTAAATTCATCATGAATGATGTTTTCACTTTTAATCTTTATGCTCTGAATAACTCTAATATTATTAATTTTTTCTAATGGTGATATAAAATCTCTACTCATATATACAATTTCATCTTCACCATTATTGACTACGTTAATCTCCTAATGAGCTTGACTTCCTCCAACATCCTCTACTTTACCCATCTTACAACTCTTAGCCTCATATGCACGTTTCTCCTCATATGTTGCATTCATTCTAAGGTATTCTTCAAAGAAAGTAGGTGTTCTTTCTCGCCTTTTAGGATGTTGTGTAGGCTGTCTTCCTTTTAAATAGGCTATCTCTTCATGTCGCCTATCCATCCTATCCATCTAGTCACAAATATTATCATATGTTGTATATATGTTGTCAAGTTTTCTTAGAATAGCTCAAATTAAAGCAGTTTCATCTTGATTTGACATGATTACAACCTGCTAAAGAATGTTAGTAATAACCTCACTACACTCCCTCATATGTTTGCACTCAATATTATATCACTCCACTTATGTTTCACTCAATTGATGGCTTTTACCCTATCATGAGCTCACCACTCTTACCTTTTACCATTCTTGTGCTCCCACTAAAGTATTAGTCCATATCAAAATCAATCAATTGGATTAGTAATAACACGCAACATGTATCTAATGGAATGTAAAAACAATGAAAAACCTATGAAAGAAAAAGTAAAAATAAGACTAGAAACAAATTGATGTTATGAAAGTAAAGAAAGACAAATTTAATATATCCACACATGAATGAAGAGTCAGGTGTGTGGATGTTCTTATATGTTATTTGAGTAATAAAGAATTCAAAATTACCCAAATAATGTAAAGAAAACAAATTGGACAGCAAACAAGAATAGAAAACTAAGAATGCAAAAAATTGACAAAACCAGGAAAATTATGTAAAGAAGTTATCCTACCCTAATGGAATTCGAACAAAACCTTAGACACATTAATTCAATTTGAACTTGATCTAATAATCAGAATAAATACCCTCAAGCAAGTATTAATCACCAAAAGCACTAATTCTAGCAATATGCAATGAAAATTCCACTATAGTGCTCAATATGAAACCACTCCAATCCAATTATGAACCACACTAAAAATTGCTCAAAATATCAAATTTAATCAGTTTAGAGCAAATATAATCAATAACAACTCAATTTGATATGTGTGCAATCAATTGAATCAAAACAACCTCACTTTTGGTAATTAGTCTTTATGCGCATGCAACTTTCTTTTTCTATTTTTTTAATTTTTTTTTAATTTTTTATATGATCAGAATCAAAATTAAAGTATTTCTAACACCAAAATTGCACTAATTAAGCAAAATTTCAAAAGCATGCACAATAGGATAGATTCGTCCACTATCAAGTAAAACCTTCTTTTTTTGTATTTTTATGTTGTAACTTGAACAAATATAACTAAAACAATAATATAAAGATAGATTTAATTGATTTGGAACCTTTGCTCTGATACCAAATGAAGCGGAAACCCCCTAGAATCTAAGTTTAGACGACCTCCAAATCAATTCAGAATCAAATCTCCAATTCTAATCAATTGTTAATTAAACTCTTTACCTCTAAATCAACATGGAATTAGTAAAAAAGAGTATAAGAAAGAATTAGAACAGACTATAAGTCAATACTAACTTGATAAGTGAATTAATCCTTAGCATACCAAGGTGTTGAACACGCATTTCCTGAAGAAAACTTCTCAAATCTTTATTAATCATGTACTCTACAACCATTCACATTTTTGAGAGGTATTTATACCTCTAAATAACTAAAGTCCTATAAGGAAAAAGAATTCTAAAGATATCTGACCCTAATCCTTTAAAGATTGGCACTAAGTTATATTCACGGGAGTGACATTAGTAGTCACGGGCGTGACACTTTGCTATTTCTTTGATTTTTATCTTCAAAAGCTGTATTTCAATCGTGTTTCATGTTATAATCAAAGTATATCCTGTTTAACACACTTATAACACAAACATTGTTAAATACATTATTGTCATTTTATTTGTTATCATCAAAATGACAGAAATACCCCTCAAGGTTTAACAATCTCTCCATTTTTTATGGTGACAAATAATCTAGCAATATGTGATTTTGAGAAGTCTCCCCTTCAAAAGGTGCTTAAGATAAAATAATAAAGTGCAAGATTTGAAAAAAAATATAGCAAAGGTATTTGCAAACTAATAAGGTATATGCAAGGTATATCTTAAGTATATCTCATCAAATAAAATATGTATAACCAAGTGTATTCAAAGTATATGTGAGATATATGTTAAGTATATCTTATGCATTAAATAAAATGAGTTCAAATAAGTTCAAAGTTGCAAGGCATATGTGAGGTTGATATGAGGTATAACTTATGCATATCATCAACTGAAATAAAATTTCCATATTTCATTATATAACCACACATTGCATATTACATATTCATGCCATCATATATTGAAATTGCATATTCATGCCATCATATATTGAACACATATATGCTTGTCTCTCCCCCTTTGTCACCAACAAAAGGATTGAAATGTAAATAAGATAATTGTATTAAAAATTAAAGGACAATGATTATATGAAAATTAAAATACATATAGATAAAGTCCTATTACAACAAAGGTAAAGCTGCTACATGATAACTAAGACTCTAAGGCATGCTACCTCCGCCTTAACGCTTTCCATATGAGACTCCATAAAGTATTTGAGGTTCTCTAACCTCTCATTGATGGAAGTCTGCATCATGTCAAGGCGAGGTACTAGAAGATCAGCAACCTGCTATGCCAAAGTGGATGTGGAAGAAGCCAATGTCTGAACAACATCCTCAACCACCGCCGGTATTGATGTCTTGACACGGGCTCGCTTCCGTTGTTGGACACCCTAGAGGCCAGCTTTGAAAACTTCGGAGTCATTATCCTCCCAAGCAATTTCACCAGTAGGAGTAGTGAAACGGTAGTAGACTTCTCCTTCATGAATAATAGGGACAGCTACTCCATTTTTATAAATGACTCGACATCGAGTCGGTCTCGTGGATATATCGGAATGAGAGTGTAGATATGTTCGTTGAGGTTCAAATAACCTAGCTCAATGGCAAGGTGTGTCACATATCCTCTAATCAAAATGTCTCATGATGGCTTCGTTGCGATGGAGAGAAGGTGATTTGCAAACCATCGTGATAGGGCTACGGTTAGTCCTCTATGTGTCATTTCCAACAAAAAGAGCTCCGAATTCCTGATAGCACCGTTGCTATCCCCACGAACAAATATACTATATGTGAGAGACCTATGTATATATTTATGCACAGGAGTTTGAAGATGGGTGCTCTTCATCTTTTTCACATCCCAGTTGTATTTCATGCCAAAATGTGTCCAATCTGAATGGGCAGAGAACTCTACCTGGCTCTCGTTGAAGATGCCATTGGAAGGGAGCTTGAAATAGGTGTCAAACTCTGCTGTAGAGAGAGTGCAATTATGCTTACATAGCTGGAATTTGACGGTTCCAGTGGGTGAGACATGCAACGTGCTAAAAAACTCGAGAGTGGGTTCCCTTAGCGTTGGATGATAGATGTGCACAAACTCTTGGAGCTGACATACTTGTAGTTGTTCGATCATGCCCATTTCAAAACCAATAGTCTTGATACAACTCCATTCAAAAGAGCGTGATGAGAGTAGATGTCTTTTCTTGAGAATGGTATAGCGCGGATGGTAATGGTCCAAAATGACGTTGAGTAGGAAATTGATGTAGCATTTAGGAGCGTATGTTTTCTTCCTAGTGTCTTTGGAGGAACCAGAATCCATCTTTTTGATAGCTTGAACAAAAGAAGAGAAAAGATTTGCAAAAAAATAGATTGAAACTCTTGAGAAACTTGTGATTCTTTAATGAGAAAGGGGTTTGAGAGGGTTTTATAGAGGGAAAAGTAAGTGAAAAGGCCGAATTTTGTGAGAAATATTGAATGAGTGTGTTAAATGCCAAAATTTGGAGAGATGGAAATGAGAAAAGACTGAAAATTTCATTTTAGAGTCGATAGCTTCACAGCCATGAATAACCAGTCACGGGCATGAAGCATCGAGGTCACGGTTTGTTGAAAGGTGCTATAGCCGTGAAAAGGAAAGTGAAACGAGTCACAGTCGTGACATTAAACAGTCACAGACGTGAAAAAGATTTTTTACAGGTGTGACAAATATAGTAACGGACGTGAAGCTTAGTCTTCACTACCTCTTCCCGTGAGGCAAGTCGTGAAGCAAAGCGTGAAAGCTTTTGGAACTTTTTGCTATTTTTGTTCATGGTCATGAATATATGTTACGGACGTGAACCATCTCAAATCTTCAAAAAATAAAACTAAGTCTAAAACAAGACTAGAAAATTTCTAAAAAGTTTATATGCCTTAAAACACAAATTTCTATCATATTAACCACTTCATACCATAAAATCAATCATATAAAATGCATCATATGAAGGAATTAACATTCAAGGTTCACACAACATACAATTGGCAAAAAAAATTTAATTAAGACAATGTTGATCCATCAAGCATACCAAGATCTCTTTTTATAAAACAAAAACTTTCTTCATTAAGAGGTTTGGTAAAAATATCTACTAAATGATTATTTGTATCAATAAATTTTAACACAACATCTTCATATTGAACATGATCCCAAAGAAAACGATGTCTAATGTCAATATGCTTACTTCTAGAGTGCTGAATGAGATTTTTAGATAGGTTGATGGCACTAATATGGTCCAAACTATGACCATAATCCTTAAGTTGTTATCTCATCCATAGGATTTGAGTGCAACAACACCCTATTGCCACATATTCTGCTTCAGCGGTAGATAAGACAACCAAAACTTATTTCTTGCTAAATCAATAAACTAGGCATTCACCAATAAAGTGACAAGTGTCTGAGGTACTCTTTTTATCCAAAAGACTACCGACATAATCTGCATCCGAATATCCTATGATATGAAAAGATGAATTTCTAGGATACCATAAGCCTAGATGCAATGTGTCATTTAAGTATTTTAAAATCCTTTTTACAGCATTCAAATGTGATTCTGGACAAGATTGAAATCTAGCACATAAGCATACACTATACTTTATATCGGGCCTAGAGACAGTAAGGTATAAAAGTGATCCGATCAAACCTCTATAGAACTTTTCATTGCATCCTTCCATTTTAAATTTATTGATTAACTCTTTGGTGTACTTAAATTGGTTGATGAATATGCCTTCATTGCTCTGCTTGATTTGTAGACCAAGGAAGAACTTAAGTTCGCCCATCATGCTCATTTCAAATTCTCTAGTCATATACTTAGTAAATTTTTGGCAAAACAATTCATTAGTAGACCCAAATATGATATCATCAATATAAATTTGAACAATTAAAATGTTATGCTTATGCTTTTTAATAAATAAGGTTGTATCAACATGTCATTTTAAAAAATTATTTTCTAAAAGAAAATAACTTAGTTTTTCATACTAAGCTCTTAGAGCTTGTTTTAATCCATACAAGACTTTTGAAAGTTTAAAAACATGATTAGGTAAGTTATGGCTTTCAAAACCTAGAGGTTGTTCTACATATACTTCATCTTTTATAAAACCATTTAAGAATGCACTTTTTACATCCATTTGAAAAAGTTTAAAATTCATATGACATGCAAATGCTAAAAGTATTCTTATGACTTCTAATTTAGCAGTCAAAGTATAGGTTTCATCATAGTCTATACCTTCTTCTTGATTTTAACCTTTGACAACTAACCTATTTTTATTCCTAGTTATTAAACCTTGTTCATCTAACTTATTTCTAAACACCCATTTACTACCAATGATTTGATGGTTTTTGGGTCTAGGAACTAAGGTCCATACCTTACTTCTCTCAAATTGGTTGAGTTCCTCTTGCATAGCAATCACCAAACTTTCATCATTAAGAGTCTCATCAATATTTTTAGGCTCAATTTGAAAGACAAAAGCAAGGTTAGAATTTAAGAGTTTGAGATGAGATCTAGTACTTACACCCTTAGTAGGATCACCAATAATTTGTTCCTTGGGGTGATTCTTTATCATTTTTCATTCCTTTGGAAGCTCTTGGTTGTTGAGGTAGAGAGACATCTTGTTATTGTTTCTCTTGATCATCATCATCTTTCTCATGATCAAGATCAAGCTTCTCCATTGTACCTACAATATCATCAATAATACTACTTTTCACAAGATCAAGCTTACTAGATTCATCAAAAATAACATGTATAGACTCTTCAACAACTAAAGACCTTTTATTAAAGACTCTATAAGTTTTGCTAGTTATAGAGTATCCTAAGAAAATACCTTCATCGGATTTAAAGGCAAATTTTCCAAGGTTGTCCTTGGTGTTTAATATAAAACACTTGCATCCAAATACTCTAAAATAAGATATCATGAGTTTTCTTCCATTCCATAGCTCAAAATAAGTTTTATTTAAAAGTAGTCTTTTGAAAACTTGATTTGAAATATAACACGTAGTATTAGTGGTTTCGGCTCAAAAGTAGGTTGGTAAACCATACTCATTGAGCATTGTTCGAGCCATTTCAATTAAAGTTCGATTTTGCCTTTCTACTACCCCATTTTGTTGAGGTGTTGTTAAACCTTGAGAGGTATTTCCGTCATTTTGATAATAACAAATAAAATAGCAATATTGTATTTAACATACTTGTCTTCTAAGTCTATTATACAAGACATGGATTAAAATAGCAAGAATGGAGATTGGAAGAATAATCCTTGAAAGACAAAAATTCAAGAAGTAGCATGTTCACTGTCGTGACTCTATAAGTCACTCCCATGAAAGAAGCTAACCGTTATCAAAACAAACATTTGAAGTTCACGACCATGAAGGAAGAACAAACCGTGAAGTGGGCATTTCAGTCACCCCCGTGAATAAATATGTCACCTTCGTGAATGTTCATGCATTTTCATCTAGAGAGTTTCACGACCAAAGTCACCACTTGGATCACGGCTGGGAAGCTTGTCACATCCATGACCCAATGTGTCAAAACATTCCAGAGAGCTTCACGACCAAAGTCACCACTTGAATTACATCTGGGAAGTTTGTCACGCCCGTGAATATGTATGTCACGCTCGTGACCCAATGTGTTAAAACATTCCAGAGAGTTTCACGACCAAGGTCACCACTTCAGTCACGGCTTGGAAAGAAATGTCACGCCCGTGACAAATATAGTCACGCCCGTGAACAATGAAAGAAAAATATCAGGCGCGATTATTTGGTTGGTATAATGGCTAGTTTCATTTTTAATGCACCCCAACGGCTATATTCAGCCATGAGAGTATAAATGAAAGTCATTTATGTATTCAGAACAAGAGAATAAAGAGAAAAATAATAGAATAGCATATACTTCGAATTTAATTACAAGCTATTTGTACTTTCTTACTTTGAGAACAAAATCAATTCTCTATAAAAATATTTTTGCTCTTCATTTATTGAGCAATTAAGATTTGTAAGTGGTTCTCTCTGTAATCTTTACTCAAGTGAGCTTTGGGTATTTCTGGGTTAAGAGTAGAACACTTGTAAGGGTTATTTGTGTGAGCCTGTAAAAACACAAAGTGAAGGTTGTTTGTGTGAGCCTGTAAAAACACAAAGTGAAGGTTGTTTGTGTGAGCCTGTAAAATACAAGAAATTGATTATTGTGTGAGCTATTAAAATACAAGAGATTTCTGGGTTAGGTGTGAGCCATTGCGAGAAACACCATAGTTGGGAGTGAGCTTATAAAACTCCATTGTAACACTTAGTGTGATAGTAAAATTTTCAATTGCGATTGGGAAGAGGAGTAGGGTTTGTTAACACCCGAACCTCTATAAATCTTTGTGTCAGATTTTCTCTATCCCTCCTAAAATTAATTATATATTTCCGCACCTTAAAGTTTAATTTTTTGAAACTCCAATTCAACCCCCCTTCTTGGCTTAATATCTGGGCAACGGGTGTCATAGGAGTTGAAAAATCATGTGAAATACCATATTCTAAACAAAAAATTTCAAAATTTTCATTTCCAAATTCTTTGTCATGATCGTTTTTTATTTTGGAAATAAAATAGCCTTTTTCATTTTGAACTCTTTTAGCAAAAGTTTTGAAAGATTCAAAAGTATTACTCTTTTGAGCTAAGAAAATTACCTAAGTGAATCTAGAGTAATCATCAATAATGACAAAAACATAGTATTTACCTCTTAAACTAGTAACTCTAGTAGGTCCAAAAAGATTTAAATGCAAAAGTTGTAGAAGTTTAAAGATACTGCATTTTTGGATTTGAAGGATGACTTTTATTGTTTTTCTCTTTGGCAAGGTTCACATGTCTTATCTTTTTCAAATTTGACTTTTGAAGTCCACTCACTAGCTCTCATTTGCTAAGGCTTTGAATTAATTTCATGCTTGCATGACCAAGCCTTCTATGCCATAGCCAAGATTCATCACTAATAGCGTAAGACACTTAGAGAAAATGTTAGATATTTTGTATAAATCTATTATGTAAGTATTGACATCTCTATCTCATTTGAATATCTCTTAGCCACTTAAGGAGGTTATAAGACATTCATTTGAGGTAAAGATAACTTGGTTTCTCTTATCGCATAATTGACTTACACTTAATAAATTATGTTTCAAATCATCAACAAGCAAAACATATTCAATAAAAGTTGTATTATTAATACCAATAGAGTCAATGCAAATTACCTTACCCTTAGCATTGTTCCCAAATGTTACTTTACTACCATCAATTCTTTTGATGTGATTGAAGAGTTCTTTGTTTTCGGTCATATGCCTTGAGCATCCACTATCCACAAGCCTAACATTTTTCTTTATAGTGGACTTTAGGCATACCTATAAAACCACAATTCAAGTTTGGTTTTTAGGTACCCAAACGAACTTGGGTCCTTGGGAGTTAGCACTTGAAGGTTCCTAATAAGCTTTCCTTATCCAACAATACTTGTTGATATGACCAAATTTCATACAATAATTGCATTATTTAGGTCTATATATGTTTTTCAATTTTGACATGCTTTTAGGTCTTAACATCTTTTTAGAATGAGTTTGTATGCAATGACATACACATGCATGATGAATAGGTATTTTTCTAGGTGTATGCCTTTTATACATAAAAGCATAATTGGCGTTTTGAGGTTTCCCTCTTAAGCTAAGTAACCCTTGAATATTCTTCTTTTTAATAGAGGGTTTTGTGTGTGCACTAGACTTAACAAATATAGTCTTGTGAGACGAAAATGATGTTTCATTAAAGCCTAGACCATGTCTTATTAAATGTGGTCTTTGAAAGACTATGAGAGTATATAAATTTTATTTCCCTTTATGAAACTTTGAAATTGAGTTTCTAAGTTCTTCAACTTTATTTTTTAAAATATTATTTTCTTTAAGCAAAAATTTAGTTGAAGGTCTAGAGGAATGCTCATCTAAAGATTTTTCAAGAGTTTCATTAGAAGTCTTAAAATCAGAATTCTTTTTTTGTAAAACTTCCATTTTATTTTTCAAATCTAAAATATTATTTTTATAAATTTTAAGTCTACTTCTATATTTTTCTAATTCTATGTTTAACACTTCTATTAAACTTTGCTCATCATCATCTTCACTATCACTATTATTATCACTACTATTATCATTAAAAGAGTATGAATAAAAAAGACCTACCTCATCTGTAAAGTGATTTTCTAAAGCCATGAAACATAAGTTGACCTCTTCTCCTTTATTATCATCTTTTTTGCTTGAAGAGCTTTCGTCATCCCATGTGGCTTTGTGACCTTTCTGCCCATCATTTTTTTGAAATTTTTTCTTATGTTTCTTGAGCTTTGGACATTCTGGTTTGATATGTCATTTCTTTCTGTATTCATAACACTTTTCCTCCTCTTTATTTCTTTGAGAGTCATTTGAGAAGTGTTTGAAGGTTCTTTGTTTGAAGTTTCGAGAATTACCAAGTCTCTTTTCAATCATTCTTTTTATTCTTCTTGAAAGCATGACAATGTCCTCATTCTCATAATCACTCTTCTCCTCATCATCTTCAATTACCTCTTAATATTTTGAAGTAGATGCTTAGAGTGCTAGAGACTTTCTCTTTTTTGATTTGGCTTCAAGTTCTCTATCTCTTTTTACGCCATCTCGTGTGTTAGAAATTTTCCAATAAGCACATTGGTAGGCATGATGTTCATGTCTTCATTGGTCTCTTTTATACCCGCAACTTTTAAACCATAAGCTTCTTAGAATTTTGTTGTTCATATTTTCCAAGCTCAAGTGCTTTCCAAGCTTTCTCATGCCATTGATGATGGCTAGAAGATGGTTCATCATGTCGCTGATGGATTCATTGGATTTCATTTTGAAGAGTTCATATTCCGAAGTAAGAAGTTGAATCTTCTTGGATTTTACTTTCTTGGTTCCTTCATGATAATTCTCCAATTTTTTCCACATGCTATATGTGATAGGACAATGTTGGATTCTGCCACATTCTTCAATAATAAAGAGCTTGCAAGAATTGTCATTGCCTCTTTGTTTTTGAAATTAGCTATTCGTTGAGGCTCCATCCAATCATCTCTTGAAAGAATTTCTTCTTCACCATCAACTCCTTTCTTGGTTGGTGGTGTCCATTCTTTCCGAACACTATCCCAAACTTCAATTCCTTCACTATCGAGATATGTCTCCATCTAGAATTTTCAATGAGCGTAGTTCGCTCTATCAAAGTAAGACTTGAGACTTTGAAATCCTTCATTGGTCATTTCTTGATCTTTGCTAGTGTTTATTAGGCTTTGTTGCTAGACAAGATCTAATACCAATTATTGCTCAGACAATGAACCAAGAAGGGAGTTGAATTGATTAACAAATAAAAATTTAATTAATTGAAAGCGCATAAAAAATAAAATAGAGGAAGGAAGGAGAGATATCACATACAAGATTTATAGATGTTCGGGTATTAACAAACCTTACTCCTCTCTCCAATCTCGATTGGGTGTTTCACTAACACATTAAGTGTTACAATGGAGTTTTTCAAGCTCACTCCCAACTATGGTGTTTGTCTCAATAGCTAACACCTAATATAGAGATTTCCTTGTATTTTTCAATGACTCACACAAAAATCAATTCCTTGTATTTTATGGCTTACCCTTAAAAGTATTTCACTCTTAACCCAATATACCCAAGCTCACTTTTGAGTAATTGATTACAATAAAAAACACTCATCAACCTATAATGCTCAGAAGTTATCAGCAATTAGGTTTTCACAAAAAGTAGAGGATTGTTGAAAAATAATTAATGCACAAGGCTACAACAAAAATTAAAAATGAAAATAATTGTTGTTCTTCTTGTTATGATTCATAAATGACTTGCATTTATACTCCATTGTGAATTATAGCCATTTGGGTGCATTTAATGCCAAAGTAGCTGCTGAACCAACTTTTAATTCGCGTCTGACAAGTTTCTCTATCTTAGTTCACAGGTGTGACTATATGTGTCACGGGCGTGAATATTCTTTCAAGCCGTAATCCAAGTGGTGACTCTGACCGTGACACTCTCTTGAAGAATTAGAAATATTTGGTCACGGACGTGACTAATCTTTCAAGAGCATGACTAATCATTCACGGTTGGTTTGATTCTTTATAGCCATGAACTTTGAATGGTGAAAAATTGGCGTTAAGTTATATTCATGGGCGTGACATTAGTAGTCACGAGAGTGTCACTTTGCTATTTTTTTGATTTTTATCTTCAAAAGTTGTCTTTCAATTTTGCTTTATGTTCTAATCAAAGTATATCTTATTTAATACACTTAGAACACAAACATTGTTAAATATATTATTGCTATTATATTTGTTATCATTAAAATGATGGAAATACCCCTCAAGGTTCAACAATTACGTTAATCTCGTTTAATCATATCATGTCGTGTATTTTATATATATTTAAACATATTAATTTAATATGTTTAATCGTATCGTGTTGCGTTAATACAAATTTTAATTGTATCGTGTACTTGTTTTAATTTTTGATATGATTAATTAATCATTTTGTATTCATATTTAATGTATTCGTGTCATATACTATTAGACACGATATGAACAAATTGTTAGCTCTATGCTCAACCATAATTATAATTTGGTTAAATTATATTTATGACCCATAACTTTAATGCTCATAATATTTTGACTATCAAATTTTAATTTATAATAAAAACTATCTAAATTTAATACAAATATAATATTTAAATTTGTTAACAAAATACAGATAAAATTATTGCCTGATTTAATATGATAATTTTTTTCTCATTTATTAACATGTCAATTTTTTTTTAAATTTTCTCCCCTTTCTATATTATCTTTTCATTTAGTAAAAAAATAACAACTATTTCATTTGTAGTTTAAAATAAAAAAACTAATATTTAAATGTTTTTCAACTATCTTCTTCAATAGTTTTATTTAAAATAAAAGGTAAAAATACTTTTAATTATTTACTCAAAATAATTTTTTTTTACTTTAAATATTGATGGGCTAAAATTATGAGAAAGAAAATAAGGAGAGAACTAAAAAAATTATCATATGAGATTAAGGTAATAATATTATCTTGTAACTCGTTAATAGAATTTTAATGTACATTTATATTAAGTTCATTTTTTTTTGTTACAAATAGAAATTTAAGGGTGAAAGTATTAGGAACATCAAAGTTTATGGGCCCTAAACGAAATTTAGCCGTTATAACTTATAAATTATAACATAAATATTTACTTTAAGATTTGGATGGATGAAGGGAATTTCTTGTACATAATTTTCAATTTGCAGTCATTTAATATCATTTTATTTACATTCTTCAATTTTTTTCAAAATTTTCATTTGTAACTAATTTTTGCAGAAAATTTATAATTAATTGTATATCAAGATTTACAATCAAAGTAAATATAAAGAAGAAATGAAAGAATATTGTTTATAATAAAATGAAAATAAAGATAATATAGCAAAAAAAACCCTTATTAATTACATTTAAAATTAATTTTAAAACAACAATCCCATGAATTTTCCAGACAATATTTTATCCAAATTTTAGTTATGCATATCTTTTGTTTTCTGGTGGAAATAGAAATGGTAAATTTTCAACAAAATTTTCGGCTAAAAATAGTTTACTTCATATATTTATTTTTATGCCCTACGGACGTATATATTTAAATCTTTCACATTACTATATTTACCATTTATAACATTTGAACATTTATATGCTGACATAGAGAAGTGCATGAAATTTTATTCTTAATAAATACAGGTATTTAATTGACAAATAATAAATTTAAGTATTTATTTAAATTTTTGTATAATTATATTTACTATTTTAATATTTGAACATAACTAACAAAAATAAAAGCAAAACTATTTGTCCAACATGCAACAAGTTTAATATTTTTTTATATAAAAAATCTGACCGAAAATTTCAACTCGATATTTTATCAACTTTCAACATCAGATCAGTAATACTAATAAGTTAAAACTTATTGGTATAGTCTTTTTAAGACTGTCTTAATAATGCTAATCAAATAAGTAAGCAAACAAGAAAAACGAATGCAAAAACATTTCACTAAACGACAAAAGCACCGAATACCACAGCTCAGCATTATATCACTGTCTGAAAGCGACAAGCGCAAGGTAAATCCTCTCGCGCATAATTAGGAACTTGGACTTAGCCAAATTAATTATCTATTTGTCTTAGAAAATATTCATTTACTATAATTTATTCATTCTTAAATTAATTGGATAAAAGATTTTTGTATGAAAATAAATATTATAACCAGTTACACATTTATAAAGTAAAATATTACTCTACTGTAAGAAAGAAAAAAAAAAGTAAATATTATTCTCTTAATCAGTAAAAATAGACCTATTTATAATTTCATACAAATTAAATTTTTTTAGTGAAACAAACCAACAATATTTTAAATATGTAATTAAAATTTTTTTAGATCCATATTGAAATTTAAATTATGTTCATAAAAAATAATAAAAAATATTGAGATAAATTTATTAATTATTTTCTTAATTTATATTATGAAATAAATATTTATAGTGAAATGTAGAGAGAGCCGTAATAATTTAATATAAAATTAATGAGAAGTGTTAGATATTTTTTTCATATTATTTTTTCAATTTATATTTTTTATTTATTTTCATGAGTATTACAATATTAAAAATTAAAATATGTATGATTTAAATGATGAAAAATATTTAAAAAAACTGTATAGCATTTTCTCAAATTAATCTATGAAGGCAGTCTAATAAAATTTTTAGCTGATTTGATTAATTTAAATATTTAATCCGTTGATTAAATAAACTAACCAAACCTACTTAATTATACTGATTATTTTATTTGATTTATTTATTAGATTTTCTACTTCTGTTCTCTGAAAAGTAAGAGCAAAGGAGCGAAGACTTGGTCTTTCTTTCTATCTCTCTCTCTAAAAAGCTTTCCCACGAAGTCTCTCTCTTTATCTGTTTCTTCTTTTTGGGTTTTAAGCAGCCTTTATAGCAGGACTGTTCATTTCTGATTTGGGTTTTGGGCTTTTTATCTGTGTTTATTGATTATTATACGATAGTTGACTGTTGGATCGGAGAATTGTTCGCCGGCGATCAGATTTGCCATTTCTGGGTTTTGATTACTAATTCTGAACTGAGAGCTCCGGGTTTTTAAATTGCAGTCTGTGAGTTAAATCATTGGATTTCTTTGGTTAATGCGAGTTTTTGGGTCAGACTGGTAGGTGGGTCGAGAATAAAGTAGATTGACTGGTAGCTGAGAGAGAGAGCTAAAACGAAACCCTAGAAGGAAAAGAGGAACTTTGTCTGCTAAAGTTTCATTGAAATTCCACAGACGAATTTTTTTTTGTCCAGTAGCCTCTTCTCCTAATTTAATTCTACTTTTTTTTTTAAAAAAAAATTATTCTCTTTTGTCCTCTAGTTTTTTATCTGTTAATGTAATTGTTGCATTATTAGTTGGTAGGAAGTTCAATTTCAATTTCTAGTACTCATGCCAGTTGATTTAGATAATTCCTCCACCGCTTCCGGTGAAGCTAGTATTTCATCCTCCGGCAACCAGCCTCCGCCACCCAAATCCACCGCCACAGGGAAGAAGAAGCGGAACCTCCCTGGAATGCCAGGTATTGCAAATGAACGAAGAGGCTCAATTATTGCGATTTTGATAAATCGCTTTCTTGCTTAATTGGGTTGTGTTTTTTTTTTTTTAATTTCTTGCAGATCCAGATGCAGAGGTGATTGCTCTGTCGCCGAAGGCCCTTTTGGCTACCAACCGATTCGTGTGTGAAATTTGCAATAAAGGGTTTCAAAGGGACCAAAACTTGCAGCTTCATCGGAGAGGTCATAATCTGCCATGGAAACTGAGACAGAGATCTAGCAAAGAAGTAAAGAAGAGAGTTTATGTATGTCCAGAGCCGACTTGTGTTCATCACGATCCGTCAAGAGCTCTGGGCGATCTTACTGGTATAAAGAAGCATTTCTGCAGAAAACATGGAGAGAAGAAGTGGAAATGCGATAAGTGTTCGAAGAAATACGCAGTCCAGTCTGATTGGAAAGCTCACTCCAAAATTTGTGGCACCAGAGAGTACAAATGCGACTGCGGAACTCTGTTTTCAAGGTTTTTTTTCCCGATTAATTTTGGGTTTGATTATTCATTTTTGCAGTGGGATTTGGGTATTTGAGATTGCTTTTTATTCTTGTTCTTGAAGGAGAGATAGCTTCATCACGCATAGAGCCTTCTGTGATGCTTTAGCAGAGGAGAGCGCCAGAGCTCAGACTCAGACTTCCCCACCCACTCAGGCAGCTGTGAAGCCAAATCAGAATCCAGAATCTGAGCCCAAATTGCAGGCTGATCCAAGTGCACCTCCACCTCCACCTCCTCCGCCACAAACACCGCTAGCACCTGTAGCTGCAGCTCCAGTTCTCTCTCAGTCAACTGGTGTAATATCTTCTTCAGCTTCACCGATTCATAGTCCAGGTAAAATATTGACCCAAATTCGGCAAAGTTCTAATATTTTTTTGTCGGTTTTCCAATTTTGTTTTAATAAACAAAAAATCTCTGTTGTTTGTCTCTCTCTCTCTAGTATTTCCTTAGATCTTGGATTCTAGTAGTTTTTGTCTGTTATTGATCTTTGTTTTTATTAATACGAACAGCACAGTTTATATTCTGCAGTATATACTACAGAGCTAAAAGAAGGAAGAAAAGATAAGCTTTCTTCCAAACTGCTAGATTCAGTTTGTGCAATCTTTTGATAAAGAATGCAAGTGATTCAAAAGCTATAAAGGAAAGAGAAGTGGGTTTAGTTTAGAGAAAGGGAACCATCATTGGCTCTTGCTTTTTCGTCTAAAGTTTATAAAGAAAAGCCTAACTTTCCGTTCCTGTATGTTTAAGTGACGACTCTTTATGTTTTTCCTTTTTCCTGTTTCACTTTCCTAATGCAGAGTTGCCGGATAAGCCCACCCCAATTGTAGAAGAAGCACCAGCACCAGCCCCAGCTCCTACACCTACACCTGTACCAGCATGTTTAAATGGAAGCTGTAGCAGCAGCACCAGCTCCAACAGCAATGGTAGCACCAGCCGTAGTGTCTTTGCTAGCTTATTTGCTTCCTCAACAGCAACTGGAAGTTTACCATCTTCTCAAACTCCTGCATTCACTGACCTAATCCGAGCCATGGCTCACACTGATCATCCAACTGAACTTGCTCCATCATCCTCAACTGAACCGATTTCTCTTTGTCTCTCCACCAATCTTGGGTCGTCAATATTTGGTAATGCAGGGCAAGAGCGTAGGCAATATGCACCTCCACGTCAACCAGCAATGTCTGCCACTGCACTATTACAAAAAGCTGCTCAGATGGGGCCTGCTGCAACGAATGCATCACTACTTCGAGGTTTTGGGATTATGTCATCTTCATCATCTGCTCAGCAAGACAGTATGCAATGGGGTCAGAGGCAAGTAGAGCCTGAGAATAGCTCGGTTACTGCTGCACTGGGTCTTGGTTTACCATGCGATGGAGGTTCTGGGTTAAAGGAATTGATGATGGGAACTTCATCCGTGTTTGGTCCTAAACAAACCACCCTCGATTTTCTGGGATTGGGAATGGCTGCTGGTGGGAGCCCTACTAGTGGCCTATCGGCTCTAATTACATCAATTGGTGGTGGCTTGGATGTAGCTGCAGCAGCAGCTTCTTTTGGAGGTGGAGAATTTTCCAGCGAAGACATAGGAAGGAGTTCATGACCCTGTCAAGGAAAGGACTATTGGTTCCCCATTTTGACTTGGGAATAAATTGTATATTATGCAGGGTATATGGTTGAGGGCAGTTGATTTTGCTTAAGAAAGAAAGATGAAGGTATAATTTTTGCATAAAGAATTGCCCTAGTGGAAGTAAGCATCAAATTATGATGGGCAGTTGGGTCTTTTTCAATTGCTGTGCTGCCTTGATGATGCAGAGTTGTGATAAACCCACAAAAAAATAATAATAATAAAAAAAGACAATCCAAAGACCCTTTCTTTCAGGACACTTGCTCATGTTAAGCTTACTTGACCTAGCAAAACTTTTTATCTTTCGTGGGCAATTTGTTCATCCATGGATATATCTGCTGCCCGATGATTATCGAGTTAAACCACGAGCAAAAGAAGCCAACACAAGTGTATTTGATTAGAACTTCAGCAGCTCTAGCTAAAAGGATAAACTGTCAAAAAATTGTTGTTTTAAAGTAGAAATAGACACGGATTGAGCATCTTGCTGTTGATGGATGCCTTAAGTTGATTTTGTGATTATTTATCTTTAGATTTTGTTTCTGTAGTTCTGTTCTATATAAATGAATCCAGTAAGTTATCGTTTGAACTGATATAGGGTCTATTGTCGTGTCCTTGGATTCAGAGGGCTACAGTAATAAGAAAAGAAACTCGACTGAGATTTTTTTGTTCACTGCTGCAACTCAAATTTTTACCTGCTTGAAATGCTAAATCCATGCGAGGTACGGATTTTCACTTTTATGCTTATTGAATCACACCTTCGGAAACCAGTTTTTCTTTTTTTAAGCTTTAAAATTCATTTCAAGTTTTTCTTTTCTTAAAACTTGTGAGAGAGTATTTTGCTATTTCAGTGTATTTTGGATTAGTTGGACTAATTCAGATACTAAATTAAAAAAAATTCATGCCAAAGTTTTTCTTTTCTTAAATTTCAAGACTTAACTATTCAAATTTGGATACTGATAATATAATGGACACATATGAGTTTGTTGAGTTTAATATATTCATCCTCTATCTCAAAAATATAACTTTTCATTTTATTGTTTCAGTTATCGTTTATTTTTATTAAATTATAATTAATCTATTAATTTTTATAATAAAAATATTAATTAATATCTTTTTATTAGTAAATATAAATTATTATTATTATTTTTAAATATGTCTCTGATTAATGTAGAGTTATATGAGAAATACATAATTTCAAATCATATTAATTAAAGTTTCTTTTAGTTAAAAAGTTTAAATTTTTTTTTAATTTGTGTGAAAATAGAAATAAATCTTTTTTATATATATAGCTAAATTACAATTGAAAATGAGGGTCCTATGAATTTTTCTGCTCGGAGTGCTTATATGGAAATGCAATTAATATATATTTACTTTTCTTTTTCAGTCATATAAAAGTATAGTCTATTTTGGTAGAATACGTGAATTTCTTTCTCTAATATGTGGTTATTTAATATGTCTTATTATTTATAAATATGAATTATGCCCTAATTAATGAAGAACATAAATGAAATAATATGCATAAAATTTAGAATATTAATTATATTAATTAAATAAATTTTTAATTAGTGTAACAATGAAAATGTATATATCATCTCGGAGGGGAGGGAAGTCCATTTTTCTTTCTTGTCCTTTGGGATAAGAATGGAGAAAAGGAAAACAACAGAAAGTACAACAAATTCTTAAAAGTTTTTTCAGTAATACATGATTGATTAAATAATATAACTTTTTTTTTTCTTTTCAATTGCAAGATGTATGGATTAGTAACTTCATCACTTTAGACTACATGATGACTCTTTATATAAAGAGTTTAGAGAGTAATTGGAGTTCGAATCTCCATTAACTTCTCTACGAAGAGAGTTGCATAAAATTTAAATCAGTGCCCTTTTTTAATTGTGCATATTTAATCAATGTAATTCCAATAAGAAATAATAATAATGATGGGGAATTTATTGGAATTACATTGATTAAATATTTTTTAATTAAAATGAAAAAGAAAATAAATCTATCATTGTGATGGGGGTTGGTTTTTAATTAAAGTGAAATAGGAAATACTCCCCTAGATAGATGTTTTCTTTTCATTTTCTAATTGCGGGGTAACATGACAAAGGGAGGGGGGGAGAAGAGTGAAATGTTATCTTCAAAAAAAAAAAAGTGAAATGTGAAAGGTTAAAAGAGTGGGATATATCCAAAAGTTTGTTGAGTGTGCTTAATAAAATTTATGTACCATATTAAAAATGTATTAAAGTCAAAATTGAAGTTAATATTGAGAGTGCTAGTTATAGATTTTTATAGATTTTTATTTTATATAGATAATATATATTTATTTTTTACATAGATCCTATAAAATATTAAAAAGTATGAATATGTATATTTAAAAAATAAAGAAAATAATCCAAGAGGGTATAGATAAGTTAACACAAATATTTTTCAACTTAATCAGATATCTTGCATTTGAACTATGAATATACAGTTCTATTTTAAAATTTTTGAATAAGTGTTTTGTCATCTTTCAGAGTTCTATTCGATCAAATATGATTAGTTTCGGTCTGTTGATATATAAATTGAGAACATTTGTGGTTTCGGAAAGAAAAAAGTAAGGAAAACGTAATATAAAGAATATAGTTAGCATTTTTCAATTATGATATGGTGCCTAATTTAATGTAAAGTGAGAGTGTTATTGAGTCTAATTTAAAGAAAAAAAATCTAAAAATAATTAATCAATGAGTATTTATTAGGAGAAAAATAAAAAATTTAAAAATAAGAGTAGTTATTTTTTTAAAAAAATTCTTTTTACCAACTGATATTGTTGATTTTTCAAAACATTAGTTTTATATTATATTTTTACTCTACCTCTAGGCAGGAGATCCTATCACACAATCAACCGTATACTGATTTTTTAAACCCCTTCTTTGCAAGAAAAAAAAAATAATGCTGGGGGATTTATTGGAATTACATTAATTAAATATTTTTTTAATTAAAGTGGAAAAAGAATAAAACTATCATTCTGAAGGGGGTTGGTTTTTCTTTCTTCTGCTTCGGGATAAGGTAGAAGAAGACTCGAAATTACTGCAAGTCAGGATTGTGGAGGTTGAGTCATAATTGGTGTGGACCATAGGAAATAAAATATACAACCTTGCAGCCTTAATTCAAGAGCTACAACTTTTTTTTTTTTTTAAGTTTTAGGGCTTTTGATCAAGATTTAATTAATTCAGCAAGTATACAATTTCGAAAAATAAAAATGAATTATAAATAATTAAATATACAATGGTTCTACGATAGATTTGAAATTGAAATCTCACAACATTAGAGTATTTTCATTAAACTAAAACTTATTATATTACTATATGTAACTTTTAATTTAAACATAATTTAATCTATTTTTTTCCAAAAATAATATCTTTTTTTAAGTTATTTTTGCACTATTTGTTTTAAGATTTCAATAAAAAAAAATTATGGTAAAAAAATAAAAATAGAAGATGTTTTTAGAATAAAATAGGACAACAAAATCAATATAAATAAAAATTCATATATTAATCTGATTCAAAAAAAAATTAATATTTCAAAATTCAAAAAGTCTTAACATTGGGTGGCTTAAACTTTGTTTGTCGTTGGTTTTGTTGTTCCTAAGGAAGAAAAAAAGGTCAAAAAAATGTTGTTGTTGTTATTGTTTTTTTTTTTTTCCACTTGCAGTTGTTTGTTTTTCAAAATCACATAATTTTATGCACGTGACCTCACATGTCCACACTGATATTTCCCCAATCTAATAATTATAGTTTGTATCTCAGTACATCCAAAGACTAATTAACATATATACTTCCAAAATTAAGATTTTAATTCGTTTGTTTTTTTATTGTTCAATTTCCAATTTATTATTACTAATTTTTTTCATATCATATGATTTATTGAACTTCTAAATTTATAATTGTAAAGTTGTCGGCAGATGTGATGCCAATTAAAGCTCCAATTTTATTAAAAATATTTATTTTATTTTTGAATATAATAGGTATTCTATTTTTTTTAATTTTTTAAACTTTATAACATAATATCATAATTTTATTTTCTCTTTATTTTTAAATTGCTAGTTATTTTTCTATTCATACATGTATCTAAATTTAAATTAAATTAATACATAATTTTTATTATACCGATAATTTTATTTTATTTTTTAAAATCATTCTTTCTGCATTTTTGAACTAAGATTTTTAAAATACATAAAATTAATTTTGATTCCATATAATTGATCTTAAAATGATCTAACTATAATTAAAACTAAAATTTCACAAATTGAGACAAAAGATCAATATCATAATACCACAAAATTAAACTTATTGATTATTCCAAGGTATTTTTCATATAAAATTACGAAATTTTAAAGTATTTTTGGAATAAAAAATATATTAATTAAGGACAACTATTATATACAGAGGAAGATTTTTAGAATTCCTCATTTTGATGGATTTAAAAAGATGATGAATTTGTAAAATTTATAAATCATGCTCCACTATTTTCATGAAAATTTCATTGAAGTCCATGAAATTTTCAAAAGTTTCACCCAAATCACTCAAGCCAAAAATTAGGCTGATATATCAATTTAGCCTATAATTATTATTTTTTTCAAGGGGTAATTTGTCTCAAAATTTATTTTTTGGGCTGCAAATTAACATATTTTCCACTTTCAATTTACGGCCATTTTACTTAATTTCTTTATAAAGATTTTTTTTTTTTTATAAAATTCTTATCCACCATAAATTCTTATTATAATCTTACAATGAATTATGCAAAAATAAATAAATAAATAAGAGTATTTTTATGTTAAAATGAGACAAAAAAATCATAAATTAAAATTTATGTATGAAATTAATGGAGCTAAGGCGATTATGATGGGAATATTAACGTGGATGAGTGTTGTTGGCTGTCTAGAAAAATATATCAAAATTCAAAACAAAGGGCTTTGCTGGACAGCATTAACGTTTAGACATTGATTCATCACTTCAAAATTCAATATAGCCCGACTGTCCTTTGGAAGTAAGTTTCTTGCTGGCCAAGTGTTTTATTCCACTTGACAGAAAAATATAGGCTCATAATTTAATTTTTTTCCTTTTGACTAAGAGGGAGGTGGACTGTAGAATTTTTATTTTTATTTTTAAGATAAAAAATATTTATTAATTTCTCTATTATCTTTTCATCTTTGGAATGAGATATATTTTTTATTTTTTTTTCATATAAACTTCATACCAATAAAAGTGAAGATATATATATATATATATATTACTCATACGATAAAAAAGATAATATAGAAGTTAATAAAAATAAAATAATAAGTATTTATTATTATTATTATTATTATTATTATTATTATTATCACATTTACCAGACTGATGTCTTGTATCTTTCCGGGGTGTGAAACAAATGTCCTAAAGGTCAGAGTTGATACATTAATTGTAGCACCCAAAGTTTCCTCAGTTTGAAAATGACTTGCTCTTGGAATTTAAGATGTGGAAGCAACTTCCTCTGCTAATACAATTGCACAATTATTCCACCATAATGATTATTAAATTAATTACTTATGCATCTCCATGTCCCACATTTTATGCCCTAAAATAAATGATAACATGTTTCTCAAGCTACAAACATTGGCAATAAAAACTAGTTTTTAATTCCCATGTAAAAAAAAAATCTAGTTTTTAATTCCCATGTAAATACCCTACTAATTAATAAGCTTAATTAGCCATTAAGTTTTGAAATAGATGCCTTTATAAGCAAAACTAGTCAAAAGTAGGATTAGGGTTTCAACTTTGGAACAATTACGTTTAGTTTTTCAATATTAAAAAAAAAAATCATTTAGCTTTAATGTTTGCTCGAAATGGGAAAGGTATTGTGTAAATATAGATTTTTTACTTTATCAGAGTTTCCTCAGTAATTTTTCAACACACAACGTTAGTAACTAATTTGTATACAATTATGATTTATAAGCATAGATCCTATTAGAAGTCAATTTAGTTATATCATAATTAGGAAATAATAAAATGAAAATATTATAATATATATATATACACAAGAAAATTCCTAAAATCAATGGCAAGTCATCGTGGGGTTATTTTCTTGGTCTCCAAAGTTTTAGTTTAAAGATGAAAATATCTCGTCTAGGCCCAAATCATTGATAAATCATAATAATAAACCAATAATAGAATGTCATATAAAAATTATTTATATAAAATTATATTATTGGCTTGATTTGTCATTAATGGAATCAGATCAATCATACTTTAACTTGATAGTAAACTCGCAACGAAAGACGGTGGTGGTTTTGGTCTCAAATCTTTCAAATAACATATTTCTCTCTTCCCTTGCAGCAAGTAAACAAAATCGGCTTTCAAATTTGAGATATGAACTCATGAGTTGATGAGATTGCAATTTCAGCCCATAACTATTGGGCTTATGCATCCGAATTTATGTTGTATTATAGACTTTATTTCTTCACACAAAAAGTGAGTAAACTAATAAATATAAAATAACTTTATCAATTATAATTTATATATTTATCGTTTACAAATTGTTGAATCAACACTTACAAATTTATCATTTAAAACTTGCAGGTTCTCCGTTTTGAACTTACAGGTTCATCCTTTTTAAATTACAAATTTACCATCTTGCAGGTTTATTGATTTGAATTTGCAGGTTAATCGTTTTGAAAATTCAGGTTTATCGTTTATAGGTTATAGGTTTATTATTTATTGGTTCATTATTTTTACTAAATCTATTATTTTTAACTTTTAGCAACTTAATTTTTTGTTTATATATTACTTATTTTTAGTTCAAATATTTTTATTTTCAACCATTTTTTTTATTAAAAAATCAAAATTAAATATTTTTATTCCAAATAATAATAACAATCATTATAATATTAAAAAAATACTAAAAATAAAATCAAATATGCGAATTAAAAAAAATTTTCTATAAAAATAAACTTAAAATATATATAATTTTTTTATTTTATCTTTTGTGAATAAGAAGATGAAAAAAAAAATACGCTGAAAAAGAATAAGAATATAATAAATATATAGTTCAAAAACGATATCGTACCAATTAAACATCTGAATACATGATATAATTTGTGGGCTCCAATATAAGAATGGGAGTTGGGCTTGGAGCAACATAATAGAATGTGATCTTAGGAAATAATTTTAATGTTGTCATGTTTTAGTGTACAACCCAATTTTAAGCCCACACCGAACCGAAGAATAATATTTATGAGAAATTAATAAATTAATTACCAGAATTATCAATAAAACACCATGTCAGCACGGAGTAACAGGAGAAGAACAGGGAGAAACAAAGAGTTAGGCTCCAAAGTCATAAATTCAAGATGGTAGGACCCTGAATTTGTTCCACTTTTAACATCATCGGCTGAAATCTCTTCATATTCTGTCACCATTAAGAACTTCCTCTGTGACCTCTCCACCATAGATGGCCTCATCCCGCCAGCAGAAACATCCTCCCTAAGAGAATCCACAGGGAGCAAGACGCAAAGGGAAAGCAAAAACAAGAGAGATAAGAGAGAAAATGGCATATTTTTCAAGCATTAAAATTATAGAATTCAAAGAAAGTTATATATTTACTATTTAGATGTGGACTCACTGCCATTGGTGTTAGTGATATCTATATAACGAAGGGTAAGTGTCCTCCATGCGGGGACACTTGCTTGTTCATGGAACACGTGGTGAATACCTCGATTCATTCTTCTTCCTACAAGGTAGTAATTAGAAATTTCTCAATATCTCCCTCAATATTTCTTGCTTTTTTTTCGTTGTTAAAAATAGCTTGGACCGGTCCGATCGTTTTAAAAACTGGTAATTGCTAATTTGGGCAGAAAGCATATAATTTTATTTATTGATCAAATGCACATAAATTTTGCAAAATAAATTTGATATTTTTTTATAATAATTATTATAATTTTAGTTCGTAAATAAATTTATAGGTATATGGTACACGAAAACTTTTTGATTCAATATGCTTTGATAGAGAATTACGCTCACCAAATCAGAAAAATCGACTGAATGAAATAACGATATGGAATCCAAAAACCTAATTTTTACCAAGTCATTTTGATCCAGGTGACTGATCAGAGGTTTGCGATTTATACATCCTATCCTATTCCACCAATAGGCTTTTTGTCATCATTTGAATTTGAACATAAATTGTACTGGGCTTGCCCATATTACAGATTTGGGACATGAATTTAATTTGTTGTTGACCCAAAATCAAAAAGGCTGAGGTTTTATCTTGGTTTCTTAGTTTGAGAGAGGTTAGGCCTATATTTCCCAAATTCAATTCATATATTATGCTCAGGTGCATTATATATCTAATTTTCTTTATAAAGGGTTGTTATGTTATAGACTCAAATCAATGTTGCATTATAATTTTTTTTCCTTTACACATAAGAAATAAAACAAAACGTGCGCTTTTCCATAATTGAATTTTGGTGAATTAATGAATATAAAGTACGTTCATTAATTATAACTTACAAGTTTATCGTTTTGAATTTATAGTTTTATTAGTTATAACTTACAGATTTATCATTTTAAATTTAGAGGTTTATTATTATGAATTTACAAGTTCATCGTTTATAAGTTACAAGTTTATCGTTTAAAATTTTCAAGTTCATTGTTTAGAAGCTAAGAGTTTATCGTTTAAAACTTACAAATTCATTATTTACAACTTGTTGGTTCATTACTTATAGATTCATCATTTATAATTTATAAATTCATCATATAAAAGCTACACGTTTATCGTTTAAAATTTATAAATTTATCGTTTAGATTTTACAAGTTCATCATTTACAATTAGAAAATTCATCATTTTAAACATTCAGATTTATAGTATATAAACTATAGGTTTATTGTTTGAAACTTACACATTCATTATTTTTATTAAATTCATCATTTTTAATCTCTAACAACTCGATTTTCTCTTTATATATTACTTATTTTTAGTTTAAATATCTTTATTTTTAAACCATTTTCTTCCACAAATATATCAAAATTAATATTTTTATCCCAAATAATAATAACAATCATTAAAATATTCAAAAATACTAAAAATAAAATCAAATATGCAAATTAAAAAAATTTCTCTCTCTAAAATAGACCAACTAGAATATACAAATTTTTTTTCTCTCTGTGAAGAAAAAGAAAAAGAATACAATGAAATAAATACATACTAACAATAAAAATATTATCTTATAAATAAACAGAAAATGTGTGAAATATTAATACTATAGTGAAAAATGTTGTTGTAATATATATTATGGATATGAATCCATTATATAATTTGTGCATTTACAACTATAAGGATGTATTTATTTTTATATAGTTCAAAAAATAAAATTTTTCATTATTTAAATAAATGACATACGATGTATCATGAATACAGATCTATAATATAATTTATATCTCGAATTTGTATTAAGGTTAGACCCCTGATATGTCTTAAGTTCATCCCTATGAATTTTAATAACAAACCAAGGAGGGAAAAAAAGAAAATCATTTGCCTTTATTTACCAAAGGTCAAAATATTTTTTTTCTTTCCTAATTTTAAAAATTGATAAACTACTCTAATTACAATCTATTATATATATATATATATATATATATATATATATATATATATATATATATATATATATATATATATATATATATATATATATATATATAATAGCTATTTTGCATTCATGACATATTATGATTGCTTAATTCATAATTTTTTCATAAATATAGTTGACATTAGTGTTTTCCAAAGGTTAAATTATATAGAAGTAATATACCAAGCTTTACTTACCCAAAAATATTCTTTTTAAAAAAATCATAATTTGATTTATTGATTAATTTTTCTCACTCTTAACACAACATGAGGTTGTTTCTAAACTTTAATTTATAGCAAAAAAAAAAAAAATTTACTCAATTTCAATTTAATTTCTCTCATGTCCTTTCATTCATTTAATGTCAAATTACTATTGATATAGGATTCGTTAGACATTGCATTAGGGAAAAATATTTTTGGAAAAAAATTTATTTTTAATTTTTTTGAGTTTTGAAAACTGTTTTCAGAAAAAAAAATAGGTAAATATATATTTTTCTCAGAAGCAGATTTGTGAAAAACAGTTTATAAAAAATAAAAAAAATTTAAACTACTTTTTGTACACCTAACAATAATTCCAAATACTTCCATAATATGTTATTGACATTGACAAAAGCCAAGATAAATTATCATACATATAAATAAGATTTTTTTTATATATAAATATTTTATCAGGTACCAAGGTTCTCTTTCCTCTTTTCTCTATTTTCTATTATATAATTAATTTTCTTTCCCAATCTTGAGGGGCAATTGAAATCAAATCTATTTACCATCAACAAAAAGCTCAAACCAGCGAAGTAGAAGCGAAAAATGAAAAATAAAACAAAATACTGATAAAATTATCTTAAACACAGATGTTAGAATCGGACGATTCTCAATTCAAATTGTTTGAATCAATTTCATATAAAACTATTTGATTCTCTAATAAGAATCAAAATTAGTATTGAATCGTAGATAAATCATCTGAATTGATAGTGAATTGAAAGAATAGGTCAAATTGTATGATTCTATCGATTCATATAATTTAACATAATTAAAAGAGCTAATAAGCTTATAAGACAAAAAAGATCCACCAAAATCCATTTTTATTAACCAGAAAAAGAAAAGAACATAAAAAATAGAACCCATAAAAATCCACTTAAATATAATTAGAAAACAAACAAGAAGAAAATAAAAAAGGAAAATACTGAAAACGAAACGTATGTTATATGAATTACTTAGTTTATTACTATTAGTAAGTAAATAGTATTTTTAGATTTAGCCATTACAATATTTCAAAATTACAAAAAATATAATATAAAGTATGTTCTTAAAAATGAATACATATTATTTTTAATTAATATTATTAATGTAAATTAAATCTTATAATTCGATTCAATTCAATTCTCGATTCACAAAATGAAATATTTGATTTTCCATATGAATATTAATTTGATAACTATCCTCAAAACATGTCCATTCCTAAGTGTTATGTATAGTTTCGGGACTTTTGATTCATTGTCATGGAAAAACAGAAAAGAAGCTCAAAGAAGAGAGAAGCTTTTTGGATTTTATGGCCCCTTCGTAATTTCGTCCTAAATTACAAAAAAGCGAAAGAAGACATTGACAAGTTTACTTAATTCTTCGTTTAGAGATTTCTAAATATTCTCATCTATTTTCTAGTTTGCAAAAAATTCTATCGCTGAATGTGACCCATCAAAACTCTTTTACCAAGTGGGACAATCTGAGTTGGTCATATCATATCATGGAAAACTATTATCAAGTGGGAAAACAAAATTATACCAAACCACTTTCTTCAAACACCGCGTAAATTATGGTGATTGTAACAATAGCTAGACTCTCCTTAATGGTCCTATCTCTTATAATAAAGAAAGAGAGAAACCTCTCTCTCTCTCTCTCTCTCTCTCTCTATATATATATATATATAAATGAGGAATCTACATGAAAGTATATATATGAATTATTGTGGTCATAAAGAACCCTATAATTGAATCAAAGGGTATTTTTGATTAAAGCATCCAACAACATATCCTGAAGGATACCTCCACCCATATTGTAAAAGGTATTACTTGTAAAATAGAGACCACCACCATCCCCATCAAAATGACCTTTCGTTTACCTTTAATTAGCTTAGCTACCTTTCTTTTCCTTTTCCTTTTATTTTTTTCAAAAAGAAAAACATGAACTGATGATATAACTTGGAATCTCAAACCCTAGCTTTTGTGTTCCATAAGCTCCCTTCATATCTCTCTTTCTCTTCCACCGCGTGTGTCCCGTGTACAAGAAATCCTTAACACCTAAGAATTTGACATAAAATGTTCTTATGCTTATAATAAGATTTGTGATGGTTATCTATAAAATTGTAACTATCCAAAAACTCTCCACTCTCTATATTTATATAGGTGATGTATTAATAGTTATTATCTCTATGGATACTATTTTTTAATCTATTAGATAAAAAATAAAATGATTTTAATTAGTTTTACAATAACTTTATTATAAATTTTAGTGTTAAATAGTATTAAATGCTCATAATTATTATATCGATGTTGGCCTGGAGAGGAGTTATTATAGATGTGTCGAGGTTGGGTACAGGGGAGGAGGAAAGAGGGGGAGGGGCTGGCTTCATGTTGAGGTTGGACTGTCATCACGTACTCAAAATCTCTAATTAATTAGAGAGAAAAACTATAATATATAGTTTGATTTAACAAGAAATTTTCAAGAGAAAATAAATGCAGGTGTTCAATCCAAAATTTATTATTTCTACTATGATCATTTTCAAATAATACTACAAGTATTTTTTATCTAAAAACTCAACGTGCAATCAAAATCTGCAATACGACTAATCCACTTCTTTATCGCTTCTAGTTCTAATTAATGGATAAAAATAAGAGTATAATAAAATTACCTCCATTAATTTATGTTGGCTTTTGTTAGATATCAACTTTTTATTTTATTTAAATGATAATTATGTATCCATTTATAAACCAAATTAATAACAAATTACCATGTAATAAAGTTGATTCTTACTCTATGTACCCTACCATATAGGGTATTAACATTTTTTTTCCTCAGAGAAAGATGAATGAATTTTTAACTCACGATGTAATTGAGCTAATTTCAATAAAATATTTTATGCACGTATCTATACACTTCATCATATTTAGTAAAACTTAATTTTGAAGAAAATATCAATTACATTTTTTTTTCTTTCTACATTTGATCGAAGTATAGCAATACAATTTAAAATATTAACTTAATTAAGTGTGATTCATTGAGGAACTTCTCTTCGTGGATATATATGGAGAGAGAGAGAATAACATTGGATCCCTTAATAAATTATGATTAAGGGAAAAAAAAAGGTAATAAGCTTGATTTCGACATAATTACTACATCAAGATGTTACCACATACCTTTCTGTATATTAAAAGGAGAAGTGGAAAGCACTGTTTATTACTGTAGCTAGGACAATGCATTCCCTAAAATTCCCTTATGAAAAACGACGCCGTTCACATTGTTGTTTACATACCGCAATTGCCAAATGACGACGTTCCGTTTCACCATCTTTCTAAAACCATGGCAGAATACCCCCACCGAATAAACGGCCCCGTTCCATACTGTTGCAATTTCATGATGAACTTTTTCACAAATCCCACCATTCCACACAACGTGTTTTGACCCTCACACCTTTTCATTCAATACAGCCATTCCTCGCTCTTAACGACGTCGTTCCTTTACTCAGAAGAGGTCGATTAGAGGGATGGCGTTGGGTTTGGGCCAGATATCAGATTGAAAATCGGAGAGTGCGAGGAATGGTGGTGAGACCAGAGTCGACAAGGCCTTTAACTCCGATTTTGGAATCTTCGAATTTCTTTGACTTCTTTAAAACGATCAAATTCTTGATCGGATCTGTTCATCGATGTTATGGTTGTGGCCATTTTGATTTTGATTTGGTGAAAGGCTACAATTTTAGAATTAGAAATGACATTAACAATAGACAAACAAAGTTACTAGGCTAATAAAAAAAATACTAATCTTTATTAGTCTGAATGTTATGTAGACTTTTTTAGATCAAACAGTGATAGAAAAATAACAATAATTCAGCAGGGACTTTTATTTCAATTAGTTTATTAAAAAAAAAAGAGATATAGTTATATTTTGCAGTGAAAAAAATTTAAATACTCATAGTCAAATAGATTATTAGAAATTTATATTTATGAAAAATGATATTGCTTTCAAAAATCACTTAAAAATGATGGATCTACTGACCATTTTTCATAAATAATCTCATTATCTTCCTCACCAAAATAAAAAATAAAAAAAATCTCATACACAAGAGTTAAGCTATTAGAACCTATTTAATTTAGCAATTAGAGATAGCTGTTGCTGTTTACATATCAAATGACTCCTAAGAGTATTAATTATTTTTAAGATAACTTACACTTAATATTTTGAATAACATATATTCAATATATTGAAATAAGTTACAAGTTTTCTTGAAGTTATTGCTTTCACAGAAAAATTTTGTTATGCTTTTAACTTAATAATGATTTTTGCTTATTTGATGTGAATAATAAGCTCTGTGTTAGGCATAGAATGAATTATTTAATTATTTTTTCTATTGTATGCAAAACTCAAATAATTCACTAGAACATATGGGCACATTTTGTTTCATGGGTAAACCTAAATTTGATAGCATTTCTTTAAAAAAGAGAATTGAAGTTGAAGATCGGAATTAATGATTCGTTTAAAAAGTAAAATGAATCTTCGCCATTTTTTTCTTTTATTTGTCTATTGCTTTATTAGAAGCATAAATGCCTACTCCTCTCAAGATATCTTGACCAGATTGAATTGATAATATTTTTATTTTCATTCTGTTGTAGCTTAGATGCTACGTAATAATTTATTTAATTATTAGTATTTTCAATTGCTCATAATAAATTAATCGTCTAAATTTTTTTTCTTCCACGCACTGCGAAAAATATCTACTAGTATAAAATATAAATTAACACTTTGTGGAAGGACTTAAAGCTATTAGATATTGTGTTTCGTTCTTTTACGTAAAACTAATGGACAGTGGGATTTTTATCAAATTCTATTAACTCAATTTTTCTTCGTATCCTATATAATATTAGCGTAGATTAATTTAAATTTACGTTAATGACTTCAGTAAAAAAAAAAATTCAAGTTTTAAAGATATTTTATATTTAAAATTCAAACTTAAAATTTCTAGTTAAAGAAAAAAAAAACTCTATAATCACATCTTATCTATGGTAGTTATATCAGAAAAATTTAACTCAGTATCAAATTAATATATTCATTCATTAATTAAAATAGTAATATAAAATAATATAAAATTAGTCTTAAAATTTAAATAAATTAATACTTATATCATGTTAATCATAAGAAATTTTTTTAAGTGATAATATATTATGAATTGCCGATATATGGATACAAAAAATATCTTTTTATTTTATGTTTAAGTCTTTTAAGTCTTTAAGATGAAAAATTAATCAATGATAAATCACTATCGCTCCCGCAAAGAACATATTCTCTCTTTTTTAATTTATCTTTCTTCGCCGCCAGAGGCACAAAAAAAAAAGAAAGGAAGCCTAAGCCTAAGCCTAACTGGGCGTGGTTTCTACGCGTTGACTATGTAGCCAAATTAGACATGCATGCATGCATATCCGACAGAAAAGCCGGCGACGTGGGGCCCATTAAGGTAAGAAAATGGCCGATTAGGTCAATTTGTGGGACCCACTAATTTTTTGTTTTAATTTTTTTGAGAGAGAGGGTGGGCCCTGCATCGTCACTTCTTTTTCTCTCTCGTTAAAGAAAAAGACAGAATTCCACAAACTTTTAAGCTTCTTTCTTTTTCTCTCTTTTCTTTTCCTTTTTCTTTCGTTTTGCCTTTTTAATATTCATATCGTGTTTAGTGTGAACGTTTTTATCATATATCCATGTCATAATCTTGAGTTGTACTTTTATGTTTCTGCCTCCATTAAATTAAGCATGGGAAAAAAAAGGAGAGGTTTATATCAATGGGTATTTAAATTTTGGTAAATAATATTAAAATAAATTTTACATTAATATTAATTTAGCGAGTATACAGTAAGATCTCAAATTTAAATTTTAAAATTAATTTTTTTGTACTCAAAACAAATAGTCAGATATAAAATTATTATAACTTTATAAATTTATTATTTCCTCCGACAAAACAATTATGTCCTAACCTTTATTCGTCTAAAAACTCTTCAATGAGACATTACCAAGATATGGAATTTCTCTTCGATCATCCTATAATTATTTTCTCAAACGCAAATAAATTATAAACATAGAATCTAAAATAGATGCAGGTTATTACCATCAAATACATATATATATATATATATATATATATATGGTATTATGGTATATCAGAAAACATATATGTGATCAAATGCTTTATAGAATTTACTTAATATTGTTAAATATATATTTGTTCATATTTACAAACTTATTCATAACCTACCTGTTTAAATTACATTCCAATTTTCGAATAAATTAATATCATCACAACATAATATAAGAGAATGGAATTTATTTATTTAAATGTTATCTTTGCAGGATATGGAAATAAAACTGAATCGAAATGGACAGGTTCTGATGAAATATGATAATTCCAGTCAATTATTTGGGCGGTTAAAAAGGTTCTGCGAATTATAAAGGAAAATGAATTGCCAATAATTGATCCACACGTTCAAAGTTAATTTAAGTCTAATTAAATAAATCTTTATTAAGTCTTATACTGCTTTCTAGTTTGTTATTGGTATTCTTTTTTCCATATTCTGCAAAAGAGAGGATTTGCTGTTTTTTTTTCTTTTCTTTTTTTCTTATTGGCTTTGTATTTAGGACTTTTGTAGGGTCCAATAATTTTTTTCGGTGGAGACATCCAAAGTATATAGAACTTCAACCCCACAATTGACTTGTCTGTCGTTTAGCGGTTGATATATACCTAGTTTGTTTGTTTTTCTTAATCGATAAACTAATTAAATCTTAAAGTAATATATATATATATATATATATATATATAGATTAATTAATTATTATTTATTATAAATAAAATAATTAAATATATATCATTATATAATTGAATTAATTTATACATAAAATAATAAGTAAAATTTACCTAAAAATTTATTTAGTTCCACTTTTTTTCTTTTTTTTTTCTTTCATTTCTTATTGGAGCTAGTTATTTATTTAATTGATTCCCATTAAAGTTTATGCATTCATTTATATGTATATAATATATTGTCATATAAAAATTTTAATTATTATTTAATATATAAAATTATTGTAAAAATTATTTTATTTAACATCATAATAAGCTATTAACTCAATTATAAATCGATATATAAATTAGGTCTAAGTTCTTATCTTTATTTACTAACTTCATCGAAACATTTTATTAACTATACTAGTAATATGATATAAATTACACTTGCTTCATTTGAACATTAAGTGCTTTCCATTTCATAGCTATATAATTTTATTTGACTCAAGAGAGAGTTTAATAATAAAATTTTGATTAATTGTGTTAAGATATTTCATATCGGCTAATTAAAAGATATAAGTGCTATTTATAATGACTTGAATATCTCTCATCTCTTAAACTAGCTTTTGGAATGGGTTAGGCCCAATTTCTATTTATATATGAGAGACATATTATCTTCTGATATTGGGCTATCCGCATATGTCCAGTTCTGTAAACTCCATGTTTTAGGTTTTCCACATATCTTTGGCCCTGTGCTTGAGAATAGTGTGTTAAGATATCCCACATCAATTTAAATACTTCTTATAATGACTTGGATATCCTTTCTCTTTTAAGCTAACTTTTGGGATAAGTTAGACTCAATGTTCATTTATTCAACAAGTTGTTCTTACCTTTCATAATTAATTTCCACACACACACACACACACACACACACACACACACACACACACACACACACACATATATATATATATATATATATACACTACCTGTTCAAGATTGATTTTTAATTGTTTCTTTAACATTTCAATTATTGATTAGATGAATTTTTCTGTTTTTTATTATTTGTTTTCTCTTTTTCTAAATATGTAAATCTCTAACTAATATTAAAATTGGCCATTACATAATCATGAAAAAAAAGAAAAGAAAAGTTATAGAATAAGTTCGGAAGCTACTTTGCTTAAATAGAATTGGAGACAAAAGGACAAATCAGAGATGCATGAACTCTGTTGGCATGCAAGTGGCAACTTTGACATATATGTTGACTCTAGCATGAGTTTCTTCTGTCCAAAAATAATATAAACATACAACTCCAAATTATTTTGGTTTATCTAAAACTAAATTTGGCCTTTAGTATTATTCAGGAACTTATCAATCAACTTTCTTCATTCATAGCCTCCATAATATTGATTTTTTCTTGGCTACAACGGAGGGGAAAGCTCCAACACCTACACTGAGCAATGTCACCAAGGAGAAGCCCTGCCCTCAATACTAGAGCATATATTATATTGAGTATTTCTATATTAAATTTCAGATAAATAGCCGAAATCAGTAACTGAATCTCCAATTATTACTTTACATACGAATATAAAATTTCATATCCTTGACTAATTCAAACATCTGAGTGAGTGAATACGTGCGGCGGCTTATTCATGTCGTGGTCGATAGGTTTCTTGATAGTGATTTGATCATTAATTAACAAAAACCATAAATAAAATTAAATAATGGAGCTAGCTAGGGTGGGTGTTACACTTGCATGCAGTGGCCATACCTAAGTACGTAGTGCTGGCTGACACTATAGATCACTGCATGAATTAAAACGAAACAGCAAAAGCTGAGGAAATGAGAATCCCAAAAAGAAAGCCAAAGCAATAAATTGAGCTTCAAGCTTGGAAGAGATGAGAACTGTTATTTCTCCTGTCTATCATGTCTGTGTATTATTATTATTAAAAAAATATTCCTAATTCCACAATATATCCATAAAATCAAACATAATAAGCTCCCAATCATAACCCTAAAAACCCCCCCTCTCCTTTTCTCTTCCTCCATTAATTTTTTTTTTTGGCTCCTCAAAAATTAAAGCTATGAAAGTTCCCATTCAAACTCCAAACCCGAAACACAACAATACCGGCAGCCAAAATGGAACCACTCCGGCTTTGTGCTACGAACCCACATCGGTTCTTGACCACCGGCGGAGCCGCAGCCCCGTGTGTGTGAAACCGGAGTCTGTATCTGAGCCTAATTGCCTTGAGTGGGAAGAGCTGTTGGAAATAAAATACTCACACAAACAACTTTTATTTAAATTCAAGCAAATATTACAAAAACAATCTCACTCAACAAACAAGAAACTACAACTCTCTCTTATAAAATTTTGCTTCCTCACTCACATAGAAGCTTTTAATTTTTCTTGATGTCTAAAACTAAAATGGGGAGGGGTATTTATACTACTTAAGAACAATTCTACACCACACAAATAAAATAATCCAAAATTATAATAACCATACACCTCATTCTTCTCCATCCTTCTCCATTCTTCTAATAATATTTTAAGTTACCAAATGATTCACATGCATAATTAATACACTCTAGAAAATTCTAGGTAGATGACTTGCAATTTTGGACTTTTATTGTGGACTTGGACTCCAATATGATTGGGTTTGGGTTTGGGCACCCATAATGGATCAAGTTTATGATCCAACACCCCCCCTTAAACTTGATCTTATGACCCCTAGTAAATTTCTTAATCTTATGAAGTCTTCACTTGTCAGTGGCTTGGTAAAAATATCGGCAACTTGATCTTGTGACTTCACATATTCAACTTGCATATCCTTTCTTGCAACACACTCTCTTATATAGTGGTAGCGAATATCAATGTGTTTGCTTCGATTATGAAATACTGGATTCTTGGATAAGGCAATGGCTGACTTATTGTCGACACAAACCTTGGTCGGCTCTTCTTGTATTAAACCTATCTCCTTCAGTAGATTTCTAAGCCAAATTGCATGACAAACGCATGAGGTAGCAGCAACATATTCCGCTTCACAAGTGGATAGTGTGACAATCGGTTGTTTCTTTGACATCCATGTGAAAGCAGTATCTCCCATGAAAAATACAAATCCAGTAGTACTCCTTCGATCATCTATGTCTCCACCCCAATCACTATCGCTATATCCAACAAGATTATAATTATTAGAAACTGAATAGAACAAGCCAAAATCAATTGTACCCTTCAGATAGCGAAGAATTCTCTTTGCAGCTTTAAAATGGGTGATTGTTGGAGATTCCATGTAGCGACTAACCAATCCAACTGCATGAAGAATATCAGGCCTCGTACAAGTTAGATAGCGTAGACTTCCCACCAAACTTTTGAAGAATGTTGGATCTACACTTTCGCCTTCTTCATGTTTGGACATCTTGATTCCATATTCCGTTGGTGTGCTTATCGGCTTACAGTTCTCCATCTTGAACTTCTTCAGTATCTCTTTTGCATAGCTTTCTTGTGAAATGAAAATTCCATCCTTTTGTTGCTTAACTTCAATACCGAGGTAGTACGCCATGAGCCCCATGTCTGTCATCTCGAATTCTTTCATCATCACTTCCTTGAATTCATTGAACATGCTTGGGTTGTTTCCGGTGAAGATCAAATCGTCCACGTAGAGGCACACAATCAAAATATCTCCATCTTTGATCTTGATATATAGAGCGTGCTCATAGGGACATTTGTTGAAGCCATTCTCTTGGAAGTACTTGTCGATTCGGCTATTCCAAGCCCTTGGTGCTTGTTTTAGCCCGTAAAGAGCCTTCTTCAACTTTAACACTTTGTCTTCGTGGTCTTTGACTTCATAGCCTGATGGTTGTTGAATGTAGACTTCCTCTTCAAGAACTCCATTTAAGAAGGCAGACTTTACATCCATTTGATGTATCTTCCACTTGTTTTGAGCTGCCAAAGAAATGATTAGTCTAATAGTTTCCAACCGAGCAACAGGAGCAAATACCTCATCATAGTCAATTCCAGCCTTTTGACTATATCCTTTAGCAACTAGCCTCGCCTTGTGCCTTTCAATCTCTCTTTTAGCGTTTTGCTTTGTTTTGTACACCCATTTGACACCTGTCGCCTTATGTCCCTTGGGAAGGGAAGTGAGTTCCCACGTGTCATTCTTTTCGATGGCCTTGATTTCTTCGTCCATCGCATCTCTCCACTTCTTCTCTTGTACTGCTTCTTGAAAGCTCACTGGTTCACAATCAGCAAACAGACAAAATAATGTAAGGTTATCTTGTTGTTCGGTTACCTCATAGAGATCTCTAAGACTTCGTGTGCGTGACACAACTCTTTCACTTGATGATGACGAAGGTGATGAGTCTCCTTGAGTGGTTGGTGAAGTGGGTGGAGCTGTTGTCTCTTGTTGGGCTTCTCCATGTTGTTCTATTGGTGTTAGCTCATCTTCTTCAAATTGAGGAAAGAAATTGAAGTCATCTGTATGAGAGCTAAAATCCCATTCTCCTTCTTCATTGAATACCACATCTCGACTAATCACAATTTTCTTATTGTCTGGATTGTATAGCTTGTAGCCCTTCGAATTAGTATCATAGCCAATGAAGATAAAACTCTCGCTTTTATCATCAAGCTTCGTTCTTCTCTCATCTGGTACATGAACATGGGCTATACTTCCAAAGATTCTCAGGTGGGAAATGCCAGGCTTTCTTCCACTCCATGCCTCTTGTGGTGTCTTTCCCCATACGTTTCTTGTTGGAGATCGGTTTAACAAGTAAACTGCACACGCCACTGCTTCTGCCCAAAATTCCTTGGGTAATTTCTTGCTTTTGAGCATGCTTCGTGTCATGTCGAGGATTGTTCTGTTCTTTCTTTCTGCCACGCCATTTTGCTGGGGGGATCTAGGAACTGTCATTGGTCGCCGAATTCCATTTGCTTCACAGAACTCTTGAAACTCCCTGGAAGTAAATTCTCCACCTCGGTCGGATCTCATGGCTTTGATTTTTCTACCGCTTTCTCTCTCCACTGTAGCTTTGAACTTCTTGAAAACTTCAAAAACTTCTGACTTCTGTTTCAAGAAATATACCCAGGTTTTTCTTGAAAAATCATCAATGAAAAGAAGAAAATAGCTACTGTTACCGAGAGAGCTTGGCTTGATTGGACCACACACATCAGTATGGATGAGCTCGAGTGGCTTCTTGGCTTTTGACTCTGACTCCTTTGGAAAACTTTTCCTGAATTGCTTCCCAACTAGACACCCTTCACAAAGCTGGTCAGGATGGTTGATGCGAGGTAGTCCCTTTACCATCTCCTTCTTAGATAGCAGCTCCAAACCTCCAAAATTTAGATGCCCAAATCGAAGATGCCAAAGCCATGATACATCTTTGTAGCAAGCTTTCAGGCATTTTGCAACATCGTTTTGTATGTTGATCAAGAACATTCTATTCTTTGACATCGGCACTTTTGTAATGAAGTTATTTTTATCATCTTTTATAGAAAGATTATAATCTTTCATATGAATATCATAACCTTTCTCTAACAGTTGTCCTAAACTCAAGATGTTACTTTTCATATTGGGCACATAGTAGACATTGGAAATAAACTGATGTCTCCCATCTTTTAAACGGATAAGGATGTTACCTCTCCCTTTCACTGCTATTGTGGAATCATCTCCAAATGAAACATTTCCGTTTACTGACTCGTCTAGCTCCACGAACATGTCTTTCCCTCCACACATATGATTGCTTGCACCACTGTCAAGATACCAGGAATTTGCTTGGCCACCATCAGTTTCCTTTCGTGCTAAAAGAAGAGTTTCTTTATCATCTGTCTTCTCCTCCACGTAGTTGGCCTTCTCCTCAATTTTGTTGTTGGGAGCTCTACATTCTGAAGCATAATGCCCAAACTTCTGACAATTATAGCATCGAACTTGAGATTTGTCATACCTTGAGTTCGGATTGATTCTCCCACGGCCTCGTGTTGAGCTTTCTCCTTTCTCATAGTTGTTGTTGGAATTTTTGTTGTGGTAATTCCAACCTTGTCCACGACCGCGACTTCCACCTCGTCCATGGCCTCTACCTCTACCTCGGCCACGTTGGTTTCTATCATTGCCTTGACTTTCATGCATATCCTTGAGTTGCAGCTCAGTAAATCCTTGCTTCTTCTTATGCTTCTCTTCGTATGCTTGCAATGATCCTTGGAGTTGCTCGATTGTCATTTCTTCCAAGTCTTTAGTTTCTTCAATCGTCACGACGATGTGCTCAAATTTGGGATCCAACGAACGAAGTATCTTCTCTATTATCCTCACATCTTCTAACTTTTCACCATTTCTTTTTAGTTGATTAGAAACAGCTACTACTCTTGAGAAATAATCTGAAATAGACTCAGATACTTTCATATGTAAGGATTCAAATTCACCTCTTAATGTTTGGAGACGGACCTTCTTCACTTGCTCGGATCCTTTGTAAGAGGTTTGCAGTTTCTCCCACGCTTCCTTAGCAGAGTTTGCACTTGAAATCTTTTCAAATCCATCATCATCTAAAGCTTGATAGATGAGGTAGAGAGCCTTCTTGTCTCTCTTTCTTGAATCCTTCAAAGTAGCCTTTTGATCTGGTGTAAGAGTAGCAAAAGCAGTATCATCCGCAGGCTCGTTGTAGCCTTTCTCTATGATATCCCACACGTCTTGTGATCCAAGAAGTGCCTTCATTTTGATACTCCAATTGTCGTAGTTGTTGTTGTTGAGTGTCGGGACTTGGAATGGTGTCATACCATTTGCCATATCTCTCAATATAATAAGAATTTGCAAAATCTGATTGCGCGGATGAATCCGGAACGTCGAAAAACTTTGAAAGGGATAGCTCGGTCAACTCAGCTCAACTTTATGAGTTAACTCAGTTTTCTGATAGCACTATTCCGGTGGCGCGTTTGAACTGCGATCGAGGCAATTCTGACGGTGTCGAATTCCTCTTGTCGAGACCTCCGATTTGATATGCAATAGTGTATATTTTCCAACTAGCTCTGATACCACTTTGTTGGAAATAAAATACTCACACAAACAACTTTTATTTAAACTCAAGCAAATATTACAAAAACAATCTCACTCAACAAACAAGAAACTACAACTCTCTCTTATAAAATTTTGCTTCCTCACTCACATAGAAGCTTTTAATTTTTCTTGATGTCTAAAACTAAAATGGGGAGGGGTATTTATACTACTTAAGAACAATTCTACACCACACAAATAAAATAATCCAAAATTATAATAACCATACACCTCATTCTTCTCCATCCTTCTCCATTCTTCTAATAATATTTTAAGTTACCAAATGATTCACATGCATAATTAATACACTCTAGAAAATTCTAGGTAGATGACTTGCAATTTTGGACTTTTATTGTGGACTTGGACTCCAATATGATTGGGTTTGGGTTTGGGCACCCATAATGGATCAAGTTTATGATCCAACAAGAGCATGTTCTTCAGAATTTTGATTTGGATTCTGTCATGAAAGAACTTGACTTCAATGACGATTCTTCTTCTACTGTGAAGAATGAATCAATAATCCATACCCAGAATAATCTCCCGGAGTTTATCGCGGCTGCACATACCGATTCTGTTCAGTTTCTTCATCCTGATTTTAATGATATATGCTTTAATTTCAGATCTCAGAATTTGATCTCTCTTGATTTATCTCATAATAATAATATCGGGTTTGATCTTATTCAAGAACTTGTACGAGCAGCTGATTGTATCGACTCCAACGAAATTCAACTTGCTCATGTTATATTAGACCGGTTGAACCACCGGTTCCAGTCACCGATCGGAAAACCACTCCAAAGAGCCGCCTTCTTCTTCAAAGAAGCTCTTCAGTCACTTCTCACCGCGTCAACTCGGCCGCCGACTCGGCTTGCTTCGTGGTCCGATGTTGTCCACACCATCAAAGCTTACAAGGCCTTTTCAGGTATCTCTCCGATCCCCATGTTCAATCATTTCACTGTCAATCAAGCTCTCCTCGAAACCCTCGCCGATTCTCCTCCCTTCATTCATGTCATCGATTTTGATATCGGCCTTGGCTGCCACTATGCTTCTTTCATGAGAGAGTTCGTCGAGATATCCGATTACTGTAAGCTTACCTCTCCGGTTCTCCGAATCACCGCCGTTGTAACCGAAGACTACGCCATCGACACTCAGCTGATTAAACAGTGTCTATCTCAGTACGCATTTGAACTCAAGATCAGATTCCAGATTGAGTTCGTCCTCTTCCCAACTTTCGAAATGGTTTCTTTCAAATCAATCAAGTTCTTCGACGGAGAGAGAACCGCCATTCTGTTATCTCCAGCGTTTTTTCGCCTTCTGGGTTCGAGTGGCAGCATCAACGCATTTGTTAGTGATCTGCGGCAACTCTCCCCCGGCGTCGTAGTGGTTGTAGATAGTGATGGGTGGGCGGAATCCGGGGCCGCTTCGTTTAGGAGGAATTTTGTTAATGGTCTTGAGTTCTACTCCATGATATTCGAGTCCCTGGATGCTGCGGCCTCTGGAGGCGATTGGGGGAGGAAAATCGAGATGTTTTTATTAAAACCAAGGATTTTTTCGGCCGTGGAGGGGTGTGGAAGACGGGTGTCGCCGCCGTGGAGGGAGGCTCTTTGTGGAGCAGGAATAAGGCCGATGCAATCTAGTCAGTTCGCGGATTTTCAAGCGGAGTGTTTGCTGGGGAAGGTGCAAGTCAGAGGGTTTTACGTGGCAAAACGGCAAGCTGAGTTGGTGCTTTGTTGGCATGAGCATCCTCTTATTGCCACGTCAGCATGGAAGTGTTAGTAATTATGTATAAAGATTAAGTCTCATAGTAATAATTATTAGGTTTAGGAAAAAAACAAAAAATTGGGGGGGTGTTTAGGATGTAATAATTTATTGTGGTCATCCTAAAACCAATTTGTTTTTGGTTTTGGTAGTTTTCTGTTGGTATCATTAATTGTAGGAAGTAAAGCTGCAATTAGATGCCTTTAATTACTCCCACACCTCTCTTTTCTCTAATTTAAATACAGACAACTTTTGCCCTTTTTTAAAAAAAAGAAAATAATGGATTGAAAAGATTAGTCTAAAAATGAAAATTATGGCATTATAAGGTTATAGAGCAATCCAGTTTTAAATGTTGATAAAATCTGTCTATATGCCGGTCGAGTATATGGTTTTACAATAATATATACGTAAATTTATTAATTATTGTATTTATATCAATTATTGTGATTAAATTAATTAAATATATATCACTGTATAATTAGATATGATTAGAGTAATATACATATAATATGAATTTCTCTAAATTCAATACATGCATCTTATATGAAATAGAAGACTCAGATAAGTATGTTATGCATTCATGAAGTTGTTGGATCATATGATATGCTATTGCAGTTTGATTAATACCAAGGCCGTAAGGTGTATTAGATTTCTAAACAAATTTTCCACGTATGGGTAACACACCTCTTCACCCGATTTGGAATACTCCGTAATAGTTATTATTATTAATTATAAGCAATTAGTAAAATTTTAAGCGGAAATCAAATTTGAAACTCGTAAAATTACAAATTTATTTGCATTAAATTGTCCTAATATAAGAAAAAAATGCAATATTATATTTAATATAAAGAATTCATTATAAAATAAAACAAAATAAAATTTATAATTTATTTGTGAGGCAAGTTAATATTAAAATATTAATTAAAAATTTATCATTATAATATTTACATAATATTATCTTATTAATTCAATATACTAAGAAAATTATCAACATTTTTTGAGAAGAAATTTTCCTACCAAAAAAAAAAAGAAAAATAAATCTCACCTAAAAATAAATTACCGCGAAATTTCGTCAGCAACAGTCACCATTTTTAGAATTTACTGATTCGCACAAGTAAATCTCTCTCTCTCTCTGTTTTAAATCATTTTTTGCATGTCAATCATTGTTCTCTCTCTCTCTCTCCATGTTTTAAATCATTTTTCGCATGTCAATCATTGTTCTAATTGCCTGTACCCCTCAAAATTTTGAGTGATATTGTGTATATTAGAGAGAGACGAGGATGGATGCTCTGTTTTTCCTTGGAATTTTAGAACTCTTGGAAAATATAGAGGCATCATCAATGTCACAATTAGATGATTTTATGAATTATGATGTTGTTTGATGAGGATTCCCAAATTTATTACGTGGCTTATTTATAATTAAGTGTCTTGACTGCTTTATGAGTGTGAAAATGAATATGATACCAATTAATTAGGTCTCTCTAAATGTGATCTAATGAAAATTTTGGAATTTTGAGGTAAGAATGGCAAAGAATTTAATTGGGAACATAAATGAATTTCATGTGCTATAAATGCTGAAAGAGCTGGGGAAATATAGGATTAGTGCTGGAATTGAGATAATTACTGATGCTCATAAAATGATGGAATTCTGGACAGCTTGCTTCCCTATCATGGACTTCCCTCTCATTTAACGAATGTGTAACAGTTTTTTTAAAGTTAATAGCATAAATATTACCAAAATTTATCACTTTATTATAAATTAGTACCAAATATTTTAATTATTATAAATTGGTACTAAAATTTTAAAAATATTATAATATGATATTTGAAATCAGTTTCCAATAAAAAAAATGACAGTAATAAAATGTCAATTATATATTCTAGCTATCAAATTATTTTTTTTACTGAAAACTGGTTTCAGGTACCATATTGTAGTTTTTTCAAAAAAATTGATACCAATTTATAATAATTAAAAAATTTGATATCAATTTGTAATAAAATGACAAATTTTTGTATTGCTTGATCCAATTATTTAATAAAAACTTCTCAATTTCCTCAACTTTTTTAATGGCACTATGCCTAGTCAAATCCAAAGTTAGAAGAGAACCCATTTTGCCTTTTTTCTTTGTTTCCTCATTGTATATAGTGACAAAATGTCAACTACATATTCTGGCTATCAAATTATTTTTTTCTTACTTAACTTCTTCAGCTCAAGTCTAGAATGCCTTAACAAACACTTTTGGCTCAATTTTCTAAAACCGTCAGTTTCAACTCCATATTAATCTTCAAGAACTAAAGAAAAATGACTTAACAGTATCCCAATTTCTATAAAAAGCATAGGCTTTAGTTGATGAACTTAGTGTTGCAAGAAGACCCCTATCATTAATAGAATTTAGTGCCATAATTTATTGAAATATTGGGTCTGAATTCCATCCAATAATTACTGCCCTCAACATCTGACTAAAACTTGTCCTTTTCCATGAGTTTCATGGCCAATTAGTTGCTCATGAAATCCTTTTAAAAAATCCATCAAGAACACCCCATTATTAACAATATGCAAAAGACATCTCTTCTTCCAACACTAAATGGTAGCAATGATTTCAATTCCAACCGTCCCTTCAACAATTCAATTCCCTTTCAAAGAAGAAATAATTTGACTAGAGGCCCTTACAATACCTTTTTTTGAGAATGTTAATAAATTTCAAAATCCATTTTGTCGTCCAGTTGCGACAACCGTTAGATTTGTGGCCTTTGTAACCATGCTATAGATAAGTACAAAAAAATGTACCATCCTAGGCCTTCCTTTTAGAATATTTCCAATCAAACTCCTTCTAATTCTCAAGCAAACATGGCATATAGTTCGGGAAAACAACATTCAGATCCCTTAAATGGATCGACTTTGTAGGGCCCTTTCGCCTAACTAGAATTAGTCCAGCTACACGAGCGAGTGGCACACAATCTTTATGCAAAAAACTGTGAAATTTAGAATTTTTTCTTTGCACCATGACCATGATGACTTGCATAAAACATAAGGTAAGGATAATATTTGACTTAACATTTAAAATCAAATTTTTATAAAATATGACTAACCCTTATCCATGGGTTTATAAAAATACATGCATTTGACATAAATTACATAATTTCTTCATTTACAAACATGTATATAAATAAGCAACCATCTCACTATAATATGTACAAAAAATGCAAAAATGTGACGTGATATCACCGACCCTCGTAGGGTCTAATTTGTTGTTTCTAATGTTGAGCTAGATTCTCTTGATCAACTTTTAACTTCTATCTTGCGCGGGGAAAATGCTTGCATGTTAAGCTACTAAAAGTTTAGAAGTACATATAGGTATAAAAATTCATTCATACAATCACGCATCATACATCAAGTCATATATAATCATGGTATCATATAGAACGTCATGACATGAATGATAATCATACTATTATGTAAAATACCTTACCTTATAGGTATAATAGTTTACTAAGTTTTGACAATATAAACGAGAGCATTTAACTCATTTTAAAAGTAAATAACATATTAACTGTGTATTCTTGTATACCTACATCTTTGAATTTCTTTTTCTATTTCATTTTATTCCTTAAAAAATTTAAAAGTCATTACCCAACAACTCTCAATACGAACTATTCAGATACGGGTTATGAATAGGGGTGTTCGTCTAAGCTAAGTCATCTTGCCACTATCTATAATTATATGTCAGTCTATGCTTCTCAAGTCAATGGTGTTCTTCGAGCTTAAGTTACATTGACTGAGTAAATATATATATTTTGCATGCAATACTATCGATCATCATGTGTGTCAATTCAGGCTCCTCAAGTTAATGATGCTCTCCAAACTTAAACCATATTGATTGAGTAAATATATAACTACAGTACCGTAAACTCTCTTAATGACATGTCATCTATCATACTTCTAGTCCTAGTATCGAGTATGAACTTTACATATTCATATTATCTTTATTATAACATTCATATCATATAGCACACATACTTTGTTCATGTGAAAATTCATCATGTAATATTCTTATGTTGGAAATCATAAAAGCATACTTTAAATATATCATCATGAAGGCATGTGCATACCCATCGTATTATAACCATTTAAGAAAATAACATATATCATTTTAAATAGGTTTCATGGGCGTGAACTATATGTTCACGATCGTGACCGCCTTAGTCACAGGTAACCATATATATCCATTTTGTGTATTTACTTCACGATCGTGAAGAAAAAGTCAGGGCATAACCTTATTCTTCTAATAAGATTCATGATCGTGAACACCTAGTCACGGGAGTGAATCTGGATTTTTCAGCAGTTAACAATATTAAAACATGCATTTATTACAAGTTACATACAAAGTCTCTAATGGTTATCCCATAACAACTTTTTCCTATCAACGTTCATCTTAAACATACATTGAGACATGTTAAAGCATCAATAAATATATATAATCTCTCCATTACCCTTTTTTCATGCTCACAAGCCATTCGATCAAGCATTCATGTTTCCATATACATTTAACTATTTCTTACTTACCTTTTTCACCTATTAGGACATCATCATTCATTACTTTATTTATTACATTTTAGACACATTTATTACATATACACAACAAGCATCATCAATACTCATTTAAGGCATACATACACTTCTTATACTATTACTCCTATCTCATGTCATTAATTTCATCATTGAACTTTGCATTTACCATATAAAACATATAATTCAATTATCATTTAATTAGCACATAACATATCATATTTTGGAAATTTGAATATATATATGTACATACCTCTAATGGAGCCTCAAAAATCAAGTTTTTCTCAAGTTTGCTTATCACTTTAGTCGATTTCACCACCTCATCTTTCAACTTTTATCACATATAACACATCTTTATCAAAATCTATAACTCTTAAACTTAGCTTTTAAAGTCATAAAGATGAAAACCCTAACTTTAACCCTTCTTATAACCTTAATCTCATATTTCTTACTAACACTTTCTATAACCTTTAAACCACATAAAGAAAGGTCTTTAACCATAAACTCTCAAAGTCAAGCCATAATCCAAACCAGGAAATGAGTCTCTATCATAAATGAACTAAACATGATTAAAGCTATGAAATCTTGTAAAAACAAAAGAGAAACATGATTTCTTAGCTCAATCGAAGGAAACACGACTAGAATGAAAGATTCATCTCTTTTTTTCCTCTTATGGTTCGGCTTCCTCTAAAGAACATTTTCTCTATGTTCCTCTTATTCAAGAACTTACTTAAAACTTTTATTTTTTGCTTCAGATTAGGTGTTTAAGGTCGGGAATTAAAGGAAAATATAAGGCATTAGCCTCTAGTGTGAGAAAACTTCTAACTCTAGGGTTTCTTTTGATTTTTATGTCATGAGAGAAAGAAAGAACACTAATAACATTTATATCTAACGATGTTCACGGGCATAACAACTTTTATCACGCTCATGAATCTGCTTAAATGCAGAATTCCATCTCGCGATAGTTCACGGTCGTGAAAGTATTGTCACAAGTGTGAATTATGTGATATTTCACTTTCTTGTCCCTTTTTAACTTTTTTTCTCATATTCCCTTAATCACATATTTATATCTCTTAATTTGTATTAATTATTAAGCCCTAATTACAGACGTTACGGATTTTTCCTTGGTTCATTAACACATGAGCCTTTCATCATGTAGTACCCGACCTCTCAAATATCAATATTACCAATAATTGTAGAGGTAATAATGATAAGCTTTATATCACCAATGGTATAGGTTTGCAAATTCATCACACTGTTTATTCTTTTCTTTCTTCTCCTATTCGACTTCTATCTCTAAACAAATATTTGAATAACAGTTACTTGGAATTTCACCCATCTTTTTTTGTTCTCAAGGACCAAAAAACCCAAGAGATTTTATTTTGAGGAATGACGAAGGATGGTCTATACAAGTTGTTGCCTAAACTTGAATTTTAAGGTCTTTCCATTGACAAAGTATCCTTAAAGGATTGGCATGCTCATTTAGGTCATTCTAAATTGCAAACTGTTCAACAAGTGATTTCAGAATTTCATTTACTTTGTCTTTCTTTCAAAAATAAAAATATTCATTGTTCATCATATTATCAAGGAAAACTCTCTAAGTTTTCTCTTCCAATCATAGTTCATTCTAGTACTACACCTTTAGAACTATTGTATTAGGATATTTTGGGACCTTCCCCACATATTTCAAATCAAGGTCATTATTATTTTGTATTTTTTTAGTGATGATTGTATTTATTTTACTTGGTTTTATTAGTTAAAATTTAGAAACAATATTTGCAATGTATTTTATATCTTTAAATAGCTCATGGAAAATCAATTTGACACCAAAATTAAGGTTATATAAACTGATTGGGGAGGGGAATTTCATAAGCTAAACCATTTACTAAGTTATCATAGGATATCTCATCATTTGGCATGTTCCTATATACATGAACAAAATGGGGTTCTTGAGAGAAAAATAAGACAAATTGTTGACACTAATTTAACATTGTTAGCTTATAGTAAAGTTCCATTAAAATGCTAGACTCATGCTTTTGATACTGCAATTTCTATCACTAATTCTTTACCAACAAAAATTTTGGACAGTAAATCTCCATTTTATTGTTTTTTCTAGAAAAATCCTAAATATGAGTCCTTTAAAGTCTTTAGGTGCAGTGTTTTCCACTTTTAAGAGCTTATATCAGACATAAATTCTCTCCAGAACAACTCCCTAAGTCAATCTTGGTATTTTCCTCCCCCATTTTGGGTATATATGTCTTGATCCTCATTATGGTCAGATATACATTGTAAGACATGTTGAATTTGATAAGTATTCATTTCTTATGTCTAATTTGTCTTTGATACATGATAATGAATCCTTTTTAGACATAAATTCTCAGTGACCATCTTTTACTTGTATGGATCACACTCAATCCTCCTCAGGTAACAATTCTAACTTCAACTATATCTCATTCTCCATTTCCACTTTTCCCTCATCTTTATCTAATTTTATCCCGTCCATCCTAACTCTTCAAACTCTCCCTCATTCTCCAATTGATCCTCATACACTTAAAATAGCCTTACCCACAATTGAATCAGATTTATCCCCTATTAATTTTGAACCAATACAATAGCCATCTTAATCCCCAACAACCAATCCACCTCACTATCTCACTTACCAAACCCATACACATCCAATGGAACTTAGACTTGCAACTATGGTTAAATATGTTTCCCATAACGTCTCCAAAGCTAAATCTCATAAACGTCAACCTGATTTCCTTACCACTAAATCCTAGACATTCAAATAGGTCAACAAATTTGAAGTTTGGAAGAGTGTTATGTGTGATGAGTTTTAAGCTTTAATCAAGAATAATACTTGGAGCCTTGTGCCTTGCCCTTTTAATGTTAATCTAGTGGGAAACAAATGGGTATATTGCATTAAAAGGAATGTTGATGGGTCTGTCAATAGATGCAAGGCAAGGTTGATTGCCAATGACTATAATCAGTAACTAGGGGTCGATTATCATGAATTTTTCATCCATGTGATCAAGGTTGTCATTATTCGTACTATCCTCAACTAAGTTGTTCATTATGGTTGGCCCTTAAGGCAATTAGATGTCTCTAATACCTTCTTACTGGGTAAAATTGATAAAGATAATTACATAACACAATTGGTTGGTTTTAATGACAAAAGTTGTCCATATTATATTTGTAAGCTGAATCCATCATTATTTGGCTTAAAATAAGTACCACATGTTTGGTTCAATAAGCTAAGTTTGTCTCTTATATCTATTGGTTTCTCTCATTTCAAAGCTAACAACTCTTTATTTCAGGCAAAGATAAATTATTTTTACTAATCTTTGTTAATGATATAGTGATCACATACACTACACATGGAAAATCTATGAGATTTTTGTACGACACAGAGTGTCAATTTAACACCCTTTACCTCAGAGCACATGTCCGGATAAGGAAGCACTATACCGACTTCTTCAATGTTTAACTTATTTATTGAAAATAATCCATATTCATATTTTTTCCTCAAATAATATAAAGAAAAATAACGTATATTTTATTTACATGAGATAATATTTATAAAATATCAAGTTAATTTTACAAACCATAAAAGATATTACATAAATCCAAATACAAAATATAAAATATAAAAGTTTGTGACTCACGGTTTCAAAAAAAATAATTGTTTTACTGGACTAGGATCACTGTTGCCTTTATCTACAAGCTTCAGCTACCTTTCTCTAAAATCTGTGTGGAAGGAAACTACCACACTAAGCTTATAGCTTAGTGGTGAATATAAATAAAACAATATAATATTTCATGTAACATACACTGTCATGTATATTATGTATCATATTATTTTTTTATGCAATTTCTTATCTCATTACATTCTAACATGCAAAAATATCAAGTTATATATTTATATCTCATATTCATTCTACTTTATTATATTACTATACATAATCAACCATTTCACATATCATAAATTTTTTAATTTTATTGACTCATTTATGTTCATAACACTTAAAAACCACTAACTAGGATAACGAGATTGTCATCCAGGTATTTATGAGTGTCACCCGAGCATTTATAGTATGCTCATACAAGTGTCATCACCGACATTTATATATATAGGTACGGTCACCGACATTAATAATAGTGTTATTACTGGCTTTAATTATAATGTCAGCATTGGTTTCGTTAATCATGTCATTATAGGCATTAATAATCCTCCTGATTGACATGCTAAACTATCCAAAATTCTAGTTCTAAGATAGGTATTTTAGAGCTTAATTAATGTCATTAAATTTCATAACTCTTAAATTCACATACTTTATACATTTAATAACTCAATTAATCACATAATTACTCATTGAAAAGTATTATTTGCATAATTTAACAAGATTCATATTGGTTTACACATCAAATTCTTCAATTCGTTTTCTGTTCTGTTATTAGCAGATTTTATATTATGTGTTTGACATTAATTTTGATTTTGTTACAGTCAAAATTAAATTATAGAGTTTCCTTAAGAATTTTAGACCTGAATTTTAGCTTTAATATGCAATTTGAATCACTAAATTTGGAGTTTTGTAGAAAAATATGTACTCAATTGAATACTGATTAATCACTAACAATTTTGCTCAGATTTTTTTGGATAGATTATAGATCTGAATTTTATATATTTTTCTAGGCAAATTCAAATATATTTTGTAACACCCCCTTACCCTCCTACGTCACAGTCAGGTAAGGTGATGTCACCGACTGTCTGTATATATATATATATATATATATATATATATATATATATATATATATATATATATATATATATATATATATATATATCATCCTATAATCACATCCCATATATGCATAAAAAAAATTAAAACTTTAATTCACATATTTATTTTTATACATATAGTCCAAATGTCCATAACTGGTTATAAATATATACAGACTGTTTATATGCATATATATAAGTGGTTACAAAAAGGGACCAACCCTGTCCGGATGGCTACCACTGCTGCTCTGCTCCATTTATGGGACTCACTGGACTAGCGGCACACTCAGTTAACTCACCGCTCTAAACCCTCGTCCTGATACCTGCGCGAGAGAAAAGTAAACTCCCGCGCTGAGTTTTAAACTCAGTGGTGCAATGATGTATAATAATAATCATCATTTTAAATGACTATATATATATATATATATATATATATATATATATATATATATATATATATATATAACTGCTAATCATTGAAATTCTTTTTCCAGAAAACAATACCTTTAACAACAATTATACTTGTATAAATAAACTGGCATAACCATTTTCAATAAATAAAAGTAACTATAAAATTATTTTTTTTATTTTTTTATTTTTTTTATAATTTTGTTCGTATGCCAAATTATAAGTACGTACTTAAAACGCAACATTACATCTAATTATTTAAAATAAAACTTTTATAAGCCCATATATTAAGACGCCGTAGACCCAATCATAGGGAAACACGGGGGTACCGTCAATCGACAGAAAAGTTAAGATCCAAAAAATTCACAGGACCGGGGTCAAATCATAACCCCTCAGCTGATCTAAGATAACCACAAGATCAGTCTCGATCCAAGATAACCACAGGATCAGAATATATATATATATATATAACATGTTTGGTCCAAGATAATCACAGGACCGGGGTTAAATCATAACCCCACAGCTAATCCAAGATAACCACAGGATCAGACAATACCTCTCATGACCAAGATAACCACAGGCCATGGAGTTGCTACCCTATTGGCATGCCAACAAATCCCTGAGCTAAGTCTAGGCTAATACGTGGGCCAAAATACAATAACTTTCATAAAATAAATAATTAAGACTTACATATATATATATATTACACAAAACTATTCTCAAACTCATTCATTTCTATTTCATATATTATAAAATTAAATTCATTTATAAATAATCATTATTATAAATAATTGCACAAACCTAATTTATCTCCTTGTCGCGTCTGCAGGCTCATTTCCTTTACCCGATGTTGGCGCTTGTGTCGAATGTGCGCCTAATAAAATTATATTTAATTGTCAAATATTTAGAAGTGAATATTCTTTCAAATAGCGAAAATTTATTTATTTCTAAAATTTAACCCAACGTTGCTCACGTATAAATTATATATATATATATATATATATATATATATATATATTTTAAATCTACTAACTTATTACTTCCTATAGTCAATTTATTCATTATCTTTATTTATTTAAATATTCATTTATCCCAACAATTAATTCAACTAATTTACTTTCTTGCTTAAATTACAATTTTCACTAAATTCACTAATTTGATTAATTTAATTAATTATTATTATTTTATTATTATTACTAACTCATAATATTGTCTAAATTTTATTCCTTAAGTTTTGGTCCAATTATTTATTTATTTATGTATTTATTTATTTATTTTTATTTAACTTAAACTTCATTAACTTAATTATACTAATTAACTTCATTTAACATTAATCGATTTAATTTACTTAATTATACATAATTATCTCCCAAACTATTTTAAAATTTTCGGTTAATTAATATATATATATATTTAATTATTATTATTTTTTTGTTAATTAAATTTTTCCTTCCTTAATCTTTAATTACACAACATCACCCTATTTTTCTCTATGATTTTCGGTCAAATCTCTAACCCACCATCCAATTACCATTTCCCTAACACAAAGATAAATCTTACTTCAAAATACTATCTCAAGATTACGATATTCATTCCAAAATAAACTCCTTATTTCTTCATTAGGAACATAATTCCCAACTTCAACTTCAACTTCAACAACAATCATTACAAATAAATTTGAAGTTTATGAAAGGAAATAAATCCAAATGATATATACAAGATAATAAAATTTAAGTTCTCGGATACATGGAAAAACAAGAATTTAAGGCCAAAATAAAATTTTTCACCTAGAAATAATCTCTTTCAAACCGAAGCTACCTTAGTCTCCAATCATGCAAAGTCCTCAAAATTTTCGAGTTTCCCTTGGCCGAACTTCAAGCCTCACCTCCCTTCACTTGTTGCTTCGGTTTTGGGAGAGTAACAAATAGAGAATGAAAGTAGGAGGAAAGAAGAAGAAAAACATAAGAGAGATGGAGGAAAGAAAAATGAATTTGGTTTTGAGAAAGAGAAAAGAGAGGAAGAAGAGTGAAAATGGAATGAGGAAGAAGAAATTTAGAAAAGTGGGAGAAAAATTGAGCATGGCCGGCCACTACCTCAATTATTTCAAAAAAAGAATTTTTTTTTTGTTTTAGTTAATGGGGAACAACTACATGTGGTATTGAATTTTTTTATGCCATATCTTCTTTTCATGGCCTTATGGCCGAATTCCACTTATTCATGTCTTGTTTTTTTTTTAAATTAATTATTATTATTATATAATTATTATTTTAATTCATTTCCTCTACAATTATTAAATCCATTAATTCCAAGTCCAAAATAATTAAATTTTCAACAATTAATTATATCATTATTTATGAATTAATTTTCTCTACATTTCGGTATGTTCGGTTTCAAAATCGGAGTACCGGAGCAAAAATCGCATTTTTTCGGATATTTTTACGGTACCCGCAAGTTAAATTTTATCTATTTAATTTGGTGCCCTAAACAATTGATTTTTGATACCAAATTGTACCTGGGAGTCCGCCTTAATATTCTTTACGTTTCGGTATACTCCGTTCACGATTTTATGACAGTACAAAAATCGCATATTTTACAGTCCCGAACTCATTTTCGTCGATTTTCGTAAAAAATTTTAGTGTTACGTGATTAAAATAAAATCTCTCATTTATTCTCGGTCCCAATTTAGACTTCGGTCATATCGACTCAATTCCGACCCCGTATGCGCACGATTTCCGGTAAGACCGGCGCGTCCGGTCGAGAAACACCCATGTCGACCGTGGCCTAAATTGATGGACGTGACAATTCTCTCCCCCTTAAAATATTTCGTCCACAAAATCGTACCTGTTTGGTCATCATAGAAAAGTTGTGGATATTGGCTCCGCATGATTTCCTCGCTTTCCCACGTTGCCTCCTCAACGGTGTGACTACGCCAAAGGATTTTCACTAGAGGTACCTGTTTGTTCCTGAGTTGCTTCACTTCTCTTGCAAGTATGGCTATTGGTTCTTCTTCATATGTTAAATCTGGTTGTACATCTATACTTTCCAGAGGAATGACATGAGATGGGTCAGACCTATACCTCCTGAGCATAGATACGTGAAACACGTTATGAATTCTATCCAATTCTGGAGGTAAGGCTAATCTATATGCCATTGGTCCCACTCGTTCCAGTACTTCATAAGGGCCTATGAACCTTGGACTCAGTTTGCCCTTTTTGCCAAAACGGAGCACTTTCTTCCAAGGGGACACCTTCAAGAACACATTGTCACCTACTGCAAACTCTATATCTCTTCGCTTCAAGTCAGCATAGGATTTTTGTCTGTCACTAGCTGCCTTAAGCCTGTCCCTGATGATTCTAACCTTTTCCTCAGTCTGTTGGATCAACTCTGGTCCTACCATATTCCGTTCACTGAGTTATGTCCAACAAATTGGAGTTCGACATTTCCGTCCATAAAGAGCTTCATAGGGAGCCATACCGATACTACTCTGATGACTGTTATTGTAAGCAAACTCCATCAAAGGCAAATATTTGTCCCAACTACCTTCAAACTCTATCATACAGCTTCGTAGCATGTCTTCTAATAGCTGGATCACCCTCTCTGATTGACCATCCGTTTGGGCATGAAAAGCTGTGCTAAAATTGAGTCGATTGCCTAATGCTTCCTAAAAGCTCTTCCAAAACTGAGAGGTGAATCTGAGATCTTTGTCAAAAATGATAGACATTGGCACACCATGGAGTCGAACTATCTCCTGCACATATAATTCTGCTAACTTGCTTAAAGAATAGTTCATCCGTATAGGTAGAAAATGTGCTGATTTGGTCAATCTATCCACAATTACCCATACAACATCATGTTTACTCTGAGTCAGTGGTAAGCTGGTTAAAAAGTCCATTGTGACTCTTTCCCACTTCCACTCTGGTATAGAGATAGGCTGTAACAGTCCTGAAGGTAATTGATGTTCTGCTTTTACCTGCTGACAAGTCAAACATCTGGTAGTAAATTTAGTGATGTCTTTCTTCATACCAGGCCACCAATAACATACCTTCAAATCTTGGTACATCTTATTACTACCTGGGTGCATAGAATAAATTGATTTGTGTGCCTCCTTTAATACTTCCTGCTTCAGTTCTACCTTATCAGGTACACATAATTTGCTTTTAAAATACACACTACCATAAGATTCTACAGAATAATAAGGTCTATCTCCCTTATGTACAACCGTAATTATTTCACACAGTTTGGGGTCCTGCCTTTAAGCTTCTTTAATTTTCTGAAGCAAAGTAGGTTGAATATGCAATTCTGCTAGGGTCTTTCGACTCAATGCATCTGCCACTTTATTCGCCTTCCCTGAGTGATAGTCTATCACACAATCATAATCTTTAATCAATTCTAACCACCGTCTTTGTCTGAGATTAAGCTCTCTCTGTGAAGGTAAATACTTTAAACTCTTGTGGTATGTATAAATATAACTTTTCTCTCCATACAGATGGTGTCGCCAAATCTTTAAAGCAAACACAATAGCTGCCAATTCCAGATCATGCGTGGGATAATTCAACTCATGGGGCTTTAGTTGTCTAGAGGCATATGCTATCACTTTGCCTTCTTGCATCAGTACACAACCTAAACCATTTCGTGAAGCATCACTATATACCACATAGTCCTTCCCTGAAATTGGTTGCGTCAGAACTAGTGCCTCTGTCAACAATGCCTTCAACCGGTCAAAACTATCTTGACATTTCTCTGACCACTCAAACTTAATATCTTTTCGAAGCAATCGTGTTATGGGTGCAGCTATAGAAGAAAATCCCATCACAAACCTTCTGTAATAGCCTGCTAATCCCAGAAAACTTCTAACCTCTGTCACATTCTGAGGTGGCTTCCAATCCAGAATAGCTTCTACCTTACTAGGATCAACTCTTATACCTTTAGCTGATACAACATGGCCCAAGAAGCCCACTTCTTGTAGCCAAAATTCACATTTTGACAATTTGGCATACAACTGTTTTTCTCTGAGAATCTGAAGCACAATTCTCAAGTGATGATCATGCTCCTCTCGTGTTCTGGAGTAGACTAGAATATCATCAATGAAGACTACCACAAACTGATCCAGGTATGGTCTGAATATCCTGTTCATCATGTCCATGAAAGCTGCTGGCGCATTTGTCAAGCCAAATGGCATAACCAAGAACTCATAATGGCCGTAACGAGTCCTAAAAGCCGTTTTAAATACATCACTCTCCTTAATCTTCAGCTGATGGTATCCTGTCCTAAGATCAATTTTAGAAAATACCCCTGCATCCTTCAACTGATCAAATAAATCATCGATTCTGGGTAAGGGGTACCTATTCTTTATTGTCATTTTATTCAGCTGCCTGTAATCTATGCACAGTCGTAGGGTTCCATCTTTCTTCTTCACAAACAATACTGGTGCACCCCAAGGGGATACACTAGGTCAGATGAATCCCTTGTCAAGTAATTCTTGCAACTGAACTTTCAATTCTTCTAGCTCGACTGGAGCCATTCTGTAAGGAGTAATAGATATAGGAGCTGTGTCAGGTAACAGATCTATTGCAAACTCTACTTCCCGATCTGGTGGTAAACCCGGCAAGTCCTCAGAAAAAAATATCTGGAAATTCACATACCGTAGGGATATCCTGAAGTTTCGAACTCTCCTTTTTCGTATCCACCACATGTGCCAGATACGCCTCACATCCCTTTCTGATTAGTCGTTGTGCTTTCATAGCAGAAATTACATTAGTTGATAATCTTTGTCTATCATCATGTATTTCCATATCATCACATCTTGGCCTTCTAAAGACTACCTTTCTGCTCTGGCAATCCACTAATGCACCGTGTCGGGCCAACCAGTCCATGCCCAAAATGACATCATATTCACGGAAGGGGAGTTCAATAAGATCCGCTGGGAACTGCTCACTCATAATCACTAGAGGCAATTTTCTATATACTCTGTTTACTTTTACACTATGGCCTAGAGGATTTGTTACCATTATATCATATCTCAATGTCTCTATCTGTATCTTACCCCCATTCGGTGGTGTTGTGCAAATATAAGAATGTGTAGACCCGGGATCAATTAAAGCATATAAATCTGAGCCAAAGAGAGAAAATTTACCTACTATGACGTCTGGAGTATCCAGCTCTTCTCTAGCTCTTATAGCATATGCCCTGGCTGGCGCTGCTCTGCTACTCCCAGCTCGATTTACTGTCTATGTGGTAATCTGATTCGGCCCTATACGGCCCCCTCTGAACTGTCCCCAACCTCTGCCTCTAGCTGGTGCAGATCTCTGAGTCAATACTGGACTCATCCCGACTGACTCTGTACCCTGACTACGGAATGGACAATCCTTCCTCATATGCCCTGCCGCTCCACACTGATAGCAAACTCTAGATGCCATCCAGCACTCTCCAGTATGATACTTACCACAGTACTGGCATAAGGGATATGTGGTAAATTTGGCTCCTATTGCAGTTGGAGCACTAACATGTGAGGGCGTCGAGCCTCCGGGTTGACCTCGTTTACTAAAAGCACTCTGCCCCTGAGTTCCAGTCTGAAATCTACCTCCGAAGGATCTAGCCTTCTTACCCAATGAGAATCCTGTGGCTGGTGGGAAAAATGGTCTCTTGCCATGGCTCTGAGCCGCTGTCTTTCTTTCATCTGCATCTGCTTTTTCTACACTTTCTGCAGCTCTTACCAACCTGGTGAAATTCTCAATCCGAGATGCAGCTATTGTACCTCTAATATGTGCCCTTAGTCCTCTCTCAAATCGTCGACACAAGTCAATCTCATCTTTAATAATCCCTTCTGCATATTTGCTAAGTCGACTATACTCTTTCTCATATTCACCCACTGTCATGTTATTTTGCCTCAGGTCTAAAAACTCTTGCTCCTTCAGATCTAAATACTCTCTGGGAATATATTTCTCTTTAAATTCCATTAAGAAAAAGTCCCAAGTGGGAGGATCTGGGGTCTGGGGTCTTCTTTTTATTGTCCTCCACCAATCTTGTGCCCCTTCTTGTAGTAGAGACACTACATATCTATACTTTTGCTCTGTAGTGCAATTCATATCCTTAAACACTCGCTCAGTCCGGTCAAGCCAATATTCTGCTGTTGTAGCATCATCCTCTTTACGCCCAAAAAAATCAGTGGCTCCCAATTTGCGGAGTTTGTCAAACCTTAACTCTGTAATAGTAGGTCTGGTTGTTCTTCGTAGAATCTCTGCCATATCCTCAAGCAATCTCTCTCTATCTTGCCCTGCAGGTGAGACCTGTCTGTCTTGTCTGATGGATGATGTACTACCCCTAGCTACCTGCTGTTGTGAGGGACGATATGAAGAATCTGTACTAAACATCTCATTTAAATCAGGAATCTCGTCCCTTGCTCGCGGCATTCTCAACGTTCGTTCACCCTAAAATTTAGAACATTGGCTCACATTAGAAAGCAGCAGCAGTAATAACTTAAGCATATAAAACATTTAAAATCAATGTATATGCATTTTCTTAATTCTATCCCACTTCTGTCCTAAAATCGCCTAAACCTTGCTCTGATACCACTAATTGTAACACCCCCTTACCCTCCTACGTCACAGTCAGGTAAGGTGATGTCACCGACTGCCTGTATAAATAAATTTGTATATATATATATATATATATATATCATCCTATAATCACATTCCATATATGCATAAAAAAAATTAAAACTTTAATTCACATATTTATTTTTATACATATAGTCCAAATGCCCATAACTGGTTATAAATATATACAAACTGTTTATATGCATATATATAAGTGGTTGCAAAAAGGGAACAACCCTGTCCGGATGGCTACCACTGCTGCTCTGCTCCATTTGTGGGACTCACTGGACTAGCGGCACACTCAGTTAACTCACCGCTCTAAACCCTCGTCCTGATACCTGCGCGAGAGAAAAGTAAACTCCCGCGCTGAGTTTTAAACTCAGTGGTGCAATGATGTATAATAATAATCATCATTTTAAATGACTATATATATATATAACTACTAATCATTGAAATTCTTTTTCCAGAAAACAATACATTTAACAACAATTATACTTGTATAAATAAACTGGCATAACCATTTTCAATAAATAAAAGTAACTATAAAATTATTTTTTTTATTTTTTTATTTTTTTTATAATTTTGTTCGTATGCCAAATTATAAGTACGTACTTAAAACGCAACATTACATCTAATTATTTAAAATAAAACTTTTATAAGCCCATATATTAAGACGTCGTAGACCCAATCATAGGAAAACACGGGGGTACCGTCAATCGACGGAAAAGTTAAGATCCAAGAAATTCACAGGACCGGGGTCAAATCATAACCCCTCAGCTGATCTAAGATAACCACAAGATCAGTCTCGATCCAAGATAACCACAGGATCAGAATATATATATATATATATATATAACATGTTTGGTCCAAGATAATCACAGGACCGGGGTTAAATCATAACTCCACAGCTAATCCAAGATAACCACATGATCAGACAATACCTCTCATGACCAAGATAACCACAGGCCATGGAGTTGCTACCCTATTGGCATGCCAACAAATCCCTGAGCTAAGTCTAGGCTAATACGTGGGCCAAAATACAATAACTTTCATAAAATAAATAATTAAGACTTACATATATATATATATATATATATATATATATATATATATATATATATATATATATATATATATTACACAAAACTATTCTCAAACTCATTCATTTCTATTTCATATATTATAAAATTAAATTCATTTATAAATAATCATTATTATATATAATTGTACAAACCTAATTTATCGCCTTGTCGCGTCTGCAGGCTCCTTTCCTTTACCCGATGTTGGCGCTTGTGTCGAATGTGCGTCTAATAAAATTATATTTAATTGTCAAATATTTAGAAGTGAATATTCTTCCAAATAGCGAAAATTTATTTATTTCTAAAATTTAACCCAACGTTGCTCACGTTAATATACGAGTATAAATTATATATATATATATATATATATATATATATATATATATTTTTTTTTTTAAATCTACTAACTTATTACTTACTATAGTCAATTTATTCATTATCTTTATTTATTTAAATATTCATTTATCCCAACAATTAATTCAACTAATTTACTTTCTTGCTTAAATTACAATTTTCACTTAATTCACTAATTTGATTAATTTAATTAATTATTATTATTTTATTATTATTACTAACTCATAATATTGTCTAAATTTTATTCCTTAAGTTTTGGTCCAATTATTTATTTATTTATTTATGTATTTATTTTTATTTAACTTAATTATACTAATTAACTTCATTTAACATTAATCGATTTAATTTACTTAATTATACATAATTATCTCCCAAACTATTTTAAAATTTTCGGTTAATTAATATATATATATATATATATATATTTAATTATTATTTTTTTTTGTTAATTAAATTTTTCCTTCCTTAATCTTTAATTACACAACATCACCCTATTTTTCTCTATGATTTTCGGTCAAATCTCTAACCCACCATCCAATTACCATTTCCCTAACACAAAGATAAATCTTACTTCAAAATACTATCTCAAGATTACGATATTCATTCCAAAATAAACTCCTTATTTCTTCATTAGGAACATAATTCCCAACTTCAACTTCAACTTCAACAACAATCATTACAAATAAATTTGAAGTTTATGAAAGGAAATAAATCCAAATGATATATACAAGATAATAAAATTTAAGTTCTCGGATACATAGAAAAACAAGAATTTAAGGCCAAAATAAAATTTTTCACCTAGAAATAATCTCTTTCAAACCGAAGCTACCTTAGTCTCCAATCATGCAAAGTCCTCAAAATTTTCGAGTTTCCCTTGGCCGAACTTCAAGCCTCACCTCCCTTCACTTGTTGCTTCGGTTTTGGGAGAGTAACAAATAGAGAATGAAAGTAGGAGGAAAGAAGAAGAAAAACATAAGAGAGATGGAGGAAAGAAAAATGAATTTGGTTTTGAGAAAGAGAAAAGAGAGGAAGAAGAGTGAAAATGGAATGAGGAAGAAGAAATTTAGAAAAGTGGGAGAAAAATTGAGCATGGCCGGCCACTACCTCAATTATTTCAAAAAAAGAATTTTTTTTTTGTTTTAGTTAATGGGGAACAACTACATGTGGTATTGAATTTTTTTATGCCATATCTTCTTTTCATGGCCTTATGGCCGAATTCCACTTATTCATGTCTTGTTTTTTTTAAATTAATTATTATTATTATATAATTATTATTTTAATTCATTTCCTCTACAATTATTAAATCCATTAATTCCAAGTCCAAAATAATTAAATTTTCAACAATTAATTATATCATTATTTATGAATTAATTTTCTCTACATTTCGGTATGTTCGGTTTCAAAATCGGAGTACCGGAGCAAAAATCGCATTTTTTCGGATATTTTTACGGTACCGCAAGTTAAATTTTATCTATTTAATTTGGTGCCCTAAACAATTGATTTTTGATACCAAATTGTACCTGGGAGTCCGACTTAATATTCTTTACGTTTCGGTATACTCCGTTCATGATTTTATGACAGTACAAAAATCGCATATTTTACAGTCCCGAACTCATTTTCGTCGATTTTCGTAAAAAATTTTAGTGTTACGTGATTGAAATAAAATCTCTCATTTATTCTCGGTCCCAATTTAGACTTCGTTCATATCGACTCAATTCCGACCCCGTACGCGCATGATTTCCGGTAAGACCGGCGCGTCCGGTCGAGAAACACCCGTGTCGACCGTGGCCTAAATTGATGGACGTGACATATTTAAATTTTATGGTCTAAATAAAAGTTAAAGCGTTATATTTTAGCTTTCAAACCCAACTAAGAACATACAAATATAAATGTTAAAATTTAAATTATAACAGTTTATGTACACACTGCTCCATAAATTCTAGCAAAGAATACACAATTAACATAACTCAAATGTTATCAAATATCATCCTAAGTATAACAAACATACATCATCAGAATTTTATCAAAAAATATTATTAATTTACAATCATTTACATGTCAAATACTCAAATCATACAACTTGAGGATAAAATATAAGCTATTACCTTAAGTTATGCACAAACATCTTCTTTTTCTCTTTCACTTTTTCTATGTAGCTTTCTCCTTATATTTGCTTTTTTGATCTTGATCATTGTCATTAGGAACTCCTACAATATCATAAAACCATCATCAACACCTTTTCTATCCTCAACTCTCAAATTCTAAACTATCTCTCATGAAACCCTTAACTCTCTCTCTTCAACCACAAGCTTTAAGTGAGCTAAAAACTCCAATTTTCTTTAAGAAAAACTAAAGAGAAAAAGGAAAACATCTTACCTCGACTATTTTCTCCCCTTGATCACTACTCTGGAGATTTCTTTCTCCATTTCTCTTGCTTTTTTTTGCTCCTTTCTTCCCTTATATAGCTTCTCCAAGTCTTGTTGTGCATGAAAATGACTTTGACTTGTTCTTTTCCCTCTCTTCTCTTCCTTTCTCTCTCTAGTATCATGGTCTTGGTTATGGAGGTTAGAGTGGCTGGCATGAAGCTGATTTTAGGATGCAAAAAATAAAATTAAAAGGTGGTAAAGAAGAAGAAGAAAAGAAAGAAAAAGAAGAAACAAAATTTCCACATGTAGGTCCCACTATTTTGACCATAAATTGATATTTTTGTGTTAATTAAAATCTTAATCCCTTTTTATATAGGGTGGCCAGCCAACACTTGTTTTGAATGTCTAATATATGTATTTAATTGGTATTCATTCTAATTAATACTTCAATTTTCGGTAAATTGCAAATTGATTTCAAAACTTGTCAAAATTTGCAATTATCTAATATGTTTATCGTAATCTAATATCTTTAAGTACTTTATTAGATATTTTTCATAATTATTTACCTTTGATTTAATTTTCTCCGGTCAAAATTCGAATTCAGACTCCAATCAGTTCAACTTGTCAGTTTAGTGACATATGCGACTTAGGGCCTAAATTAGAAGATATAACAGACTGATTCAACGTATTTTAATTATAGAATTTTAAAAGGAGTCACCACCAATCATAATTGTTGGATCAATTGGTTTTTCATTAACTATGGTCTACATCACAGAGTAAGGATCAAATGAATGAGAAAAGTATTAGTACCCCATTTTATCTAATTTTGTTAAAATTTATTATTTTTACTTGATTTTATCTGTACGCATATTTAGTAATATATTATTCAATTCCTAGATAAGGTAAGGCAAATTTTAAAAAAATATTGCGTGACTAATATATGTTTTAATTTTAATCATTTAATCATTTTAGTAAAATTATTTTTTGATTATTATATGTTTTATTATCTTATTTATATCTAATTCTTGAATATACATAAAATAAATACATTAATATTTTAGTCTTTATTATTTTTAAAAAAAATTAAAGATTGAATGTCATTTAAAAAATCATAAAATTAGACTTTATTCAAATTGATTTCCTACATACCCACTTATAAGATAAAAGTCTTCGTTCGAATAAATTTATCTTTTTTATTAGAAATTAAACTTTGAACATATTCAATTCATGAATGCGACTAATAATAATAATAATAATACATATTTATTTATTTATTTACTATACTAGAAGCCGCTCCATAATTTAAAGTGAATTTAGCAATATTAGTTTTTTTAATTTAAAAAAATTACAGATTCGACAAGAATATAAAGTTCTTTTTAGTTACTATGAAAAAAAAAACAACAAAATAATATAAAGATAAAAATAAAAAAATTACAATTTCAATAAGAATATAAAAGTTCTTTTTAGTTACTATAACAAAAACAACAAAATGATATAGAGATAAAAAAAAAAACAAATTATAGTTTCAACAAGAATATAAAAGTTTTTTTTAGTTACTATAACAAAAAACAACAAAATGATATATTAAAAAAATTACCTCACACTTTTCTGAAAAAAAAAAAAAACTGTTTGCATGTCTTTTCTCTTTTTTTTTTTTTAAAAAAAAATTTACTCAACAATCCTTTACGTGAGAAGGATGGCTAACCTCAAAATTTCTTCCTTCCAAAAAAGACAAATTACTTTAATTTATTAAAATTTTTATTTTTTTATTTACTTATTTATCATTCATATCCCTTTTTATCTTTTTTTTTTCTTTTTAGAACCAAAAAAATTAAATATGCGTGGAATATATATAAAAAAAGTTGTTTGTCTATTTTTCAGAAAAAAATTTCTCACTATATGTAATTTTGCTTCCCTTACTATTTTTTGGAATATATTTAAAAAAAGTTTATCACAAAATGTTGATTGATTTTTTATGGAGACATTGTAACTCATTTAGGCTATGAGATAAAATAAATAAATAAAAATATTAATGAAATTCTCCCTTATTTCGGGGTTTGATTCTTATTGAAAGAAAATAATATCTTAAACGTTTGCCATGAGAGAGTATTTTAATTTTTTAATTTTTATTATATATATATATTCCAATCCATCAATGTATCATATAAGTGTGGTTGTATCCATCTGTTATTTCTTTATAATAATGCTCCACAAAAATTAATATCAATATTTTTCATCATATTATAATGAAATAATAATTAAAATATATAGATCACAAATGATGATGATGATAATACTAATAAAGATGATGATGATGATGATGATATATGAACAAATAAATAAATGAGTAACTAGGTATAAAAATTACATCTCTTATAACAAACTGATCATCAAAATAACAAATTACAATTCATGCAATCTATAATAATAATCTCCAAAATAAATATGCTCAAATTACTTGCAAAAAACCTTACTCTCTCTTTCTTTCTTTCTTTTTCTCTCTTTCTTTTTTCTTTCTCTCTTCCTTCTACTCTCTTTTTTGCCCTCCTTCCCTTTTTTTCTTCTTTTTCCATGTGGTGAAGATGGCTTCTTTTATAGGAAGAAAATTAGTTTTTGTCATTTGATCAACCTTTTTATTCATCATTCAAAAATCATTAAAAGTGTGGAGGAGATTTGCTAAGATATGTAAAGGCATAAGAAAGGTTGATTTTGGAATTTTTTTTTTGTAGGGCTCACACGATCCCTTTTGCATGCTGCCGTTTTTTTGTATCTACAAACACTTTCATAGCCCTTATTAATAATCTGATTTATCAAATAGAGAAAGAATTTCTAATTTGGGACATAAGCCGATTATCTTATTTTATGGAAATTGAAGTTGTTTACAATAGTGAGGGTTTAATCCTCTTACAACAAAAGTGCATTAAAGAGCTTTTAGAATGCACTAATATGGCGTATTCAAAGCCTCAACTCACATCAATGGTTGCTGCTCTGCCTCTCTCCAAAACAGTGGGCTTCCCTATGCCTAATGGTGATGTTTATAGGCAAACAGTTGGCGCTCTCCAGTATGTCACTCTTAATAGGCCTAACATAGCTTTTTTAGTTAATAAGTTATTTAATATATGCATTGTCCTACTAATTTACATTGAAAGGCAATCAAGAGATTATTAAGATATCTAAAGTCTATTTTATCTTTTGGCCTCCATTTGGTACGGTCTAAAGATCTCAACCTTCATTGTTTTGTTGATAGTGATTGGAGAGGTGTCCAGATGATAAAAAATCTAATAGTGGATATGGCATTTTCTTGGATGCAAATCTAGTTGCTTGGATTGCTAAGAAGCAGCCCACTGTTGCCTAATTTTCTATTGAAAGATAATATAAAGTACTTGCAAATGCAACAAATGAAGCCATATGGTTGCGATCTCTACTCCAAGAGATTGGTTGTCCAGCTTCTAATCTAGTCTATCTATGCCATGACACCCTAAGTGCTGTCTATTTATCCTCAAACCTCATTTTCCATGCTCGAACAAAGCATATCAAACTAGATTATCATTTTGTTGGATAACGGGTTTCAAGTAAAGAGTTTCAAGTTAAATTTCTGCCCTCCAAGGACCAAATAGCCGATATATTCACCAACCCTTTGCCTTTCCAACGCTTCCTTTTCCTTCAGCCTCTTCTTGGTATCAAGGCTTCTCCGACATCGGCTTGAGAGGGGTGTTAGGAGATAAATTTCTCTATTTTCCTTCTTATCTCTATCTAAAATTTGTCCTCTATATGTACTCTATATTTTAGTTTGTATATATCTTTTCTAGAGCAACTTATGCACTCTTATTGTAACTCAACTATTTAGACTGTTGTAAATATATCTTTACTCTGTGTATGTTTCATAATCAATCAACAAAATCAGAATTATGTCAAAGCGGAATGGATTAGATGGAGCTTTACTATTATCTTTTCAATACATGAGTCTCTAAATGTCTTGAGGATACATTCACTTGTTATTTTTGCTTAGTAGCCATTTGAAGGAAAAAAAAAAGTCAAAATGAAAATTCTTGACGTTTTTACTTGTTAACCAGATAGTGCTACAATTTATAAGTTTTCCTTTGTTTCAATTTTTGTCTTGTGTGTGTAGAGCTGGAGTATCTAGCTTTCACATTTTTTATAGCTTCCACCATTACATTCTCAAAGTTCCTCTGCATACTTTTTTATGACAAATTGATATGTTACAAACCTATTATATGCAATGCAGGTTGGGTTGCAATTACTTCTATGTCCTCTTGGTTCTAACATTATACTTCGAATGACATGGGAAGCTTTGATTAGTGTTTTTGGTTCACCTTAGCCTTTTTCTCATATGGCTTGCTTGATATGTCTTTTATTCTCAAAATTCCTCTATTTGTTAATGCTTCTTTTCAAATTTGTTTGTGGGCTCATAAAGAGATTAGTTTTTTAGTGTCGTTATATGTCATTTTATTTCTGCATCTTATCATTTGATGCAAATTTGGATGACATGCACTTATGCTGGTGCTCATAAGGTATTTGATATTCTATGTTTGACAATAAATTTATCTTTTCACATATGGAACTGTTTTGTGGGGGTGGTATTGCCTAGATACTCCACATTTAAGGCAATTGAGGGAAAAAATTAAAATGACCAATAAAAGTGTCTAGATATTGGGCTAGTATAATAATAATAATAATAATAATAATAATAATAATAATAATAATAATAATAATAATAATAATAATAATAATAATAATAATATTATTATTATTATTATTATTATTATTATTATTATTATTATTATTATTATTATTATTATGCCTCTGAGGATTGTGGCCATGCTTGTCTCTTGGTTTATTGATATTTCCCGACTTTATTTCTATTATTGCAACATATGGTTCTTTCAACCTAGTGGAAGTGTTTGCAAACAAATTGCTTGCTCGGTACAGTTTCTACTTTCTAGCCTCAATGCTAATATTTATTCAATGTGTATGTTTCTTTTAAATTAGATGAGTTTCGTGTTAATTCTATAAAGGCATGAACTTGGAAAATTATAAGTTGGTCTAAATAGCCCTTGGCAAAAGATAATTTGAACTGCTTATGCATGTGTGCTGTAGATTGTTTATGTTTATCAGTCCTTGATCACTTTGTGCAGGGTTCTGATGTATTATCATGTGAAGTTTGCATTTCTTGTCTGGCTTCAACTTCCATATGTCAATGTAACTTTCATTGCCACCTATATTCTATGTTATCTGAACTGTGGAGCATTTCGTGGTTGGATGCTTTAGTTTTGTGATCTCTTTCTACCGTTTTTTGCCTTTTTCTCTAGTCATTATCTTTATGTTTCAGCTTTTCTACTTAACTTGAAATTTGTGAGTTTCTTCTTGAGCATATGGGTTCTTTAGGTAAATCTACTTAGCATGCTAATTGAAAAATACCTCATTTTTCAGGGAAATTTCTTCTAGTTAACATTCTAATAGATCCATAATTTTTCTGTGAATATAATAAAAAATGCTAGAGATTATAGAGTTCTGCGCAAGTTTATAAAGGTAAGCACAACTCTTTGTCAATTTGCACTTGAAGTTACTCTTTTTTATAAATTGTCTTTATATCATTGTTCCAGTGATTTATAGAATGTCTGCACATTCCCTTTTACATGGATCTCAGACTTTACTTTCCCTATTTGTCCAAATAAATTTCTAAGAAAGCAAAAGCAAAAAAATAGAGAGAATTTTTTTAGATGGGAAAATTTGGTTGGAAAATTTTAAATGAAAGCATAACATCGTTAGCCTTCTATTTAGTAATTAAAATGTATTTTTTAATGGACAGTTTCCATATATCTTTGAAAATTAAAAGAAAATTTCATTTTCCATTGTCTCCCCTCGAGGTCTCTAGATTTGAAATTTAACTTTTTCAATAGAATCAAATGTAACACCTTCAATATAATTAAAACTAAATCCAATTATACTAAAAGATACTATAATGCACATGAGTTAAAACGTGAAAAAAATTTAAAACTTTCATATATCATGAACATGATGACTTAACAAAATAAAATCATTCTTAAAATCATGAAATCGATCTTAATAAAATAAAAGTTTAATACAAAACATATAGATATAAACAAGCCTAAAATTTTATAACATGAGTAGTTATAAAACTACATGTCTTTGAAAATACAATATGTAAAGTTATAACTACCCAACTCATAGCCAAACAACCAAAAATAAAATACAATAGTATATCACCCACCCCGAATGAAATATCCTCAACTCTGATAACTGAGTATCATCCTCTGTCGATTCTCCCCTAAACTCCAAATTTGAGTATGAAAAATTCATACACTAAGCAACTTGTGCCTAGTGGTATAAAATAACATGCAAGGCATACAACAATATATACATAATGTGCATGATATACTTATTGAGCTGCTATAACGACTTACCTTGAAATCCGCACATGCACTACCTTGCATACTACATAACATGTCATTCGAATATATATATATATATATAATTCACATTACTACATAGCATATCAAGTATCATAGATGTGTTTATGACACATAACAATTTATTAATTATCTTTTCTTTGCCCACTTACTCATAAATAAACTAAAATAGATATGGATAACTCAGCTCATTAAGGAACTCTGGTCTGCTAACCTCTCACTATAAAATATATATAACTCATGGAAACGCTTTGGTTTGCTAATCTCTATGTCTTCAAATATATAATTTATCGAGGCACTCTGGTCTGCTAATTTCTAGGCCTTCAAATATATACGACCAATATAAGTCACTCGGTACCGAACTCTCCCCTCAATGACATGCCATATATCATAACTTTAGTCCTAGTCAGAGTATTGGGCTTACAATGTTATCATATGCATATTTAGATTATCCATTACCACATTTATATAATTCTCATGATTTCCACAATCATATTTACAACATATATTTCCATATCATGGTATAAGCATACAACTGAGGTCTACCACCTTCCAATGAATCAAATTCGATTCAAAACCAAACAAATAAATTTTTTTTTATCAAAGACAGTTTCACACTTGTGAATAACCTTTCACGGTTGTGAAGCACCACTTCACGGGTAGTCCTCTCTATGTCTCAAGTTGTGATTCAACTTGTGAATCAGTACATGTTTACAATCGTGATCACCCCTTCACAAGCGTGAACTCAACTGTGAAGATGCCCATGAACGGGTTTGGTTCAGTAATAAGAATGCATCTCATGACATTTAAATCCATGAACCCACCCTTTATGGCCGTGAATTTAGAAAATTTTCCAGAAAAACAGAGCATCACAAATCATGTCAATTCCATATGCAATACTTACTACAGTTGACCAATGTCAGCCACCCTATCAACATTATATCATTCATTCAAGCTATCTAACATAACTATATCATCTATAATCATCAATAATAATCAAAATTGTTCCTCAAATATATTGATTTAACCATATTCATATCAATTCCCATCATGCATTCCAATCCCACATTTTGCCACATAATTATACATTGGTCATCTAAAATATGTCTTTAAAGCAAAGAACACAAAAAACACAAAGTTATAGCCTTAAGTGTTGTTATGTACAAACCTTATACCTAGGATGAACATTGGCTAAAGCTTGATCTCTTCAAGCTTGTCATCTCTTTTGAGATGGACTTCCAACACTTTCTCTGGGCCTTAGCAAGGGATCGGGATTGCTGTGGGAATTCACTAATCGTTGTGAATGTATTCAATGATTTACCAATAAAAACCGGTTTATAACAACAACAACTGAGATGCCAGGTGCGGCTCAGATAAGAGGATCATGACATATGATGCTGTAGCAGCAGCCGTGCTTGAAAAATTCCTCTTAGCCTTTAGAACTAGAACCAAATCCAGAAAAGGAACAACCAAGTTTTTCCCTAAACTCTCAACTCCCCTATTCTCACTCTTCTTTCTCATTTTTTCCTTATGAAACTCTGATCTTCCAAGCTTTTCCAATGGAAGAAGATGGAGTTTGGAGGAAGAAGAAGATGAAATGGTGTGTTAGGTTGGTTAACAGGGAGTGAAGAGTGGATTTAAAGGGAATAACAGAGAGAAAAATGTGACTGTCTCACTAACTCTGTTTGCCCAGGCTTCACGGGCATGAGCCTATCCTTCATGATCGTGAAGCAATTTTTCACAACCGTAAAAAACCTTATCATGGTTGTACACTAAAATCTGATATTCGCGACCATAACACTCATTGTCACAGACATGAAACATCATATTTTATCCTCTTAAAATCTCAAAACTCCACTCAATCCCCCATTTTCCATTAACTAATAACATAAATTATAAGCCCTAATCATGGGCGTTATATTAAAGGTTGGTTACCCATATTTTACGCCTCTTCTCCATGGAATATGTTCGATTAAGTTTTGGGATGAACTCATTGTCATATCCATTAATTTAAACCCTAAGTCACATGTGTAGATAAATTGATGCGTCGAACAGACCGAAATCTAAATTCAAATATTTGATAGGAATTAATCAAAATAATGATCAATTATTGTGAGAAATGTTAAATGAAGCATATTAGAAATGTAAAGAAGTTAAATTTTGGTAAAGGACTTAAATAAAAAATTTGGATAGTTTTGGAACCAATTTGCAAATTATTAAAAATTGGAGGACTCAATGAAGTATTTAATATTTAAATATAATTTTGGACATAATTTATTTATGTTGGCCTGCTACCCTATATAAAATGAGATTAATGTATTAATTAAACATAATATGGTGTTATAAGGTCAAATATGGTGGGACCTATGGTTGAATTTGGTTACTTCTTTTTCTTTTTCTTTTTCTTTTTTTCTTCTGTCTTATCTCATTTTACTCACATTTTCTATATTCTTAAACCATTCCCACGCCAACCCCTAAACCTCCATAGCCAAAGCTCGGTTTTAGAGAGAGAATAGAGGAAAAGACAAGTTGAAGGCATTTTTATGCATAAAAAGGCTTGGAGAATCTAAGGAATGGAAGAAGGAAGGAAGAATAATAAGAAAAGATGAGAGAGAAATCTCTAAAGAGTTTATCAAAGGAGAAAAGAGTAAAGGTAAGAATCTCTTCTTCTCTTCTACAATTCTTTCCAAAGAAAAATATAATTTTGAGCTCATTTAGAACTTATAGTGTAGGAGATAGAGAGTTTGGGGTTTCTGGAGAGAAAATATAGGGTTTGAAAAGCTATGATGTAGTAGAAATTTGATGATTGTTTTATGATGTTATAAAAGCTCAAAGTGACAAAGAACAAGCTCAAATGAGCAAAGGTAAAGAAAAGAAAGCATAACAAAAGAAGTGAAATAAAAAGAAATAGTAGTATATAGTTTAAGGCAATAACCTGTGTTTCACCATAAATTGCATGATGTACATCTTTAATATGTAAGTTGTTGACTGTAATGCATTGAAAATGAATTGTTGCATATGAATTTCAAAATAACATAATAGCAATGATAATATGTAATTGTGTTTTGAATATTGCATGTTAAGAAGTTGAATAGATTGGAAGTATAGGTGAATGTGGTAAAATAATTGTATGTTGAATAATGAACTCCATAAAATATATCTTGTAGTAGTTTCATGGTTTTATGAAGGTTAAAATGAATATGGTGAAGGAAGTGCAATTTTTCAGCATTAGTCACAGGTGTGAAGAATTATTCATGGGCATGAAAAACTAAAATTCATGGGCATGAATAATTACTCATATGCGTGACTTTTTGCATGAAAATAATATTATTCATCCAAATTCATTCATGGCTTGGGTTACGGGCATGAGTTTATTCACAGACATGAATGTTTTGCCCACAATTGTGAGATAGTGGGTCTGACATTATTAACGGTCGTGAATAAGAAGTTATGGTCATGAATACCTTGTTTTTCATACTTTTGATAAGTAAATGAGTAATGTTCATACATCATATTATATGAAAAGAAAATGAAATGAAGGGAAATAAGAGAAATATGAAATTGAACAAGAGAAAAAGTAGGATATAATGAAATGAACAAAGAAAAAATGAGTTTCACAAAGAAAAAATATGAGAATTTGATGGTAACATGAATTAAACCTGAGAACACCTAGCTTAGAACTATAATTTTAAAAAGTTTGGTATGTCAATCAGAGGGTATATTAATGTTGGTAATGATATATTTTTTAATGTTGGTGATGATACCTATACAGTAATATCGATGATGGCATTTATATGTGCATGCTATAATGCCACAGTGGCACTCTTAAATGCCTACATAACCAACCCTATTATCCTAATTAGGGGTTTCTAGATATTATAGGTATAGATAAGATAAATATGAAAAAAAGAAAATTGTATGTATATGTAAATGAATTACTTGTTTTTACTTAAGAACATGAAATGGTAAAGAAATTGTATAAGTTGACCATGTGGCGCATGCATAGATGGAAAATGAAAAAAATATATATGACAAGGAAATAAATATTTTAATATTAGAATAACTTAGTATATTTGAATGATTACATATTGTATGAAAGTAGTTTATTATCTTATTTTTATGCACCACTAAACTTAAAGAACTTTCATATTGATCTAAAAAAAGTGAGTGGAGACTATTAGATAATATAGTCAACGGTGATCTTACCAAATAAAGTAGCCGAACTCAAAAATAGAGGTCTCGTTCTTTTGTATATTTGGTTTGTAAAATGTTTTTATGATTTTATAAATTTACTCTATATTTTGTAAATAATTTATTTATAAGTAAAACGCAAGTCACTTCTTTTATCTTATTTGAATAATCTACAGTTTTCTTGTATTTATTAAATAATACTTTGAAGAAAATAGCATAGCGCTCCCTTAACCAGACATGTGCTGCTGGGTGAGGGGGTATTATATTCATGATGAAATAATCTTTACTTTTTGTGCATTAGGGGGTGTAATAATTATACAAGAATAATTTGCGCCCATTTTTCTTGAGGCATCAAGCTAGAGTTGATATGCTTATGGGTTTTGCATATGGTGAAACAATATGTTCTCTATATTTATAATTTTTTGGAGTTATATTATTATGCATATAATAGTTTAATGTAGGACAGTGGGATGTGAATATCTCAATAAAAAGCTAGAAAAAAGAGAAAAAAAATAGAGGAAAAAAAGTGGGAAAGTTTGGTTATGGCGGTGTTACAGAAAAATAAAAAAACTTGAACTTCAGTAATTTTAGTTAAAACAGGTAGTTGTTTGGGCAATTGGGTGAAGATGGTGAGTGAAATGATGTGAACATAGATAGTTGTTTGTATAATAGTGAAGATGATAGAGACAACTGCTTAGGTGAAGACAATAATTTTTTTCTATGTAGTTTTGGGACGAACTCTTGATGAAATAATCCTTACTTTTTGTGCATCAGGGGGTGCAACAATTATACAAGAATCACCTGCGCCCATTTTTCTTGAGGCATCAAGCTAAAGTTGATTTGCTTATGGGTTTTGTATATGATGAAATAGTATGTTCTCTATATTTTATAATTTTTTGGAGTTATATTATTATGCATATAATTGTTCAATGCAGGGCAGTGGGATGTGAATATCTCAATAAACAAGCTAGAAAAAGGAAAAAAAAAAAGTGGGAAAGGTTGGTTATGGTGGTGTTACAAAAAAATCGAAAGACTTGAATTGCAGTAAATTTTAGTTAAAACATATAGTTGTTTGGACAATTGAGTGAAGATGGTGAGTGAAATTATGTGAATAGAGACAATTGTTTGGGCAATAATGAAGATGACAGAGACAACTGCTTAGGTGAAGACAATAATTTTTTCCTATATGCGGTAATAACAGAGAGAGCTGTTTGGGCAACAGTGAAGATGGAAAAAGACAACGGTGTCATATTGTCATGGAAATGAACAAAAACAAGTAGCTTAAAAAAAACTGGGGGACCGTTTTGCTTTGGTTTTTAAGATAGATGGCAAAGTTGGAAATGTATTGTACTAACTATATGGGCACATTGTTTTCTAGTATTCCTTTTTGTAGACGAAAAATGTAGATCTATAGAAGCCTCATTTATTTAATTTTGCATGCTAGAATTGTCAGCACACATCGAGCATAAATTGAATATGCTAAGACTGTGCTCTTGAAGATTATGGGGCTAGATAAGTATGATTCTAGGCTAGTTTCTTACTCCTACCAATTCTTGTATTGGCCAATGCTAAAATTTCATCACTTGCTCTTATAGTAGCTGACCGTACGAGAAAAGGGAGAATCCGATCATTCTGCAGTCGAAAACGAAACAAGGATAATAACACATATCGAATCTAATCACCGGGGAGATCTCTCTGTTATATATTGAACATGAGACAAGGAGAATATCAAATACCGAATCAGAACATGATGGTTGACTTCATTTGCATGATTTCAAATCCTTGTATTTGATCATATGAAGCTAGTTTATGTTGCAATAAGTTGAAAACCATACAATGACCCAATTTGGTATGTAAATGGAGATCACATGTAGCCAAATACAGTAGATTAGTTTTTTTTTTTCCTATTCCTTTGATCTTTCATATTCTGTCAAGTTTGAGGAATTCAAGTATAATTGAAGTTCAAAGAATTTAGAAATATATATTTTTATGTTTCAACTATAAGATCTGCCCTTTTTATTAATAATTTAATAAATATTTCAGTTGCACATATTGTATTTCAGTATTAATTTACATTTAACTGCACATTTATGGTTAAAGTTCAAGCCATCCAATTATTAGTGTTTGGTTTCTTTTACTTCATTATCACAAGCAAGCCATGGTGGTAGCCTATTTGCATTTGAGCATAATTTTTTCCTTTATGTAGACCATCTTCAGCTCTCCATCATGAATTGAAGATCCACTGCCATGCCACATTGAGTTATTCCAAAGAGAAAAAAATAAAATATGAGGAAATTACCTCATACATTCTTTAAGATTTTGTATTTCAAAAATGCATATTTTTCTATTCATAGAAATTTGTCTTCCTCAGACCCAAACAATACAACTAAAATTTCTAGACGAATTTTGATTCCAACCGTTGTGATTTCGACTGGGGGCTAGGATTTGGATTGAGTTTCTCTTGCTGCCATAATGCAAGTATATCGTTTGTATCAGTGTTCCTTAAAACCCAAATTCTATACACAATCTGTCAAGTATAAGGAGTGGCAGCAAGCCATGAATGCTGAAATTTAGGCTTTGCAAGAGAATTCAACCTGGGAAGTGGTCTCTTTACCTGCAGGAAAAACCGTCATTGGTTGTAAATGGATTTACAGAATTAAATGCAATGTAAAAGGTATTATTAAAAGATTCAAATGTTGGTAGCTCAGGATTTTACACAACAGTATAGAGTGGACTATTTGGACACATTTTCTCATGGGGCAAAATGACAACCATTAGGGTCCTTTTGGCAGTTGTAGCAGTGAGGAATTGGCACGTGGAACAACTAGATATAAACAATGTTTTTCTTCTTGGTGACGTGCACGAAGAAGTCTATATGAAGTTGCTTTAGGGTTTTCAAACTTCCATTCTAAATGCAGTATGCAAATTGAGAAAGTCCTTTTACTGCTTAAAACAAACAAGCAGGCAATGATATTCTAAATTCTCTAATGCCTTACTTCAAAAGGGTAACAAGCAAGTAGATAATGGTATTCTAAACTCTCTGATGTTTTACTTCAAAAGGGTAACAAGCAAGCAGACAATGGTATTCTAAACTCTTTGATACTCTACTTCAAAAGGGTTTCACCCAAGTAGTTGATCATTCATTGTTTATCAGGACAACATACTCTTTTTTTCCTTGTTGTTTTGGTATATGTGGATGACATAATATTAGCAAGTGACTCTATTTCAGAAATTGCAACTATCTAATATTATTTGCATGATACTTTTAAAATCAAAGACCTTGGAGCTTTTAGAAGAAACAGGTTTCCTTGGCTGCAAAATAGCAACGGCTCCAATAGTGCCAAAGAGTTCTTATGCTTCTGCCTCTCTTGTGCAAGATATTACATCCTACATAAGACTCATTGGTAAGCTTATGTATCGCATTAATACGAGGTCAAACTTGGCTTTTATTGTTCAACAACTTAGTCAATTCCTTGATAAACCTACCGAGTCTCATGTAGTTGCAACACACAAGATTCTTCGTTATCTCAAGTAAAAACTTAGTCAAGGCCTTTTCTTTTCATTTGTCGGTACTTTACAATTGAAGTCTTTCTCTAATTATGATTGGGCTACTTGCCCTCTTACAAGGAAGTCCATTACAGGATTTTGCATTTTCCTGGGCTCTTTTTCGATCTCTTGGAGGTCCAAGAAACAGACTATTGTCTTTAAGTCTTTTGCAGAGGCAGAATACAGGGCAATGACCACCACTATCTGTGAATTACAATGGCCTTTATATCTTCTTCATGATTTGCATGTCCCTCATCCTAAGGCTGCTCTCATGTTTTGTGACAATCAATCTGCAATGCATATAGCTCACAATTGAACTAGATTGTCATCTAGTTATAGAAAAGATAAAGGCAGACACTCTTCATTTGCTTCCTGTTTCAACTCATGACCAACTCACCAAAGCTCATTCCTTTTCCTTAAAACAAATTTTCTCTTAAAACAGAGAGAACCCATCTCCAATCAATCTTTCAAGGTTCAAAAAATATGGGAGTTTCTCTTTTCTTTTTCGGAAACAAATTGTATAATACTTCACAAATCAATAAAATAACCTGCTTTGTGATCGCAATCTAAGTTCATGAATAGAGAAAAAAAATTAAAAAAAAATTAACAGTACCATGAAAAACTCAAAATATAAAAAATTAAAAATCAACAGGACCATATACAAGCCTTCCTGTTCGTATTTGTGCCCCCCAAATTTAACCAAAAATTTGAAGTAAACATACATATATGTAAGAAATAAATTATTTACTTAGAGAATCTGCACACATCTGACCAAAATGCACATATATATTTGTAGATTTTGGGTCACTGCACCTATACGATTGACACATCCTCCATGAGCTATACCCTTAAATTCTTCTTCTCATAGTCTTTAAAAGAATAACAATATAGATATTCAATTAATCAGTTCACATATTTATTCACTAAAATATTACCAATTGAAATATTTGAAAAGTTAAATTATAATACTCAAATGCGCAAACTTAAAGATATAAAATGTCATCACGAAGGAGAGTAATATACACACTAATCACTCTTTTTTTTCTTGACCAAAGTTTTGTCAATTGGTTTTTCTGATAAGGTTTTTAACAAAGTAGCTTATGCAGTGGCAGAACCCAGAAAATATATTCACTGAATTCACTTATATATATATATAATTGTTAAGTAATATATGCTTGTAAATTTTCTTTTATACGTATAATAGATAGCAACTATATGATTTTATATATAAAATGATATATAACTATCAGTTATTATATAAAAAAATATTACATAAATAAATAATTGTCAGCAATTATATATATTCAGCAATTATATATATGAAATCATTTATCAATTTTGTATAGGTGGCTAATTATAATATTATTATACATTAAACCATTTAAGATTTTTGTATAGTATCTCGTTACCTCATAATTGTCAACATAGCTCTGCCCCTGAGCTTATGTATGTATAATAAATAATATATACTTTTTTTCCCTTTGTTATGGTTTAATCTCATGAGGTTTTTCCTAATAATATTTTAATGAAGTACATTATTTATTTATAGACACCTAAGAGAGAATGTTATAAATAATAAACTTAATGGATGTCAATAACCCCATGAGTAAACCTAGCAAATTTTTTTCTTTTTTTTATCCAGACTGAATCTGCCCAAAAAAACACAACCCAAAATCTGATGAAACTTGAATGGATTAACACGTAACTCGAAATACATGAATTTGGCATTTAAAACATGAGTTGACCCATTGATCCACTCTATTAACCTAACCTAAATCTCAAAATTGACCAAAAAATAATGACCCAAACTTGAAAAAATTCGACCCGATTATTATAACTACCTATGGGATATACATAAATTCTCGAATTCCCAGGTCTTATTAATTGTGCAACTTATAAATATTATGATCAAAAGTATATAGACAGACTACTTACAAAGAGTGGATAATAGAAATAAAATAAGACATATGCCTTCTCCATATTCTCTTTACTTCTTGTTCTTCCTTCTATCATTATATTTCATACAATTTCCTTTAGTTTATAATAAAAAGTGATTTGTATTTAATTATTTGAAATTTTTTTTATTAACTATAACTTTAGAGTTTAAATACGTAATAATAATAATAAAATTATAAAATTATTCAAAAAAATATGACATGAAAAATAATAGAAAGCTTCAGCTGCCAAATCGTCATCCTATATAAATAGGAACAAATTGAACTCTAACAAACAAGGCACCGTTAATTAGTGCTAAAAATTTGGAATCGTAATTAAAGACAAAAATCTATCCATTCCAGATTCATCTCCAATCAAAAATGGGAATCACTCAACTAATAAAAGGTGAATTTCTTGCAGTGAATTTATTAAAAAATTATCAGTCACTTTTTTTTTCTCAGTAATCAGTTAACCAATGATTCTACTTCTCATCCTTCGTTCCTCTCATTCTATGAAAGTCTTAACAACTTAATGAGCGTTTGTATCAACAGCTAATACAACATCATGATAAACTAATAAACTTGCAAACGTTTCCACAGAAAGAAAAACAGAACTCTATCCTTGTATTCTTGACCCAATTGGAATAATAGTACAAGCAGCCAATAAATTCTCTTGAGGTTTCAAACTCGGTTAGAATGTGGTAAATAAATGCTACAACTATAGCTAAAGGGTTAAAGGGTGTAGGTCAGTAGGGAAAACCTCAATGAAAGCTAGTCATAATCTATTTAAGTTAAAGACAGATATTCTTCTGCATTTATCGAGTCTCTGTAACTAACTGTTCCCCTCGTCGCCGCCAGACCGAACAACTGAGGAATGGTTGCTCTGTTCAAGATTAGCTACTGCATCTGGTCCATACAACCGTGTTAATTCTTCCTGTTGTAGACATCATTATTTGCCAAGCAGCTATTAGCAAGAATTTCATTTCCTTATTTTGGCATTTGGAAAAACATTGCTATGAGGTGAAAATGATTAAGAAGAACTATTATTCTATGTGCTGATCACTTAAGGAATGAGATAACAAGGAGCCTCAGTCAAAGCAAAAAGCTAGGGATGAAAAGAAACCTTAATGGAATCGTTTTCAGATTTAAGTTTCTCACATTCCTCTGATAGCCTCTGTAGTTCATCCCTAAGATTGCGATTTTCATTGGTCAAATTCTCTACCCTGGCTTGTAGTTCTTCACATTCCGCCTGGAAACAATAGCAAATCAAAGGTTAAAATGGAATGGGGAGAAAAGGCGGGACAAATAAATCTGTATGGGCAATAAAATTGGTTAATACATGAGTAAGCTCCCAATTAAAGGAAAATTAGGAAACCAAAACATTACCTGCTTGCGTAGTCTTGATCTTCTGGCTGACTCCCTGTTAGATTGCTTCCTCTTTTGTCTTTTAAGTTCACGCTCATCCTAGCGCAACACAAACCTATAATTCAGTATATGAGGAAAGAAACCTATGCATAAAAAGAAACCTTCGAACCAAAGTGTTCTTTTATTAGTCTGGAAAAAATAAAATGAGAAGATCAAAGATTTGACGACCTTCCAGAGGAAATAAAACATACAAAAAAAAAAGCAATCGAAAGAATACGAAACAGTGCAAAATATTAAATTCAAGTACCGAGACTTGTTAAACCAAAGCAGAACCAACAAAAATGTTTTTCAATGTTAGATAACCTGAAAACTACTACATAATTAAGAGGAAAAAGGCACATGCTCATAAAATGTAGGATGACTAAGTGCAATTTCCATACTTGAATCCATTGTTCCGGCATTATTGCAGGAACAATTGCCGATGAGGCACCAGTTGCGTTTGGTCTAATCTTTGCAGCCCCAGCAGCAGTAGCAGGAGAAGCATTCCATAAGTCCATTCCAATATTTAGATTAGTTGCAGGCATAGATACAACAGGTTTCCCAGGCAATGAAGCCTGGATATTTGCTCCGCCAGTGTTATTTTGCGCATTGGCTGCAGTGAAGTCAATGTAGCTAGAACTATCATATCAAGTAAAACAAACCACCTAGAATGAAGATGACAACATACCATCTGCAAGCATCTGATCAAAACTTCCCTTCTTATTTGCAGCATATTCCTGCATAAATTTCGAAAATTAGTCATTGAAAAACACAAGATCATTATTCTACTGATTTACTTTGCATCAGGAAGTTAACAAAGAAAATTTGAAACCCCACATTAATCAGGATATTTGGTTTTTGAATCAAATGCAACAATTGAATAAACTAAGTTTCTATGGCTCAGCACTTTAGGAACATGATATTCAATCTAAGAAATAAATGCACACCTGTTGGCAATTAACAATAACACATTGACATATACCTGCTGGTTCTCATCACTCGCATCTGAAGAGCCATCACTACCGCTTTCAGCACTATATACAAGCATTTCATTGTCAGAAAAGATTCATAGTGGAATACTACATAAATAAATGTTAGAGACAGGGGAGCATGTCCAAAGCAACAAACTTTGGCTAGACCAACCTTTGGGAGGCACCATCATTTCCAGAACCTGAATCTGCTTTTCCAGCCTCTCCTCCTTTGCCTGCTGAAGTTCCCTTGGATTTTTTGACAGAAGCTTTCACCTTTCCATCCGGGCCCTTTCCTTCAAACTCTGCACTTACTGGTGCTGAATTTGGCATCTACAGACAAGTTGAAGCAATTAAATAAGATAAGACCGAACTAACACTAAGTAATTGTTATAAGACTAAACAATACTGGAATACCATGGTTCTTTAACAGAATATGAACATATGGATAAATGCCAAAAGTTACATAAATCAATCATAAAAATGAACATTCAATGTTACCGTGGTCATATTAGGATGGGCATATACTCCACCAGGAGGATATAAAGCTGGGTATGGAACTGGGGTCCCATAGGGTGGTGGCATCAAAGGATGCTGAAAAATTGCCATTAGTAAAACAATTAAGACACTTCACTTTGTTGGCAAATACGGAGAGACACATTGTTGTCCAATATAAACCTTCATATGCTCTTAAATGTGAAAGATATATACCTGGCTTCCCCAAAGATATGGGTGGGGAGTTGGAGATGGTACAGTTGACGCAAAAAAAGGAGGGGGAGTAGCACCACCACCATAATAAGCCTAAACAAGCAGGTATCAGACTCATAAGGAATTAAGATTACTTGTGCAAGAATAATTTTACTCTATGGACGTCACAGATACAAACCTGCATAGAATTTGACCAATCAGGATATGCGAGTGTTGTTGGTATTTCCTGCAAACAAAACCACATATTAATGAACTTTGCATGAGGATGCATTGTCTGTATATCAAACATACATAGGCGCATGCACACAGAAAAAAAAAAAGATACCTGAATTGAAGTTGCCGGTTTGGAAGGCTTAGCAGGTGTGCTATCTTCCCCTGTCCCCATTCAAATTAATTAAGCACCACTAATTCAACACTTCACGATTTGTTTCTGATCTATTCTAAGCAATATCTATGAAGCACCTGCAGAGATCATTGACAGAATATTAGAATAGTTCTATTCTGAAAACTACTTATTACAGTCATTGTTGTCAAGAACATCAAGGCTATAATCTTAATATAAGACATCAAACAGAAAGTGTAAAGACCAGGCTGCGTCCATGTTGAGGAGTAATGTTAAAGAAAATGCCTCAGCCATTCTATTTCACCACAAAATCCCAAAATCCAATTGTAATTTCAAATTACAAGAAGACGGCTACAGAATACTATGATAAAATCATTACCAGCATAAATTAGGCATGAACTACTATAGCCTCATACACTTCCTCATAAAATCATATTGGCCATGACCTCATTAATGTTACTCTTTTTATGGATCGTAACTTTTCAACTGACATCACAACAATATTTTGGTCCAACCACACTTATTTGTACCATGAGATCTTTTAAGGCTTCAGCAGCAAGCCAAACAGAGAAAAAAGAAATAATTGAAATACTAGTCCAACTTATGCCCGGTTTTATGATAAAGTAATATTTATTTTTCAAGCAAAAGGCCACATATGACCTGGCTCTTCCCACTTACACCCGCGTGGTTCACTCCTGCTGCATCTTCCATTCTTCTTTCTTTCTCTTTTGTCTAGATCCTTAGTCAAGCTGGTTGATGGTGGTCCATCTATTAAAAAATCGCAATTTTTCACTTCAGAGTTGCTAGTGCACTGTATGAGTCTCAGATTCACAAACATCAAATTACATCCCATTCTCAATTCACAAACATCAAATCCTTATTCATCTTGACGCAACTATACATTAGAGGGAAATTGCAATAAGGAAAACATTGGATAACATTATGTTTCTAATAGCGTTGATAATCCTAGGTGACTAATTAAATACTGTTGAGGAAAATATATGCTCTGAATTTTCTTTTTACTAAATTGCTAATGGATCCATCTCAAACCCAATGATTGTGACCAATGATGTCATAATTCATGAAGATTGATGGGAAAAAAATCCTAATTCATCTACTATTCAGAAGAATACTTTCTTCCTCATGACTTATCAATTATCTTGACATGAAAAAAATGAAAGCCAGCAAACTTCTATATTTACACTTGAACACGTTTCCAAAAATCAATTACCTAGTACTCACTATTAAAAAGTAAGAATGTATGGCAAAATATCCTCATAGGCTCATATATGGCAATATGTCCTCATATATGTCAACATATCCTCAAAATTTACAATTTTAATGCACAAACTCAACACCTAAAACAAAATTCCAAACATTCACACAGAAGTTCAACTAAAGCTTAGATAAGCACAAAATTGAGTAAAATCCCACACAGAATTAACGTTAATTCCTTAAAGCAACCTCAAAGAATCAAAACAAGCCCAGACCCAATTCAGAGAGAGAAGCAAAAAATAAGAACAGCATATAGAAGCAGAGTTTAATCATCAACGACAACAGAATTAAACTCCCGAATCGGTTCCACAAGATACAATTAAATCCCAGAAACATAATAAATACAAATTTGAAACAAAACAGAAAAAAAAAATTCAAGCTAAATATCATTTCCCAATGAAAAAATAGAGTAAAAAAAACAGGTGAGAGAGAAAGGGGACCTGGTTTCATGGCGTGGAAGAAAGAGTGAGGTGGAAGTCCAAGTTGGATACTTTATATAAAGAGCGAGCACCCAAAAGAAAGAAGAGAAGAAGTGCCTCTTTTCTTCTAGATACTTTCGCCTTTTCACAAAGATCAACGGAAAAAAATTGAAGGTAAAGAACAATCTGAAAGGCCCCCAAGAATATGCAGAGAGAGAGAGTAGGCGATGATTTGGAGGAGCGGGGGCCAATTAGAGGTTGAGGAAGGAGGAGGAGAACGGTGAGAGAGAGAGAGAGAGATTAGGGTTTGTCGGGGATGACACGTGCGAGAAAGAGGAATCCAGCTGTCCACGTTTTACTGGGTTAGGTATATATATATATTGAGAAGTTGTAGGCTATGGATGAGTCATCACTGAAAGCCACCTGTAATTGGATAATCTTTCCTAAAATTAAATAAATTATTACAGACCAGAAAAATACAACGCCTTTTACGACCACATCTCCTGTCTTCTGTCTTATATGCTTGCCACGTCAGCTATTTTTGGAAAAACTAATTTTGCTAAAAATATTTTTTTTCTATAAGTTAATATTCTATATCAATAAATTAATTACAGAAACAAAATAATATATTTTATTATATGATGAAAATATACACATTGATTATATTTTGAAAATTTTATTTTCAATTCTTAAATATTTTATGTTACATTAAGGATAAAATAAACATTAGAAAAACAAATTTGACATAAAACTTAAAATTCTTTGTTATTGTGTTAATTATTATTATCATTTACAAATAAAAGTGAAATAAATTCCTAAATTTTTATTTAAATGTTTTCCTAAAATAAATTTAACCTATTTTCTAACTATATATTCTCTATAAAATTTGTTGAAAAGAAAATGTTACTCCGGCGTATTGTAATATACATATTTAGTATGAAACAAGTAGGAAAATCTCATTACAATATAGATGGATTTTATGGGCAAAACAATTTCAAAATGCTATAATTTTTTACTTGAATAAATTACAAGGCCTATAATATAAGATCAAAATTCTAATATTAGAATCTAATATATGCAAAATTAAAAAAAATACTATGATGTGGCTTTCAGTATTTTATATTATATTATATTAAAAAATAAATAGACAATAAATATGTAAAATATAATATTATAAATATAAATGTACATCTATATACAAATGTATATTATATATAATCGAATTTAATATTTCATTCTCATATAATTTAAAATAAAATATTGGATGTAAGTGTGTTATAATTACCATCAAACAAAAAATTACATACATACTTTAGTATTTAACATGTTTTTTTTCGAACTGTGATATATAAGTGATCAAAAGAGTATATATTGTAATATCTAGAACAAACTATATATATATATATATATATATATATATATATATCTTTGCTTTTTTCTATGATTAATGTTAATCAAATTATAAGAAATACACCAATGAGGTAGAAAAATAAAAAGAAAACAAAAAAATTAATTAGAAACAAAAAATATATTTATATTCTAGCAACCAAACATAAGATAAATTTCTTATGATACACAAGGTTATATGATTAAATCATATGTAATGTAGATTTAATTTATTTTTTTGCAGTAATAAATAGGTAAATTAAATTTCGAGAATTAAATTTCTCAATAAAAAAATGTCACATTCATTAATTTTAGCACAAATTTACGCGAATCCTAATATTAAGCGTGCTAAATTAGATGGTGTTTTAATTCATACAAAAAAATAATTATTATAAAAGAGAATTTAATTGAGGAAAATTGAATTAAATTAAAAAAATTTGTGCGATTTAAGGTTAGATAATGAGATTGAAAATAAGATTAGAAAAAAATTTAAAAAAATAATAATTTATGGACTAAATTGCAAAGAGTGAAAACTATGGAGTCAAAGGAAAAAATTTAAAAAAAAAAGAGTACTAAATTGTAAAAAGTAAAAGAAAAAAAAAAAGAAAAAAGAAAAGAATGTTACTATTACTGGAACAATAACCTTTCGAATGGTTTTAATATATATAATAAATGTCAATTGATCCCACATCAATAAAGCCCAAATTTTCAAAACTATTGCATAAAGCGGAAGTCAGTCGCCTTGCCTAGTGAATCAGGCTGTAACGTCGAGAGAGAGGCAAAGTGATGGCCCATTGCAAGGCTTAAGGCTTAAGGCCTAATGAGCGTGGTTCGACTGGTGAAGCCTTGCATTCGTATATATATGTATAGAGACGCATAGTTATCAGTTGCTAATTTTGTCGCTATATTCATCCATGTCTAGCGACAAAACATTACATGGCAACGCGTGTTTATGATATTTATCTTAACCAAAAAAAAACAAATGCTCGTGATAATAGCTATGTGTAGATTTAAATTGAATAGAGAAATTAATACATTATATTAATTTATAGCAGTGTTGTCAAATTCGGACCGGTTCGGTTGATCGACTTGTTCACTGACCAGAGGATTTCTTGTTTTTTTTGGACAAAAATGGCACAACTTGTGCCTATTGCTACTTGAACCACTAAGTAGATATGCTGCAACAATGCACCGTTAGGCCAAATGCAAGCTTTTGTTACATCTTATACAATTTTTATTATATTTAATTACATATTATTAAAGTAATTCAAATAAATTATTCTTATTTTATAAGAAATTCATTTAAAAATGAATAATATATAATTAATAGCCTTTTATATTAGTAATATATATCATAAAAATATTAATTTTAAATATTCACATTATTCAAGAGTTATATATATGATAAAGTTGAATTTAAATATTTGTATATTTATTATTAGCATGCAATATTACTAAATAATCATATAAATTATTTTTGAGATTTATATAAAATAAATAAATAGAAATTTATTCAAAAAAATATTGAGACGAAATATTGAGAATAATAGTTAGTTTAGACCATGAGTCGTATTGCATTTTAATATTAGATACGCTGAGCCGACTAACATCTAAACTCAAATTAAAAAATAAAATAAAATAGAAAACTCAATTTGGAGTTTAATTGGAAGAAATCAGAAGTTTAGGATTTAATTGGAGGAAAACAAAATTAAACTAGGAGATTAAATTGGAGCAACTTAAGAAATTTGATTGAATGATAATTAATTGGAGAAAATAATGGAGGATGTAGTTGGTGGAAATTATGTAATATGGTGCATGAATTGGGAAAAAGAAAAAATATATATATAAGGACAAAATTGAAAAGAATAAAAATATTTTGGATAAATTGGAAAAAAGGAAAAATAAAATAAGGACCAAAAGAGAAATGTGCCATGGTTAGATACTAATTGAGATTAATTAAATTAATGGCCAATGGGACATGATATTAGTATTAATCAAATCTTATCATTAAAAAAAAGTGAAGAAACCAAAAAGTCAAAAAATATCTAAATTTTTTCTTTATTCCATCCAATAATAAGTCATCTTCCATCTCCATCTCCCTTTTGTACCCATGCCCATCTCTTCCCCATTTTCTCTTTAATTTCTTTCACTTTGTTACTTTCCAAACACCAAAAACAAAGCTCCATAGTCATGGTTCCAAGCTAAAAAGATTAAAAAAAAAAAGAAAAGAAAAGATGAAGGAATGAGGAGGGCCGACCAAGTGAAAGTAAGTGGAACAATTTGTAGTATTTTTGCAATAAGTTTAGTTATAGACCTCAAATCGATGTGATTCTAAATCATAATTAAAGCAAATACAAATATCTAACACTTTTGTAAATAATTGTACCACAAATTCTAAGGTTTTATGTGTTGAAATTTAAATAAGAAACTTGATAGTGAAACCACCCTGATTCCGAATCTACCGAATAACATACAAATTTATTGTCATGAGTTAATTCATAGACCTCATATTGTTATAATTCAAAATTATATGTAAACTTGATATAAACCTACAAATTTTGTGAAGAAACTAATTGCAAAATATTTCATCTTTGATATAGAAAAAATTGAGCAATACATGATAGGTAAGCTACCTAGGATTTGTTCTATGTATACGAGTGTAATAATTTTGCCATAAAATGAATTGTAGACCTTGGATATAGCTAATTTTAATTTTTATGTAAACTAGAGAAATATATCTACAAACTTTTTGGAGGAACCTACCTAAATTTTTTATATTTTATATGTTAAAAAATTGATGTAAAATAAGACAATTGGGCTTACCAAAATTTTATTGTGTAAAACACCCAGCACTATTTCTACCATAAGTAGAGTTCTAGGGCTTGGATTTTGATGATTCTGGATTCCATACAAAGTTATGATAAAGACATAAATTTTCATAAAAAATCAACTCCAAATCATGTCATGATAAAGTCAAAAATTAGGTGCAATATAAGGCAGCCAGTTTGCCTATAGTAAGATAGTATAATTGTGCAAGGCACTAATAAATGAAAATGTATTTTGAAGATGAGATTATTTTCTCATCAAAAGGTAAAGAAGAAAAGAGAAATGAGAGGAATTTTGATGAAAAGTAAATAGTTGTAAACGCACAAGAAGTTAAGAAAGGCAACAAACAATTATAAAGAAGAAAAAAGGAGAAAATGAGGCAACTTTGGAAAAAATAGTCTAGAACCAAACTTGATGTTTGTACATACTCATTGACTTGTCTATCTTACAATTTTTATTTGTTATGTGGTAATTGTTAAACATAAAATTGTGAGTGAATGTATAAGATATTGCACGAAAAATTTAGAATTTAAAAGTAGGAATTGCCTAGACGATTAGTAATTGCATGATCAAGATTAGTTAGGACTAATGTGTAAAAAATCTAAAATAATTGAATGAAAAATGAAGAATTGTACAAATAGAAATAAGTTAGAATAATATAGCAATTTGACTACATAATGAAAGGAAAGATTAGGTCGAACTTGAAATATAAGCATGATTTTCACAAAAACACTATTACAAATTTATTTACTAGAACAATACATGTAATTTTAATCATAACTTGATCTAGGATAATGAAATTTTAATAATTCAATTAGAATAGAAAGTAGACATATGAAACTAAAACTTTTATGAAGACTACAAGTTAAAATTATAATCATAACTATTTTTATTTTGAATTACAAAATAAGAACCGGAAATTATCTAGAAATTCAAGACATATTTTTCTAGAATGATTTGAAGAGAATTTATCATAATTTATTCATTAAAACTCAAATTTAATTAAATTTTGTTGCATTGAAAGCTAACATCTTAGTATTTAATTCTTCAAAAGACCTTTTAATAGAATTTGAACTGTAAATAGGTGAAAAAATATCATAAAGATATTATATGAGCACTACCATGAACATTTCAAATTAATGAACTTAAATTATTGTGTTTTCCAAATATGTCATGGTTGTGTTGAAATTTTTATTTGATTTGAGTCATAAAATGTGTGTTTATATTATTAATGCTTAAATGACTTAGTGATGAATAACAAAAAATGAGATATAAAAATGTATGTATTAATGAATGCATATTATGGATGCTAATATGAATTAACTATGAAATTATTTATTGATGGTGAGCAATGACTTGATGATAAAGAGAAATTAGACGTGTAACACCCTCTTATATAGTTAGGAATAATCTCATATATATAGAAGAATGTCATATGCCTATTACCTTAAAATTCATTTGAATTAAAGTTTTTTTCATTTGAATTATTATATTTTCATATGTTAATTATTTTTTTTAATGATAGCAATATGTCATTCAATTAATGAATCTATTTTATATGCGGATAACAAACTGTGACCACATTTTTAAATATATGTTTGGGTTTTCATTATCCCGATATTTACCAAATACATATAATCCAAATAAAATTATATGTTCCCAACATAAAAAGACATGTAAAACTTTTGAAAACCATAATTATACTCATCACCTATGACATGTGGACAAAAACAAAATGCATGTCATGTAAAACACCAACCATCTGACGTGAATTTACTTTATTTGACTCTGTATGAGTTTGCTTCTCTTTCTGTCAACTTCTCTCCATAGGTTCCGAATCTGCGTATGGAAAAACACTCACACGCTAAGAAACATAATATTTAGTGGTACATATGTGCATAAATATTCATACATACACTTATAATATATCATAAAAATTTCATGTTCATATTATCCAATTTTGCATGTAAATAATCATAAATAATAATTTATATATCACAATCTTTTTATAGTAATATATAAAAAAAAAAAAGAAATCAATTTATCATATATCAATATGGAATATTGTATACCTGATTTACTGGTTTAACACGTATACATGTCATAATTTACAAGGGTAAATTCATATTCATACCTCATTTATGAATTATATTTCCTTATTTCATTTACTTGATAACTAATTTTTTTATATTTATTTTCTTTAAAATATTTTATATTTTATAGCTCCAAAACTCTAAATCCGGATTATTTAGATGCGATTTGTGAAACATGAGCGCTCTCACCCGAGCTTAAGTCACTATGCTCACTATCTGTATGTATAAGTGTTCAACCGAATTTCTCAAGTCAAGAGCGCTTTCACCCGAGTTTAAATCATTTTGACTGAGTAAAATAAATAATTGCATGCATTTAGGATCAAGGGTGCTCTCACCCAAGCTTAAGCCACCTTGTCCTTATAATAAAAATTTTCATATCATCATAAATTTCTACGGTACCGTAAACCCCTCAATAACATGTCATCTATCATATTTCTAGTCATAAAATAGAGAATTAGACTTAATTGATGTCATCATCTTATTATTTATATAATTTATCAAAATTTACATATTCATTATAATTTTCGGTTTACATGCCCTATACATATAAAAATTTCTCAATCTCATTTGAAACCTCAAACCACAACATATCATATTAATTTAGTCAATACATAATAAGAATTTTAAATATAACTACTATCATATTATTCAAAATTAAAACATATATATATATATATATATATATATATATATATATATATATATATATATATATATATATATATATATATATGTCACCCAATATTTAAAATACCAGATTATTAAATTTTTATTTCTGGACAGATTCCTGCACTGATTTTGGATTGCACCTTTCTCCTATTTTTTATTCGAATTTGACCTTATGGTATTCTATGAATTTTTAGATTAATGTTTTATCTTTCATATATAAAAAGAATCATATAAATCTGAATTTTCTAACTAAAATTATGTCCAAATAACCGTATAGTGCTCAGTAAAAATATATCAAGTATTTTTCAAAATATTCTTATATCCGAGATTTTATATCAAATTTTAAGTCTAATATAAATCATAACTAGCATTTATACTATTCATAAACTTTTTGTATATATGTGTCTACTTTTATTTTCAACTAGTTTCATTCCGATCTAAGTTTCAAAACAAAAGATATAACCAAAATACTATAGAATGTTCAGAAAATAATTACCCAGAGTTTTCTGGGTACTTTCAAATATGAGAATTTGTAGAAATTTTTAGACCAACTTAGAATCAGATATAATATTTACACTCTTTATAAAATTTTTAGGTCTATGTGTCTATTTTCATTTCCAACTGATCCCGATCTAAGTTCCATAACAAAATATATAATCAAAATATCATAAAATGTTCAGAAAATAACTATCCAGAATTTTCTGGGTACTTTCAAATCCGAGAATTTGTAGAAATTTTTAGACCAACTTAGAATCAGATATAACATTTACACTTTTATAAAAGTTTTAGTTATATATGTCTAGTTTCATTTCCAACCGATTTCATCTCAATCCAAGTTTCAGAACAAAAGATATAATCAAAATACCATATAATGTCTATAAAATAACTACTCAGAATTTTCTGGGTACTTTTAAATTCGAGAATTTGTAGAAATTTTTAAACCAACTTAGAATCAGATATAACATTTACAGTCTTCATAAAAGTTTTAGGTATATGTGTCTATTTTCATTTCCAACTAATTTCATCCCGATCCAAATTCAAGAACAAAAAATATGGTCAAATACATCAAGACTGTTTCAGACGAATTTTAACAAAACTAACAAATACAACAAGTTATTTGTTCACTTTTCTTTCAACATCAAACATCATTGTAATGCAAATAAAATGTACAAAGAAATAAATATGCTCATATGTACAAACCTTGCCACAATGAAGTTTTAACCTTTTCAAACCTTAAGCTATTATAGTTGTTTTAAGTTTTTGGGGAGAGAAAGAGGAAGGAGAGAAGAAGAAAATGGGTGAAAGAAGAGAGAATTTGTGTATGGAAGAGTGAGAGGGAGACTAGAATTCTGAAATTTGAAAGAAGAAGAAAAAAATAATATTTTTATACTCATGGTAAATACCCTATTAGGTCCCCTATTGTTTTTGCCAAATATCTACTTAAATCATTGATTTTTATCTTATTATTATTAACTTACCCAACCTTTTTATTTATTTTATTTAACACACATAACTTAATAAAAATTCACTTATAAATATTTTAATTATATTTTATTTCTAAATTTAGTCTTAAATAATTTTAATTACGATTATTAAATATGTTAATTATTCAAACCTAAATTGATGGGTGTTACAAGTCGTGGTTAATCAAATTATGGATGAGACATGATACTTTGAGATAAATGAAAATATGACAAATGAATTTGAGTATATGATGATAAAAAAAATAGAGAGGGAAATTTATAATAATAATAATAATAATAATAATAATAATAATAATAATAATAATAATAATAAGGCTTGAACTAAAACAGTGGATAATTTGACATATCGATCAAGGGTTTGTATAATGTCAATGATAACATATTTATAACGTTGGTGATGACATATTTATAATATCAGTAATAACATCCATATAATGCTTGGAAGGTGATTCTATAATGTCTAAATGGTTAACCCTATTATCTTGTTAGTTCAACTAGAGATGCTATAGGTATAAAGCAAATTGAAAATCATGTGAAGTATTTAATAATATAAAATGAAATAATAATACTCATAAATAATAATTAAAATAGCAATAGCAATGGTAATTTACATAATTTAAATAATTAGTATTTGAATAGTGGTTGTAATTTTATATATTAGCTCAAATTAATGTTAAAACCTTATTTTATATATTATTCTTAAATTATTGTTATTATTAAGATTTTATGAAAATAAGCAGTAAAATTAGAGGAGTGTCATCAAGCATAGCTTGGTTGATTAAAGCTACTAATATGTGAGTTATTGAACAATGATTATGATATGTTGTGAGCTAGAAAGGAAGTGTAATAGACTGGAATATTCAAAGCTTATATTAGTATTGTGAAACAAAAAGGAAATTGCTTCAGATTAAGGTTGGATAAATAAATAAATAAAATGGTGTCTGATATTTAAACTTAAAAATGTTGCATGCCAATAATTTTATCTTTTTTTTTTTTTTTTTTTTTTACATTTGCTCGTGCATATTATGGCATGATTTGTATGCTTGATTAATGGTAAACTAAACAAAAAGCAACACTAAGCTATAAGCTTAGTGTGTGTGATTTTTCCTGACGTGCAAGTATAGTAAAAGACGGTAAATAGAAACAACTAACTAAAGTTAAAATGAATTGGAGAATCAGAGTGGCACCAAAAGTCCTTTTGGTTGGTTTATAAAGATTATAAGTTGTAAATTATATTTTTGTTATATCTTACTTAGTAATGACATTTTGGAGGTGGTGTGGTACTGTAAAAGTTTAGAGTTAATATTATATTGATTAAGTCCAAAATGTGCATTGTATGGTGTTATTTAAATATTATGTTGGTTTAAAGTTTGAGAGTTAAGTTTTATTAGAAATAAAAAAGAGAAATGTTTTACAAGTGTGGAATCAGTAGAAAAGGTAGTTAATAAACTAGACAACGTATTGAATTTTTTTTTTTTTAATAAGATGACAATTAAGAATGGGCAACATTCTCTTACTTCACTAATGAGTAGTAGGATAAAATGGTGTTAAATTCAATATTATAAATAATAATGATCCAATTTAAAAATGAAGTTAATGGGGATGTTTCACCTCAAATAATGATTATGACATTAATTGGTAGGTAAAGAAAAAACTCTTCAAATTATATTTTAATTTTTAGTATTAATTTTGTTTTATTTTAATTTGGATATGATTATATATAAATTAAATTAAAAATATTATCTATTTGTAGATGAAATAAATTTTGTATAAATTATTTTATATTTTATTATATATAAAATATGTTAAATTTTATTATATATATGACATATTATATTTTTGAAAACTTTCATATAAATTATTTTAATTTTAATTGAATTTTAAATTTTTAATCTACTATCTTTACTATCTTTTCCAATTTGTCGACCGTACGCTAATAGCCATGATTAATTTATAGTAGGCAAAGTGATGACCCATTGCAATACTTAAGGCTTAATGGGCTTAATTCGACTGGCGGTGCCTTTTATATATATAAGCATAGTTATAAGTAGCTAAATATTACATGGCAACGCTTGTTCATGATATTTATAATAAATGGAAAATATTTTGTCCAAACTCGATGTATATTTTTTTTATAAACCAAATAAATAATACATAGAATGTCATATAAAACTATTTCTTTAAGTGACAAACTATTATTAGAATTTCATTTGTCATACCATTAATGAACCCACAATTCCAATATCAATAGACATCAAGTTTGATAATTGTATTCGATTAGTTACAAAATATGTTGCCTTAACAAGAAAACCCATAAAAATATTCTATTCCCAGTAAAGTTTTATCAATATATACATGAAAAACACATAATTCTAAAAAGAAAAAAAAATATAACCTTCACATAGGTGTTATTAAGAATAACCAAACAAAAAGGAAAATAACATAATAAAGTAAAAAAAAAAACTTTTTTAGTAACAATAACAACAAATAAACTTAAAAGGGGAAAAGTTTATATCCCACGTAGACAAGAGAATGAGACCCTTCAACATGTAATTAATTTACGAACAAGAATGCAAAAAGATCAATAATCAAGTTCTTATCCATGCTAAAAACGCGGTCGTTTTCCAGAACATCTTCTTCCACGTCATCGGCAATTACGCATCGTCCATTGACTGTCAAATTTTTTTTAAAGCTTTTTCATAAAGTGACAGAAGAGTGATAAAAAAAAATTAATTAAAGACTAGATAATATCTTACTAATAAATAAAAGATTTATATTTTCTCCATAGAAATTGGACTTTCGTTTGAATGCATGTGATTTTAAACTCGAAAAATTATCAGCTATATTCGACTTATATATTCTTTGTGGACTTACTAATTTTTAAGTAATTTTATTAGTTTGATTTTAATGGATACATATGAATTCATTTCATTAAAAGGATAATTTTTATCTTGATCAATTATATGTTGATTCATGAATGGAATTAATAATTTATTATCATATTGAAAAATAATTTTAATATTCAATTTTAAATTTGTATTTTCTTTTCACATGGAATTTCACATTTGCATATTTAAAAAGTTTAAAAGCCTATAAAACATTCATTCATTATGATTTACCAGTAATGACTTTCACCACGTCAAGGTGACACTCTACTATCGAGTTATATTTCTTCTTTTGCCCTGTCAAAAAAGAGAATCGACCAATTCTAAAGTAAAATATTAATAGACTCAACACCATTATTCTTGAACAACTTGGAGATGGGTCTTTTTTTGGTTTTATTATGTATACCAAAATGATGAAAAAAAATTGAATTCAATTATCAATTGCTCTTATTAAAAATAGAATTGACTACAAATTCTAGTCATATCCTATGATTTTATAAAAGCATCCGATCTAAATAAAATAGGCTTTATATAAAAATGATTTTGAGCATCATTTGGCAACTTCTATATTTGACCCAAAAATTGATTCAAATAATCCAATCCCAATATTTAAAATTTGATGGAACTGGAATGGATCTATCCGAATTTTAAAATCATTTAAATTTATCTTTGAAAAGATCGATTGATTTGAGAATCTGCAGATCATCCGACTCGAAATTTAAAAATAATAAATTTAAAATGATTCAAACCTGAAATGAGCGGATGTAAACTCAAATCGCCATATCTAATTATTAAATAAATATTAGTAAAGGAGGAGTTGACAAATGATCACTCATGACTCATCATCCACGAAAGTTGGGCCTGAGCCCACTGTAAGTTTAGGCCTAGTGTGATATCATTTACATATCAATTTAGTCGCAAATTATTTCATAAATCCGAATAAATAATATTTAGTATGTCATTAGTCGGTATGACATCGTTTTTAAATTATGTATTTATCGTAGTATTTTTCTTATTCTTCGCATTCTTCTTCTTATTATTTTTCTCTTATTTTTCTTTTTATTATTCATATAAATAAAAGAAAAAAAATTATTTATATTTTATGTTTTTTTCTAGAGAAAGAAAATTTATTTTTTAAATTTTATAATAATTTTTATTATTATTTGGGATAAAAATATTTAATTTTGATTTTTTTATGAAAGAAAATATTTAAAAATAAAGATATTTGAACTAAAAATGAGTGACATAAAGAGAAAAAAATTAAATTGCTAGAAATTGAAGATAATATGTTTAGAAAAAATAATGAATCTGTAAGTGATAAACCTATAGACTATAAATGATAAACTTGCAAATGATACCTATAAATTTAAAAGTCATGAACGAGTAGTTTCAAAAAAAATAAATCTACAAATTTAAAATGATGAACCTATAAATTATAAATGATGAATATATAAATATTTGAATATACAAAATCTAAACGATAAATATATAATTTAAAAATGATAAATGTACAAATGATACTTGTAAATTTAAAAATGATGAATATGTATTTTCAAAAAAATGAATCTTCAAATTTAAAATGATAAATCTGCAAGTTGTAAACGATAAATTTGTAAATATTTGAATATGAAAAATTTAAACGATAAATATGTAACTTCAAAATGATTATAAACTTAAAAAATATAAGCTTATAGTTTCAAAAGAATGAATTTGCAAGTTGTAAACGATAAACATGCAAAATATAAACAATAGACATTTACTTTCAAAATGATGAATTTACAAGTTCAAGACGATGATTCTATAATATATAAATGATAAACATGTGAATGTTAAACCTGCAAAATCTAAAAAATTAATATGTAGCTTTAAAATGATGAATCTGTAAGTTTAAAACGATAAATCTGAAAGTTGTAAATAATTAATCTGTAAATGATGAGCCAATAATGTGTAAATAATAAACATGTAAATTATAATTGACGAATCTATTTTATATTTATTAATTTATCAAAATCCAATTCTTGAAAAATATACACTTTTATGTAAAGGAAGGGGATTCATAGTACATCATGGTTCCGGATTCATGATATAATAATCCAAATTTAGTATGCCATTTTAAAAAAGATGTTTTTAAATTTTCATAAATATAATCCTAATATATTTAGAAATTTATTAGTAAAATATCATTATTCCACAAAAACCATTCAATTTTTAATATTCAACTTCTTAATTTAATCCAACATTTTATTTTAAATTAAAATTTTTAAATAACTTAGTACTTGATTGCTAAATAGTAAAGTTCATCTAAATTTGGCGAAGATTCAGTCAATATAAGAAAGTTGTTTGTCGAATTGTCGTCCATTTGCTCCCATCTTTGTTTTCTTGTGGCATGAAACACATTCTCATCCAACTTGTCGTCATCTTCTGATTCATTTAGTCGTTGAAAATTTCTTAAACATTCTATCCTTCCCTTTTTATTCTTTATTATTATTATTATTATTATTATTGTAAAAATAGCCCTTTTTATTTTATTAATTATTAGAATGAAAAAAAAACCAACAATTATAACCAATTCTTTAGCCTTTTTTTATTACTATTCTCTGCAGTTGATTAGTTCTTCTTTTAATGGAACAAGAAAGATTAACGTATTATATGCCATCAAAATAAATAATTAAATGAACAAACAGTAAATAGAACTGATTCGGTATTATATATATATATATATATATATATATATATATATATATATATATATATATATATATATATATATTGTAATCAAGGTAATTATAATTTTTTCATTGAACCCATGATTGCTTACTTCTTCAGAAAAATTAAATAGTGAATATGTCCTAATCTCCTACATTATAATGATTTAGAACTAAGGCTTAATTTGATGCAGTACCCTACCAGACAAGAAGGGGGGGTTTCTAATACTAGTAAAGAACCATAAGGCAATAGAGAAACCTAGAGATTGACACCATTCCACTTTCTTATAAGCTTATCTATCAATCTCTTTCATTAACTTGAAGATAAGGTCCATAAACGTTTCTCCCCAATTTAGTAAATAGTCTTATCCCATTTTTACTCCAATCTTATCTCCTTTCCATTTATCAGTTACTTCCGTTTTGTCCACATGAAATGTTCAATGACTATTACCTGATAAATTATTTGTCTTAAATGACCATTTATCATCAGCACTTAATTATTTGGTAACCTTGTTTTGTTCGTGAATAAGTTATGGACTTGATTGGCATAGATAAGTATTTTCTTATTTTTTTTAAGCTTTAAGTAACTATTTTCAATATATATATATATAATAGAACTATACCGCTGAAGCGCGAGTGCGACACTGAGAAGCGCGAACGCATGCCACTGGAGCGCCAGTGCGACACTGAAAGCGCAAGCGCAGTTCTAAGGCGTGGATGCGAACAAGGAGCACGCGCGATTCAGTGTGTTGTTGGGGAGCGCGGCAGCGAACTAAGCGCAGTCGCGATCAAGCAGCTGCCACTATGCAAGCTGTCAATGCCAACACTGAAGTTGCTATTAATCAATGCAACAGCAGTTCAACTGCTTATAAGAGTTATTGGGCCTATCATTGTAGGAGTACTCTGTTTTTTAAATGATTTAGTTGCAGTTTAATTATTGTACAATCATTGGAGTAAATTTTTTTCTTTTCCTAGTTTTTAGGAATCAGTTTGTAGTTAATTAAACTTGTAATCTTCATGTTAGTTGCTGTATATAAGGAGTTGAAGCTACTGGAAGTGGCGATTATCAATTGAATGAAAAAATTTCCCTCCAAATTCTCTGTTATGCAATAATATATATTGTTTTTTCAGATGAAATATTGTTCAACAAATGTGGATCGGAAAAACCCACTTTAACATGTTTTGTTTACTCGAGAAGGAAAATATATAAAAAGTTATGAGATAATATCTACTAAATATAACTTCAAGTGAAGAGACCAGTTAATTATTTTCTTAACTAATATTCTAGTTAAAAATATACAACCCCATAATTAATAACCACTAGCTATAGATAGAGAAATTTTACACATGATTGCTACTTAATTACTATGTACACACTGGAATGAAGATGGTTAATTGATAATTACATATACATCCATTCCATGCCAGGAATGTAATTGTTTTCTGGTATATAAAAAATATTTCCATATTCTTCCATCCCAAATAAAAATGGTGAATCCATAGCCTCCATGGATAAAGTTGAGCTTGGACTATTACTTGAAATTCCATCAATTCTTTCTGTTAATTTTTGAATATCCCTTTTCGCTTCACAAAGTTGCTCCTTCAGCTTCAAAACCTATGAAAAAAATAACCCAATATTTTTTTAATCGATCCTATAAATTTTAAGTATTTTTCTGATCTAAATTGAATTCATGAATTTACTTGGATCGGTTCATATACAATAAAACAAATAAATGATTATCTTATAATTGGTCTGATCATAAATCGTGTTTGGACAAAAAGAAAATTTAGGATGAGGGAAAGAGACGAAATTCTCTAGTGATTTTATCTATGCAAATAATAGTACATGGCGTGCAGTATCCCGCATGGGGAAAAGAGTGGGAAGGTGTTGGTCACTTAGTGGGCTTGAGAGGCCCAAGACAAGCCTACCTTAAATTATAATGCACGGATGCAGCAGCTCCCCTTTTGTTTGTCTAGGAAATGCCAGAATTCTGTTCCTAGTCAATTTTGTTGTCTTTTATGCTCAAGTATATGTACTACTTTCTTTCACATCCCAAGCCCACCAACGTGGCATGGATATAATATATTGCATATTGTTGTGATTTATTTAACATGAAATTGAAATTATTGTACTAAAAACCCTAAATTACTGGATAGTTAAAAATAAATTAATTAAGAGAGTACAAGTTAAAAATGGTGGGGAACATGTATATCTTTTCCAGTAAAAGAGATTCATATATAATATCGATTGTTAAACTTTTTGGCCCTGAGGAAATATAAGACATAACTCATAAATCACGGGATTAGGTACTAACCTTCTTCATAATTTTTATTTAATTAGTTTGAGTTCATAATTTTATATATAAATCAGAGTTAATAATAGCGTATTTTCTAATATATTCCATGTCATTCTATCCTTTGACATGTGATTTTAGTAAGCGAAAAAAGAAGCATAGAAACTAGTGACGATATTATATGCTTGATTGGTTTCCAAGAAAAAGAAAGAAAACAAATTAAAAGCAAGACTAAATTTTGAAGACAACTCTTTTCTTTCAAGCTTAAGACCCTGAAACTTTGACTATGTAAAGCATTAAACTTTATCTCAACTTTCTCGGGAAACAAAAGGAATATAACAAATTAAGCATGAGAGAGAGAGAGAGAGAGAGAGAGAGAGATGATCACCTCAGATTCAAGTCGGCATTTTTCGACGACAGTAGTGTCATGGGCAGTCTTCAACCTAGTATACTCTTCTTCAAGTTTCTTGTTTTTCCAGCGAGCCCTTCTATTCTGAAACCAGACAGCAACTTGCCGAGGATCAAGACCTAGTTCCGAAGCCAGCTTATCTTTCCTTTCAGATTCAAGCTTATGTTCATTCCCAAAATTCATCTCCAAAAGATTCACTTGCTCTGCGCTCAGCTTCCTCTTCTTCACTCCCATCACTCCATTTTCTCCTCCTTTGCTCTTCTTCCTCCTCCGCCGTGGTTTACTCTCACCTAAACAGTATCATCATCATATCAGGAAAATCAAGTTAGATGACATAATATCAACAAAGAAAACGGTGATAAAGACAATCATGTCGTAAACCGTTTCATGATTAGCACGTAAGTGATAAACCATAAGTGGGCAAACTGGAATCCCGACAAAATCCTATTCAACTTAATTTGTGTACGCATGACATGATACTAACCTTGTTGGGGAACCATGGTAGTGTACACACCAGGATATAGCTGAGAGATGAGAACCATATTGCCATCGTCAACCTTTTGATTCATGGTGATTCTTGATTATGTTTTTTTTTTTTAATTTCTGGGTTTACACTCTTTCTTGCTTTCTTTTTTCTTCTTTGTTTTAGCTCTATAGGAGTAGTGTTGTGTATTGAAAGGAGTGGACGACTAGAGGAAACATATGGAAGATTTTATAAGGAGATTGAGTAAGACTCAAGGGTAGTTTGTCACAAAGACTTTTTTTCTAGCCAAGATTACAAACTAGGGCTTTGCTTTGTCTGATAATTTCAAGATTGCCATTATTCATCAACCAAAAATTGTTTATATGTACGTGCTTTGATGTGAATGAGACAAAAAGGGAGAAAATACAGTACAGTATGCCCATTTGGTAAAACTGTATGCAACAATTTTCGTACATCTAGGCCTTTAATTACTGTATATATTATTATTGAAATCACTTACGGAGTTTAAAGATTTATGGTCAGTTTGATTAAATGCATGTAATAGCCGGCATTAGCATACAAATTAATATCATTAACATATCATGTTAATGTTGATGAAAGGTCAACTTGCCCCTAATTTTTTTTCTGGATGATCAATTGATGAGCCTAATTAATACTAATTAGTTTAATATTTAAAGTCAATTTATTTAGTTTCATATTTAAAAATATTTTTTGATTTATTTTTCAAAAACTTTACCTACTATATATAAATTTTTATTTCAATTTTGCGGTTAATTGTACATTAGATTTTATAATCAATATAAGAATAAAGAAAAAAAAGGTGTTTTAAAATATAAAATGAGATAAATTGACTACATTATCCTAATCCTCTATATATTAGGAACAAAAAATTAATTTAGAAAAAAATTGATTATCCAAAAAACAATCAAGAGCAAATAGCTGCATTATATTATATTTAAACCTATCCGTTAGGGGTTAAAGTTAATAGCCTAATTGATGACATTCTATGATATTGCATGTAAGTAAGAAACAACTAATTGAACCATATAAAAGAAAGCAAGAAAGCCAGAATTGGACCTAATTTTGTACAAAAAAGCACAGGGTGGTTTAGGGAATTAAGGCTTCTTAATTAAGTACTTCCTCCCCCTTTTTTAAAATTTTTTCACGCAAATTAAGAATATTACTTAATAGAGATATAAAATAACTATATTTTTTTAAAAAAAATTAAAAATAGTAATTAATTATATTTACTCCAAAAAATTTCATTTTTCTAAAATCTAAATAAGAGTGAAGTTGGAAATGAAAATTTTATTTTTTATTGGTAATGTAAAAATTCAGTCGGAGTGAAATAAATTTTATTTTCTTATATAATAATTGGAATGAAATTAGGATTGCAAACGAACTGAGTTGAATATTAGTGAATTTAAACTCGGTTCGTTTAAGTTTATCATAGATTTAAACTCGATTTAATTTTTGTACTTAAACTCAAGTTAGATTATTTTAAAAATTATTAAGTTTGTAAGTAGTTTGAGCTTAGTTCGTAAAAGTCACGTTTATTATGTTTAATAAGTTTAATTTGAATTTGACTTGTTAACTAATAATCACAAAAGTTTGACTTCAAGTTCAAACTCGATCTCAATAATAAAATATAATATAAATAAAACTTAAATAAATATATTCGTAAATTTTTAAATGAACATGATTATAAGTATTTAAATAAACACGTTATCAAATTTTTAAATAAATATATTTGTAAATGTGCTTGCGAGCTCGTAAACTAATATATTTATAGACTAATAAATAAATAAATAATATTAAATTAAATTAGACTCATTAATAAAGGATATCAAACAAATTTTTTTTGAAATCAAAATACAAATAACTTTTTAATTTATTTATATCCCTAAATGAAACAGAGGGGGTAATTAGTGAAGAGAGAGAGAGGTCATTATAGTGTGAACAAATAGAGACAAGGATGAATATTAAGGAAACCCTCATTTTTCAAACAAATTTTAATAACCATCGTGAAAATACTGTCCAAGAATGTATAAGAAAATAAGGCTTCAATAGGATCCCAGACGTGAGCAGTGACCATCTCGAAGTCAATAAACAATATAGTACGGTTGGCCTCTGGATTTGGACATGTAAGTCACTTTTGTTGTCCAATTGGGTGGTATTCTTCTATTTCCATGTCTAAACAATTTGACAATTAATTAATTACCCAAGCCACGCATTTCTTTTGGCTTAGCTTTGGCTTTAAACCTTTTTCTCCATGCGTGGCTCGAGATGGGTTAATTTGTTATTAACTAATTCAACATCAAAGTAGGATCTTTTTCTATTTCACCTTAGCCTCTTAATGAAAGAGAACGTGTGAGACTAAAATATCAGGATGGTTGGAGCATTTTGCGGCCACTAGCTTAGACATTTCGTCACTGTTTACGTCTTGTTAATCACATAAATAGCATCATGTCTCTTTTTGAATTTTATATTTATTTATCTAGATTCACTCCACAATTTTATTTATGAAATCGAATCCATAATACAATGTTCCATGCATAAAAATTTTATATTCATAATAATTTATAAATAATATATAATTATTAGTTTGATTAATAAATAAATATATAGATTTAATCCAAACCAGAAACAAAATTCAATTTCTTTTATTTGAAGCACTTCTTGTTTATTGTTAAGGCTAATGTCCGATATGTAACATATGTTGCTAAATTAAATAAACAGTTTAATTACGTTTTGATTAGGATAGACCATATCCCCAGTAAATCTTTACCTAGGACTAATCACATTAATTAACTTATTCTTTTGATTAGCAGCCTAACATGCATTATTTACATACTTTGTAATGCAAGCATTTTATTTTTTTTTTAATTTGCAGCATAATGTCGTAGTAATATGTTATTCTAGCAGTGGAAATTTTCCCATTTGCAGGTATTTTAAAATATTAGTGATATTGCGTTGTATAAGTAATTGATATAACAGCATATGCCTTTAGTTTTGTTCTTCTCTATTAATTTGATCTATTTTGATTGTCTAAGGAGAGTTGAGCAAGAAATGAAAATATTTAACTACATCATATCAATGGATTTTATTTATAATCAAGATTAATGATAAATTTCCATGTTGGAAAATTAATGTTTATAATTAACACAAATTGAATTATTTTTGTCCATAACAAATCTTTATAAACTAATCCAATTATGCTTCACCATTTTATAATTTACATATATACATCTAAAAATATAATTAGATTAATTTATGATGGATCCAATATTTCTACATAAGTGTTTTATTTATTGTATAATAATTTATTATATATTTTGGTTCATGAATGAATTCATAAATCCATTCCGTACAATAAAGTTTCCTGAATAAATTACCCTAGCTTGATATTTCAATCAAATCAAACAAAAAATCAAGTCACTTCCTTCCCCACTGTAAGACTCCACTGCTTTTTACCCCTCTTATCTCTTTCTTTTTTTTTCATTAGCAATCGGGAGTCTATGAAACTTACTAATTCAGATAGAATTAACTATTCATCTATTATAAGAAAGAACTCTTTTCAGTGCAAATTTTATCAATATAAAAAATTCGGACTCGAAATTTTAATTAAAGAAAAGAGATAACAAACCACCTTAACTAACCATAGATTGGTACCCTCTCTCTCTTTTTTAATGCAGCTAAAATGCAACATGAAGGAGATAAAGAAGACCTAAATGAATGGATAAAATGGGATATGGAAGCATGTGGTATTGGCTTGACCACCTCTCCTATATGCATATTCAAGGTATAGACAAGAAAAGCATGCCCACTTTGCCTGTCCTTCAAAAGTTTTTGCTATTCAAGCAAGCCAATGAATCAAGGATAAAAGGAAAAGAGGCCACTGATGGGTTTCTTTCAACCAATCAATTCTAAAGATATAACTTTTTTCTGTTCTTTTCTTTAAGAAAAAAAAAATTATAATCCTAGATAGATGCAAGGGCAGGGTTTGCTAGCCAGTCATAGGTAGGGACCAAATGGATTAGACTTCGAGAGGGGGGGCTATTTTTCAACCCATTTTTCCATGATCAAGAGACAACTTCCTGCCATGAACAAGAACAGAAGCACCATCCTCATTTTGCTGAGGACAAGATAGATAAACCCTGAAAATCTGGTACGCAAACTTTCTACTTCACAATGATTCTTTCACAAGATTAATTCGAAGGGGAGCAGACGTTCTTCAATTCCTATGTTATTTTTGTACCTAGCATATTCGCTCTGGATAATACTTATCTAGATCGACTTCGGTACAATCAATCCAATCACATCTTATTTTATATGTAAAGTAGTACAGTATTGTATTTATTTACTTATTTACTGTTATAAGTACATACTGTTATAAATGGTATAGCTGAATTTTAACTTGATATCTCAGCAAATACCACTAAGTTGAAATTGATATATATAGTGAAGTAAATAATGATCTCAGTGAGATAAAATATTGTCAATATAAAGCTATATATTGAACATCCAATTGATCAATGGAAGATTATTATTTAAATTTGACATATATTTCAGTTATTAATCGAATAATAATTTATTAGTTGTTACCATATTAAGAGATTAGTTTTTTTAAATTTTTTTTTAGCATTTATAAAGTAAAAATTAATTATATATATATATAGGCTTAGCCAATAAATGATCACATGGACTGGTCTTGATAAAAATTTCAAATATTTCTTATTCATGCAGAGTATATGTAATTATTTCATATATTAAAACAATAATATAATGCCACATGAGAAATTTGATTTTTATTATAAACTGTGAAAGTTATTATTTTTATATGGCAATTCACTTATTAGGTCCATCTATAAACAAAAATATCAACCCTCTCTAGGGAAAAAAATCCAAAAATATCACCAATTAATTAGGATAGTTTTGGTCGAGAGGACTTCAAAAATTGACTTGTCAGACTTCCAATAAGAATAGAGATGTCAAATATACATTGGAATTAATTAGTAGCATCATGTCTTAGAATATTTTTCACAAACTCGTGGCAATTACAAAGAGAACACTTATCCTAAGCCAAATACTTCGAAGAGCTAAAAGAAGAAAATGGCTAAATACTCAAGCCAAGTCAAGCTAAAAATGCCATAGCATAATTTATGTAAATATATACATTGCGGGGTGACAAGGACAAGTTGGCTAAGTAAAGGGCACATGGGGTGCCACCAACCCAAACCCTTTCATGTGTGTCACTTCCCCCTTGATCTTCGATGGGACCACATATTTTATCCATCCACGTGTAACAGTTTTACATAAACCTGCCCACCAATGGGAACTCTTTTGTGTTCACTTGCGTTTTTACAACTAACTGTATAGCCGCCACATTATTTTTAATATTTACTATTTGCCTTTCCTTTCATTACATTTACGAAGTAATGGCCCGTATAATAAGGTAATTCTTGTCTTGCAAACATGTCTCCACTTCACCCTATGGATAAAAGAGAAATAATCCATCCAAAGAGTATAAAGAGTGAAGCGAATTGATTGGGGTCTCATTAGTTTATTTTTCATTTTTTTTCTAAATAATTTCTAAACTTATGAAATTCAAATTTTCATCAAATCACACAAAATTAGTAATTTATTTTTTATTTTTCGATTTGATAAATCTTTTTAATCAGTTTTAAAGATATTGATGGAGCGATGCTATGAACCTAAATTAAGATTCTTGCTTGCTGGATTTGCTAGATCATAATAAAAAGATTATGATGCAACATGATTGATGGTGATATAATTGAACCTTACGAATTTTGATGACGAAGTTGAACCTTAAATAGACATCGATTTGATTATGAATGTTAAGGCGTGGGATTTAGTTTTATCCCTTTTTTCTGTAATAAAGTATAAAAGCATAATGTAGAAAATGATACACAAATGAAAAGCCTGATCACTTCGTTGTTTGATTTACTCATGCTTATCTTAAGGAATAATCTATAAATGGCTTACTGTTCGCATGTGCGTAAGAACCTTTGCCACCTTTCCTTTTGGTCAAATTTAGAAAAGGCAGCTGGCATTTGGTTAGGTGTTAATTAGGGTTAATGTTCACTTCATTTTACAACATTATAATACAAAAATAATCTTAATAATAAGGTAAAAGCATGAAATGGAAGGACAATATATAGGGAGCATTATCTCTTTGTTCTATTAGGGTAAATATTATTTCCCCTATTGTAGTATTTTATTATATTTTTTTTTTCTCTAACAACCAATTTGGAGTTTTGGACCGTCTTCAAAGAATGACACGTAAGGTTTAATTGTAGGTGATAGGTGGGGAATTGTCAGTGGTTTTGAAGAAAAGAATTATTTGATTGGAGTTTTAGATAATTGTTAAAGAATAATTTGGTAAAAAAAAAAAGAATAATTCATTTAGGCCATTGATTTGCATGTTCTTGACATTTCTAGCCATATAGGACTTAAAAGAGCAAAATTTTCAGGGACCCAACCAGATTATGCCAAGCACATTTTTTTTTTTTACTTATTTTACTTATTTCCTAATTAATTCAACTAGAACATAGTTTAAGCAAACAATATTTTTGATTAAATTTTCTTGTTTAGATCCATGAATTAATTCTTAAATAATAATAATAATAATAACGTCACATAAAAAATTTCATTTTTACTTGTAATTGATTTATATGCTATTTTTCTTGTGTGATTATTGATCACTTATTGAAACTATAAATAAATTTATGAACCCAAATCAGTATGGGTAGGTATTTTTCTTAATATACACAAAAGCCGGTATTTTTTATTTGTTTTGGTTTGATTACTATAACTAGGGTTAAAAGCTTGGATTAAAGCATGGATAAAGGTGGTAAGAAAGGATAAGGATGAAACTTGCTAGAGATGAAAGAATTAAAATCAAAGAATGTGTGTGAGAGAGAGGAGATTCTCATAGTCTGTCAACTTAAGTTAATTGTGTCCTAATTAAGCTATTTTTAATTAATTAAATAAAGAAAGCTTAATAAAGAGGAAAGAGTGAAGAAGATGCGCATGGTGGGGTTAGGATTCCCTTTGTATCCTTTTGAGTTGTTTACGAGTTTCAATAAGCTTTTACTTTGACTAAAAAAAGAAAATAATTAAAACTAAATAAAGATTAAATTAATAAGGTGTCATGTTTATCCCGACACCTGCAAGCTTTGTTTCCTATCTTCCAACTAAAATTAGATGCTAAACGCATGTATTATAATTAGTAGTAATTATATTTTCCATCTTTTGATCTGGCTGATCTATAGCTAATCCAAAGTTAATCACCTCCTTAATTAAAGGAAATTTGACTAATCCCAAAACAGTACAAACTCTAATCTCTCATCAGAATATATATATATATATATATATATATATATATATATATATATATATATATATTGAGCAATCAGCAGCATGCGTCAACATAATCTTTAACTCTTTGTTTTAGATGCAGCTAATTCATAAAACTTTCATTTTCATTCCCTTTTAAAAGGGAATGTACAGTGGTCCCGACTTGTTGCTTAATTCCATTGGCCACACATAAATTCTTTTTTTCTAGAAAAAAAAATTAAAGAAAAGGATGGTAATTAAAAATATTGGAATATTCAGCCAGTGGTAGTTCCTTTCATTCTCCATTTTTATATAATAATAATAATAATAATAATAATAATAATAATAATAATAATAATAATAATAATAATAATAATAATAATAATAATAATAATTCATGGTAGTTGGTATATATAAGAGAGAAAAAAGATTTCAACTTGATTTTATTCCAGTGAGAGATTATTAATTGTCGAAATTTTAGGTGTTCATTATTTTTATTGGCAGGTTAATTACTCGAATTTTAGGGTAATCCTCTTATAGATAAATATATAATTTCAGATTTTTTTAATTTTTTAATTTACTTTTATCTGAAAATTATAATTGATTCTTTCTTCATAAATATAAAAAAATTGTTTAAAAATCACTTTTTTTAACATAGAATAATTTATTAAAATGACCTTTATATATATATATATATATATATATATATATATATATATATATATATATATATATATATATATATATATATATTAGATTTAAGTAAGAATTTTTCATGCATGCAAATACATGACAACCAAATTAATAGAAATTAGTGAAATTGTGACAAAGAAAGGCTGTCCACTAACCAAATTATGACTTTAAAAAAAATACCATGTACCATAATTATTATGTCTGTGTCTAAAATTTCTTACATTTTATCCCTAACATGTGATGGGATAGGGCCTAATTTTAAAAAAAATCCAATATAATGTCTATATGAATATATAATAAAAGTTGAATGATAGGGATGTTTGTTCCTCTAGATTGTGAGTGCTCTTCTATGTCATCCCCATTGTCTTCTTTGAGCCAAAATTTTTGTTTGTGTTGAATATCCAACACACACTATTTTCTACTATTCTTCCATGTTCCCCTCCTACTCGCACACTAGATTTTTCCTTCAAGCTTTCTTCTATATTTTCGTGCCCATTTTTTAAATTTCTATCCCCTAATTCATACAAAAACAAAAACCCTTTTGATCTTAATTAATTAATTGTTTTAACTTAGATTTCAGATCCCTTGAATTGCGCCTTAATTTTGGCCATTAAGTAGGTAGATTATGACTTAATTGTATTATACTATTATTTAGCTCTAAATTCTAGATGCTAAGCTAAACACAGAAATCCTATACGTACAACCAATTAAATTGAAATAATAATAGATATCCGTAAAACGTTATCCGTTGATGAAACAAATGACATTCAAATACTTAAAACAAATCCATTAATCAATATAGATAATTAATGCAAATTTCAAATTCTTTGCCGTGAATTTTCATTTTAGTATTAAATAACATTAAGTAGCATTAAATTGTTATAATTATTGTAGAATTAATTATGATTATTATATTTTTGATCTAGTGGTTGAAAGTTAGTATACATGGAAAAGTAAATAATGTAATAACTATTAAAACTTCACTCATAATGTTAATACTATGGATATATATATATATATATATATATATATATATATATATATATATATAATCGAACTAATTATAATCTTTTTTTTAGGTACATGAACTAATTATCATCTTTGGTTATTACTTTTATCAAAAAAATCATTATATTACTAATATAAAATTAAGTTTTTGATATAGCAATTAATTATCGGTCTGAGAATATATATATATATATATATATATATATATATATATATATATATATATATATATATATATAGTCTTTAGCTTTATATAACTTTTCATTAGAAGGCAAGCCCTTTAGGTTTCACTTTCATTAAAGTAAGTAAAAGTCCACACTATATAACACTAAAAACGCTAACATAAAGTAGGATTATTCTCCCTACTTAAGGGCAAGAAATCTCCCTAACAGCTAAGTTTAGTATCTTTTAATTAGGGTTTGATTAATTAAAACCCTTAATTAATTAATCTTATACAATATTTTATTCTTAATCATCACAAAACAAACGAAACGTGGATGGTTGACAAGTGGGTAACGCGTCCTAATTAATATGGTCCCTTAATTACTTCTATTGGGTTCCATTTCCTTATCCCAAGCTGTCTACCTTTCTTTCCTTCTTCACTTACAAAATGTATTTGGAAAAAAATATATATTTTTAATTTTTTTGAGTTTGAAAATTGATTTTGGGAAGAAACAGTTAACTAGATGTTTTTTCTAAAAGCAGGTTTAAGAAAATAAATTTATAAAAATTTTTAAAAATTAGATTATTAAATAAAAAAAATATAAACCTGCTTTTTTAATACTTAACAACAATTCCAAACATCTACTTAAATTATCCTAATCAACTTTTTAGCACATGATGGCCACTGCTGATTAATCAATTTTGATAATATTTATATATTCTATTTTAATTCATTATGTGACTTTAACTATCATTAACACATAAGGGTTACCGATGCGGGGGTATACATAATGTAGGTACGGATTCTCGCAAGCAAAAAAGGGGAGGATTTCGAAATTTTTTAGGGTTTCTCTTGGTGTCCCATATCCAAAGACAAGGGTGTCTTTAGCACCTTTTCTTTTCCAGCCAAGAAAATATTAATGGTGGTCTCCTTCAATTCAATCCATTTTTATCGAGGAGGAATATGTCATTGCCAACACTACATAACCCTAAAATTTTTTAACATATCTCTTTTCACAAATGAGCTTTTTATTGGCCATCATTAATTAGTTAGAATCAGCTTAATTAATCAATTATTTTGCATATTAATTAATGCACACATATATAATGAATGATACCCTACGTCTTGCAAATTGATTAATAAGTTGTCATGGTTAATATTTAATTATCGAAATATTTTTAGTTGATGTGATATATATTTTGAGGTTTCAAGTGAAGTTTGTTGCTTCTCGAGCTACTTTTAGCCCCCCACCACTCTCAGAAAACTGAAATTTATGAGATATGTTCTTACAAAGAAATATTACCCTTTCATCAAATCTTTCTAAAATATATATATACATTCTTATATTATTGATACTAATGTTAGTTAGCAATTTAATATATATAATAATTTCTCTAATTTTTGAAAGAGTTAATAGTTATTAAATATTAATTTTGTTTTATAGGATTATTGAAAATCCAGCTTCTATCCTTAACCCCACATATGCATCTTCCTTTTAATCAATCAAGTGAGACTGACCCAATTATGAACTTCAATTGAGATATAATTAATTTTTATTTATCCATTTCATCATTGCATTTATATTCTAGCCCTTCCACAATTGTGAACGACAATACAAATATTTTTCGATACAACATATAATTAATTGATGCACTCATGATGTATTTAGTTTAATTATGCAATAAAGCAAAAGAAGAAGAATAAATGATATAAAAAACGTCATCAAAAAGTTATTAAATTAATGTAGAATATTATATTTATTGTTTAGTGTTGCAGCAAATAGCTTAGCATTTTATTAGTCTTATCGATAGCTGACATGACATTACTTTTTTGGCTTTAGTTTTGACTTCTCTTTACTCTTATTCTACATAGTATGAATAGCTTTTTGTATCTATTTTCAAGATTAAGAATATTAGAGAAATTTTCTATTTGTTCCATAACTTGTTAAACTTCCATGGCTTCTTCTTTAACTGAACATATTATTAGAGCACGGGTTCGTGCTTTCTTGAATCATTTTCTATTTTTTTCTCTTGATCTAAACTTCTACTACTTTTTTCTTCTCCCACAGTTGATCAATCTGTCCATTTTTTGAAGAAATGGAAAATTTAGACAATCGCGAGGCAAGACTACAGATTAATGAGGATCCTTTATTGCTGCATAGTTCAGATCATCTAGGGATGTAATTGGTATCAAATCTATTGATAGATAACAATTACTTAACTTGGAGTACCCCTATTTAGATAGTGTTGGGTGCCAAAAATAAATTAGGGTTTATAGATGGAAAATTTGTCATGCCTGAGGCGAATAGTCTGGAATTTGATTTTTGAAAACGTGTTGATTGCATGATTGGATCTCGAATTTTGAATTTAATTTCAAAGGAGTTAGTTGATTCATTCATTTACTGTATCCTACGACTAAAAGTCTATGGGATGAGTTAGAATGAAGGTTGGGAGAATCCAATGGATCACAGTTGTATGAGATACATAGAGAAATTAATTATATTGAACAAGGTAATACTACTCTGGGATGAATTGAATAGGTTATCACCTATTCCTCAACATGAATGTGACAATTGTAATTGTGGTTTGTCAAGAAAGATGGTGGATCTTGACAACTCCAACAAACTTTTACAATTTCTAATGGGATTGAATACTTCTTTTGATGCAATAAGAGGACAAATCTTGATGCTTGATCCCTTGCCTACTATTAATATAAGGCATATTTACCACTTACAAGAATGGAGAAGCAGAGGTAAGTGCATATGCATTTAACAAAAGTTAATAATTCTATGCTGGCAGAGGTGCGGATAAGTCAAGACAAGGATATGGGATAGGTGCCAGAATAAGAGATGTTGAAGTTCTAAAAAAGAAAGATGGAGGAAATAAATAGGACAAACATTGTCAATTTTGTAATGCTTAGGGACATGTCACAGACACTTGTTTCAGGCTCCATGGATACCCTTATTGTTATTTGAATTTAAAGAAACAATATAAGAATAAAAATGTCAATCCTAATTTTGGTTTTAGAAGACAAAATAATGGTGGTGAAAGTAGAGGACTAGTTAACATGCTAGCACACCACTAGAAATGGTTGAACAATCAAAGGAGCAATATTCTCAATAGCATTCATTTTTATTGAACTTATGCAGAAAGAGGTGGCTAAGATTCTAAAAGGGAAATAGTCTAATGTTGATCAATTCATGAACTTTGCTCAAATTAAAGAGTCTGCAGGTAATTCTTCACATTCACTTACTCTTGAAAATTTGAGTATTGATTCTTAGATAGTTGATGTTAGAGCCTTAACAAACATATGTGCATAAAAAAAATATAGTTTACCTTTCTCAAACCAATACATAAACTAACTACTATTCACCTACCTAATGGCTTGATTACCAAAGTTGAACTTTCAGGAAATGTTACATTGCATGATAGATTTCTTTTAACCAATGTTTTGTATCTACCTTCTTTTAACCACAATATTCTATCTGTTCATAAACTTGCCTTAGATAGTCAAGTCAAATACATATTTTACCAAAGCTTTAGTATTTTATAAGACTATAGAATTGAAAGAATCTTGGCAGTTGGATCTATTATAGGAAATCGATATGTTCTTTCTAGACAATCATTTCTTTTTTTTTTATAGTGTTTATTTACCTATTCCTTTTATTGATGATGTTGCCAATTTTTCTTATAATAGGGTTTGTTATATAAATAATGTTTCTATCAATAATGATTTATAGTATAAGAGATTAGGTCACCCTCCTTTTCTTTAATGCAACATTTGCAATGTACTGAAAAAATAAGTTTTAATAAAATTGAAGTTTTGACATTTGTGTACTGTCCAAACAAATCATATCGATGTTTCCAACTAAAAAAGCAATTCTCATTCCTTGCATTCGAAATAAAGGTACACAGCCATTAAATATATACAAGATAGCAAATAAAAGGAAACTAATTTCCCGAAAGATTACAAACAGTAAAGAATAAAAAGGATACCTAAAATTAGGGACTCAAATAAGGAGTAAACTATCGAAAAAGATTTCTAAAAGGAAAACCCATAAAATTCTTGATTTTAGGTATAAAAATAATACTTTCCAATATGAGTATGTTGCTAGTTGTTGCTAAGATATTTGGAGGCAGCAATAACTAGAGTTTCCTTTTCGCCCTTTTTCAAATTGGAGGTAGTGAGATGGTGAACTTCAAGCTTGGTTTGCAAGTTGAAAAAATGCTATTTTGCTAAAGGTTTTGTGAAAATATCAGCAAGCTGATGAGAAGAAGGAATGTAACGAGTAGTCAAAGCACCATTAACAACTTTTCTTGAACAAAATGATAATCAATTTCTATATATTTTGTACGAGCATGGAACATTGGATTTATAGTCATGTAAAGAGTACTTTATTGTAACAAAAGAACTATGGGGTGTCATAAAGTTTTACACTAATGTCTCTAAGAAGGAAAGTGATCCACACTAACTAGGTTGTGTCGGTTGCCATTAATCGATATTCAGCTTCAAAACTGGAGTGAGTGATTGTGGGTTATTTTTTCGAAGACCAAGAGATATAATTAGCACCTAGATACATGCAATAGCCAGTGGTGCTCCTTCTAGTATCTGGGCAACCTGCTTAATCTGCATCACAGAAACCATAAAGTCTAACAGAGCTTTAAGCTAGGAATTTAATTTCACTGTCTATCATTCCTTTGAGGTAGTGAAGAATGTGTTTGACAACTTTCATGTCTCCTTCTGTCGGATTGTGAAGTCTTTGACATACTTTATTAACAGTTTGGACAATGTCAGGACTAGTGTTGGTGAGTTATTAAAGAGCACCTACCAAGCTTCAATATTCTTTTGTGTCAATTGGCTGTGTCTTGAGGACTTAGTGGAGATTTAAAATCCATTAGTGTATTGATATGAGAGATATCAAGCATTTTTGTTCATTCAATAAGATCTCTTGTGTACTTTCTTTGTGAAAGAGTAATTCCTCATGTGAAATGTTGTACCTTTAAGCCAAGAAAATAATGTAAGTCTCTTATATCTTTTAGTACAAATTCGGAGCTGAGTTGCAATATGAAAATGTGAATGTAATCCTCATTATTCCTTGTAAGCACAATGTCATCCATATATATTAGCATTAAAACAATAATATCATTCTTATGCAAAGTAAATAAAGAAGAGTCAGTTTTGCTACATATGAAACTAATGTGTATTAAAAAATTAGATTGTCTATCAAATCAAGCTCATGGAGTCTGTTTGAGGTTATACATTGATTTATTTAGCTTGCACACAAACTCGGGATGTTTGATGTTTTGAAACCCTAGTGGTTGCTCCATATAAACAGTTTCTTTCAGATGTCCATAAAAGAAAGCATTTTTGACATCGAGTTGATGCATTTTCCATCTGGATATAGTCACAATAGCAAGAACAAGTCGAATGGTTATAGCTCATATGATAAGACTATAGGTTTCTTCGTTATTTGGGTGTATCCTTATGCCACTAGATGAGCCTTGTATCTTTCTATAGACCCATCTTCTTTAAACTTAATTTAATAAATCCATTTGAATCCAATCATATTGCTATCTGCGGGTCTAGGCACAATAATCCCTGTATGGCTATCATGTAACCCTTGAAGTTCTTGTTTCATTGCTTCTTTCCATTGAGGGTATCGAAAAACATATTTATATGATTTTGGAGTTGTAATTTCAAAAGTGGCAACAAAGGTCTTGTTACTCTTCTTTTCTCAAATTCTTTGAGTTTCTTTGGCAAGTTCAGGATCTAATTTAAGATGTTGTCTAACTATTGATCTAGTCACCATTTGTGTTCCCTTTTGTTCATCTGAGGTACCTACATTAGAAAGATCAATATATAATTTGTTACTCAAATCGGGTAAATCACTAAAAGATACTTCAGAGTTAGGTTGAGAGTGTTCTTCTTCATTTTGAATGGATGTTGCTTCTCTTGATAGAGAAACATCATCGTTTTCTAAGTTAGTTGTAGAGAAAGGTTCAGTTGGTGCATCATTATTTTCTAAGTTAGTTGTGGGAAGAGGTTCAGTTAGTGCACAATTTGAATATGAACATCCTTCCTCATTTACTGCTAAGGAGGGAAAGTTTTGTTGAGATGCTTCATCATTTTGATCATAAAAGACATGGATTCCCTTTTTGAATAGACATTTGAGTATTGTTCCCTTTTTGAATATGTTGATCCTTTATGTTGTCCTTCTCAATCCATTCCAATGGATTATGAAAGGTTGTCATTTCCAAATTGTCCTGCACAATATTTTCTTTATACGGTGCATAAGGAAGAACATTTTCATCGAATATTACATGACAAGAAATATAAATTTTATTAGTTATTGGACAAAGACACCTATAACCTTTATGTGTAGGGCTATAGCCAATAAAGATACAAGGATGTATCTTCTTGGAGAATTTATTCCTTCCATGATCTTGCAAGTAAGAAAAACACATGCATCCAAAAATTCTTAAACTTTCGTAATCAAGATCATGGTAAAAAAGCTTAGAAAAGGGAGTTGTCATATTGAGTGTGGATGATGACATGCGATTTATTAGAAAAACAACAGTAATAAAGGCTTTAATCCAATATTTAAGAGGAAGGTTTTCTTGAATAATAGAGTGAGACTGGTTTCAATAATATGACGGTGTTTCCTTTCAACTACACCATTTTATTCTAGAGTATTTGGACAAGAAAATTGATGATGAATGTCATAGTTTGCCAAATGAGTTTCAAAAGCAATGGATGTAAACTCACCTCCTCCATTACTTTGAAAGATCTTGATTTTTTGTTCAAAAAAATTTTCAACTTGTTTTTGAAATTTGAGGAAATGTTCAAAGGAATATTATTTTTTCTTTAAAGAAAAAATCCATGTATAACAAGTGCAATCATCAATAATAACAACATAATATTTTAATTGTTGGCATGAGAAAATAGGAGCATGACCCCATAAATCACAATGCAATTTTTCTAAAGGAAAAGAAGAGATTTTATTAGAATAAGGAAAATATATTTTGCAACTCTTTCTCATTTAGCAGTAAACACAAATAGATTTGGATTTTTTTCAACTTAAAATATTGACCTAATTTTTTGAATGCAAAACTTTTAAAAATTTGGAGTGAAGGTTTCCTATTCTTTTGTGCCAAATGCTCTTTGATGAATCATTTTTGAAAATGGCTAAACCTTATTAATTTAAAGCATCCAAAATATATAATCCTTCATTCTTGTGACCCTTAGCAATTATTTTTCCTTGTTAAGACATAACAAGAAAATTATTAGTGATAAACTCAATAATACAAGAATTATCTTTTGTCAATTGACTTATAGAAATAAGGTTCTTTTTTATATTTTAAACAATCAAAACATTTTTAAGATTTAGACCACCATTTTTTGTTTCAAGTTTTCCTTCACCTGTATGTGTGATGCTTAAACTCTCACTATTTATAACAAATATAGTTTCAGCTCCTTTGTATTTGGTTACTTTAGAAAGCTTACCCAGATCATTCAACATATGTGTTATGGCTCTAGAATCAACTTACAAGTTTGTGTCATCTTTATGCTTTACATTCATTGCAGCGAAAGCCTTTTGGAGTTGATCCTTCGGCTGGAAAACATTCAAGAGTGGTGTGATTAAACTTGCCGCAAATTTGGCATGTCACTATGTGGTCTTTTTCTTGTTGGTTCTTAGCTTGATTGACATTGAATTTTTTTCGTACACATTCATCATTTTCTACATTATAATTAAGATTTTCCTGAGGATTAGAGCTATGTCTAGTAGCCAGGTTGAATCCTCTACCGTGAGAGCTAAACCTGTCTCCATAGTGTCCCTTTTCTCATCCTCTTTGACTGATGAAAGCTTGATCAAGATGGATTAAGCTCATTTGATTATCACTGTAACTATTGAGCATTTGTTCATGGGCTTGCAAGGATAAAACAAACTGATGGTTAGTGGGATAAGAAGATTGTGTTAACATAGCGGTATGAAAATCCTAGTATGTGGAACCAAGACCTCTAGCAAGTTGGAATACTTTTTTGGTATCATCTAGAGGCTTTTTGATTGTTGCAAAACTATCACAAAGATTCTTAAATTTCTTTAGATATTCATCTAGATAAGAGTCCCATTTTTTAATAACATTAGTGCATCATTTAGTACCATTTTTTTCAACAGTGCCAGGAAGGATTTGTTCTTCAATAGATTTTCATACCTTATGTACCGAACTTATATTTTCTAAGGATATGAGTACTTCAGTTTTAATGTTGCTCCAACTCTATGTTGTTAGAAGTTCATCATTCCTTGCTCATTTTCCATATATGGGGTGTTTGACATTGTTGTTAGGTATCCAAAAAGCAGGTTTAGAATTTTTTTGATTTAATTGACTGATTTTTTTAATTTTTTATAAACTGATTTTCTCAAATCTACTTCTGAAAAAATATATATTTACTTGCTTCTCTCCAAAAGCAGTTTTCAAAACTCAAAAAATTTAAAAATAATTTTTTTTTCTCCAAAAGTACTTTTGACAAACGCAATGCCAAACGGACCCATATTAGATTTGTCTTTAACTGGCCTTTTTCATTTAGAATTTCTTTTGCTGGTTCGCTGCCTTTAACCAAGTGATGTGCCATGTTGATGCTTTAAATCAAAGGCCTCATCTGTGATTGCCAAAGTAGGTAGTTAGAGTTGTCTAACTTTAGTAATATGAGACTAGAATATTGATGAAGAGTTTGAAAAGAGAGTTCTGGTTCAAAATCAATTTTAATAAGAGCATAAGTGGCCATGAGAATTGAAATCTTGGTCTCTCCTTAAGGCTTTGATATCATGGAATTTTTAGATAACTAAAACAATTCTCATTCCTTGCATTTGAAAAAAAGGTACACAACCATTAAAAATATACAAGAGAGCAAATAAAAGGAAACTAGTTTCTTGGAAGATTACAAATGGTAAAGAATAAAAAGGATATCTAAAATCATGGACTAAAATAAATAAATTATTGAAAAAGATTTTCAAAAGAAAAGCGATAAAGCAATTGATTTTAGGTGTAGAAATAATATTTTCCAAAATGAGTATGTTGTTAGCCGTTGCTGAGATATTTAGGTGTAGCAGGAGTTTCCTTTTCAAGTATCTAGGTATAAGCAATTTTTTTTTACTATAGTGGATGAAAACAGTAGATGCACTTGGACTTTTGTGCTTGCTTATGAAAAATCAAACCCTTCATGTTTTATCTCAATTTTTCGCTATGGTGTAAAATTAGTTTGCTGCTGCCATCAAAATTAATTATATGGACAGATAGTGGTTAAGAATTTCTAAGCCACACTTGTCAATATCTTTTCCACAAATTTGGAGTCTTACATCAAATAATTTGTATTTATATACCACAACAAAATGGTGTGGTAAAACAAAAACATATACACCTCTTTCAAATAGCTGGAGCCTTAATAATACAATTTTATTTACCTAAACAATTTTGGAATGTTTCCATTTTACAAACAACCTTCATCATAAACAGTTTATCATTCAAATTACTTTCATGCAAAACACCATATGAATTGTTGCATAATAAGGCACCAAATTATTCCTTGTTAAAAACTTTTAGTTGTGTTTGTTAAATTACTAATAGCACACCCTATAAAGATAAATTTGCCCTCGGGACATTCAAATGCATTTTTCTTGATCATTCCATTAGGCAAAAGGCTTATAAAGTCTATGATTTGGTCCTAAAACATAAATTTGTTTCTAGGAATTTTATTTTTCATAAAATATTTTTTCACTTCTCTTATACAACTTTTTCTTTGGATATTCTACTTCTCTTCCTCTTATTCCTTGTTAAGATCCTACTTCACTTGATTTTCCAAATATTACACACCGTTCTCCTTTCATATCTTTCACTGACACTGTTCTTTTAATTCTTCTATTAACTCTCCACTCATTTTAGAAAATCTTAGTTCTAAGGTTCTTTTTGCACATACCTGATATAATACAAAAATAAGGAAACCTTCCACATGGTTAAATTATTTTGTCACCAATAATATACACCATCAAAACACCAAACCATAATTTTTATCATATCTTTTATCCACTTTCTCGACCCATACACCACTTACTTTTCCATATGTTCAAACTAAGATGTCAATTATGTAGGAACCAACTACCTATTTTCAAACCATAGTAAATCCAAAGTGGGTGAAAGCAATGCAAAGTGAATTAAAGGTTTTAAAGAATAATGATACTTAGAAATTGATTGAACTATCATAAGGGAATAAGTCAATTGGCTCAAAATAGGTTTACAAAGTTAAATTGAAACTTGATGGGTCCATTAATAGGTATAAGACTAGGTTGGTTGCAAATGGTTATATCCAAGTTGAAGGGATTGATTCCCATGATAGTTTCTCATCTGTTACAAAAGTAGTTACTAATCAAATTTTGCTTGCTTTTACAGCTGCCTATTATTGGCCAATTTACCAACTTAATATTAAAAATATATTATTGCATGACTTTATTGATGAAGAGGTTTATATATAGCCTTCGGAGGGGTATAACATAGCTCAAAAAGGTCAAGTTTACAAGCTTAAAAATAGTTTTTATGGTCTAAAGCAAACTTCTCACCAATTGAGCACTAAACTAACTCTTCACTTGCAACATTTTGGCTTTGATCAATCTCTTCATGACCATTGTTTGTTCACATTTCATAAAGGTTTAGTGTTTTTAGCTCTTTTAGATTATGTTGATGATATTCTCATTATTGGAATATCAGAAGACACCATTTTACATGAGCAATTTACAATTAAGGATTTACGACATGATAAATATTACTAAGGTTTAGAAATTGCAAGATCTATGAAGGGTACATATGTGAATCAAAAAAATTATGTTTTAGATCTTATAAATGAAGCTAGTTTGTTAAGAGCAAAACCTGTTTACATATTAATGTAAAAAGGCTTAAACCTCACTACCACTTTAAGAGATCTTCTTCCTAATCCTCAGCCTTAAAAATGTCTTATCTGATATAGAAACCCCCTAGATCTAAGTCTAGAAGTCATCCAAATTAATTCAGAATCAAATCTCCAATTCTAATCAGTTGTTAATTAAACTCTTCACCCCTAAATCAACAAGGAATTGGTAACAAAAAGTATAAGAAAGAATTAGAACACGCCACAAGTCAATACTAACCTGATAAGTGAAATAATCCTTAGCATACCAAGGTGTTGAATACATATTTCTTGAAGAAAACTTCTTAAATATTTATTAATCATATAATATGATGCCATACACGTTTTTGGGAGGTTATATACCTTTTAAGAAGTTAAAGCCCCATAAGGAAAAGGAATTCTAAAGATATCTAACCCTAATCCCTTAAAGATTGAGATTTACAACTCATCCTATTTAAATCTCTTAAAGTTAAGGATTTGATAGCTAATTAATAGAAATTCTTTTCTAATAAGAGAAAACTAAATAAATAACCTAAATAAATAATAAGTTGGTGGCATGGGCTTGTTTCCAAAGGCCCATATGCCCAACTAGTTAAACTAAGGACCATGTGACTTATTTTAAATGTCACATGCCCAATACTAAGCTTTGAGTCGCCCATTGATGATGTCTCCTCAAGCTTGATTCATTTCACTTCTTTGATATCTCTTGTCACCAAGCTTTGAACATGTGTTTATAAGGCTACCTTAAGCTTATTTGCTCTTGATCTTGTGATTGGTCCAAATGACATAACTAATCTCTCATCTCCTTGGCGTGAAGAACCATGATCCATGCCTTGGCTTACATCATTATCGGTCAACTTTTATATTTGAACTTTACTCGATATGACATAACCCTTGTTGTCTAGCAGTTAAGTCAATTTGTTCAACGCACTATAACTCTGCATTGGGAATGTCTTATACATGTTTTGAAATATTTAAAAAGTTGTCTTTCTTTGGGTTTATTCTTTTTCTGTTACAAATGCACTTAAATTAGAAGCCTTTTGTAATGTTGATTGGACTTCTTGTCATGATACAAGGAAATTCATGTGCGGTTCTCACATTTTTTTAGATTCGACTCTAGTTTTTTGGAAGACCAAAAAACAAGCAATCATGTCTATATCATTTGCTGAGGCTAAATACAGGAGCATCGTTGCTTGTGTTTGTCAACTTCAATTGGTTACATATCTTTTAAAAGAGTTTTGTGTTCCAGTTGAGCTACCAATCAATTTATAGTGTGATAACAAAGTTGCCTTATATATTTGGTGGATGTCCAATAAGCTCAACTTGGAAGAAAATTTGCAAAAAAAGAGAAAATGAGAGAGCTTTGGTAAACATATTATCAACTTGCACTAGGTATTGAGATGTTGTATTTGAAGAAATCCTTGTTTAACTTGCTCTTGAACAATATGACAATTGATATCCAGATGTTCTATTTATGTTGATTTTTCTCAATTTATATCCAACTCATTTATTATCGAGTCTTAAATGGATTCATTCGTTAAATATGTTCGTCATTATATTATATGTTAAATTGTATTAAATAGTGTTATTTTAAATTATTTATTATTTTTATACTCTTAAATTAAAGTATATATTGCAAAAAATTATATTTATTGTTAAACAATCATAAAAATACATATAATTTATATTTTATATTAAGACAATTGTCCAAAAAATTATGAAAAATATTATTTTAAATGTTAAATGAAGTGTAATTGTGTCACCTTGTGTCAAGGAGTTTAATTCACACCCAATTTATTTATTAACTGTATTATTTAAATGAATCATATTCGTGTCGTGTAAAATTTTGACAGCTTTAACATTAGCTCACTTATTTTCTTATGAACTTTTTGGTCTATTCACATGAAAAGAAAAAAAAATATATTCTTATTTAAATTCCGTTAATATTTTTATTTATAAACCAAATTATTAATTTATTTTCATAGTAAAAAATATACATATTTTTTTATAATTATTAGGTATATATTTGTAAAATAATAATTATTTAAAAAAAATGATATTATTGATTCAATTCGTTAATAGATACAAGAATTTGTAAAAGTTGAGATAAATGACTTTCGGTTGAAGGACATGTACTTCTTCCTCTTTTATAATGCCACATTACACAATACAAACGTGCATATTATATTATGAATCTTTTACTTAAAAAAATTGAAATATTTTATTTTTTAAAATATATAAAAAAAATAAAAACATCATTGCACTTGTGAAGAAAATTAAATACATAATGCAAATCTTACTAAATAAAAAAAATAGAACAGAGCAGAGAAATGAGTTAGTTTGTCTCTTGGGCTGACACATATCCTTTTGGGTTAATGTTCTAAACGCTCTCTTCTAGGCCTAAGTCACAGGATGAAGAGCAACAAAATTTTTGGATTTTAGATTCTTAATAATAAAATATTAAAATTCTATGATTTCTATCTATATGTTCCCATATTTGTATTTATAAAGTGAAAGTTAATTTTTTTATAAAATATTATATTATTAATTTTATTTATGAGTAAATACATATGTTTTAATTTACGCATGAAATTTTCAATTTTTATTTCCAATCTAAAATTGCTATTTTAATAATTTGAGAATGACAAAAGGGAATTTTTTTTTTTTAATGAAGCAATTTAAGCAAGAAAAAGGTTCTTTTTAGCTCTCTAAATTATGATGAGTATATTATTCTATAATATTTTTAAACTATGAGTTTGTCGTTTATTGGTGTGATCATATTCAGACTTAAAATAACTTTTATAATTGAACCATTTTATGCAATGATGTAGGATTGTAGGTTAAAGATTTTTGGTACCCACCATTTCTCTTTTCTCCACAGAAAATGATAGTTCTTTCTCAAGAAAGTGACAGAAAAGTCAATAATGAAAACCCCATCTCAAGTCTCAATGTTGCCAAGCCTTCGTGTCCAAATTTGGAGGAAACGGCGTGCCGTACTTCTTCTGGCTGCGAAAAGAAAGCATGCTATGAGCTTATAGCTTAATTGGGTCATTGGGGTTGCAGGCCTTGATTTTCGAAAGTTGAACTCTTTCCTATTTTCTTCCCTAATTACTTTTAATTTTTCATTTAATCAGAAAAAGAATTAATAATGGCCTTTCCTATTTTCTTCACCTATAATTTTCCTATTTGGATTTAAATTCCTTATCCTTAAATTTAAGTCCCTCGGATAACTATTAGTAATTTTTTGGGGGCAAAATGCTTTATTTTTTACTATTGAATTCATGTACTTATATATACATACTAGCAGCACGCCCATGCTTTGCATGGGCATTATAATTTATAATTACAGAAGAGAAAAAATAAAATAATATTTAATTAAATAAAAATGAAAATGAAAAACAGTTTAAATAAAAAGATTAGTTTTTTAAAATTATAAACAATATAGTAATGGATATGCAAGGAAAAAATATGTCGAATTGAAATCGTTAGTTTTTTTATAAGATTATTATTGAAGGAGGTGAATTAAAAAAATTCATAACGTTAGAGTTTAAATTATTATGGAAAAAAGATTAAAAGTTAATTTAGAAATTGGGTTAACAGTAGTTTTTTAAAAAATAATAATATGCACTTGAAGGGGTTTTATAAGAAAAATTAAAAAGATACTCCCTCCATTTAGAAAAGATAGGCCTAATACTATTTTTGCACATATTAAAAAAATTAATTAGTTTAGTTAAACTAATGATTTTTGCTTAATATTTTCTAAAAATATCTTCTATTTATTATTATTTTGAAATTAACAAGTTGATCTCTTTTAATGTAGGACTCAAATTAATCTTATTGTAAATGTCAATCAATTTCAAGAGTTATTTAAAGTAAATGTTGAAAAAAATGAATAGATATTTGGGTATATTTAATCATCCGCCAATATTTACTTCCAAAATTTTAACCCTTTTTTACTGGAAATATAAAAAGATACAAATTTAAGAATTCGAGAATAATAATTAATTGATAGTTTATTTATTAGATATAAGTAATATAGATATAATAATAATTGAATTATATAAATAAAAATATATTTGCAATTGAATAAAATAAATACAGTTCAAAACATAAAAATAGCATATAATTTTAGACAAAAAAAAAAAAAAAGAAGGAAAATGAGTCTTATCTTTTTCAGAATTAAGAAGTATTATTTTCTAATTAGAAGAATACAGTTCACATATTGCCATAACTACCTTAGACATGTCAAGAACCCGTTATCTTTATGCTTTTATTCTCCACAATATCAACCAATAAAATTGTGCCACATTTTCAATTATAGAAAATTAGTGGAATGGAATAATATCTCATCACCCCCCTCCCTTGTTTCTCAAAACGTCATTCTTCGTTTCCTCTCAAAGTTCTGGACGAAAATAGAAAATTTATTTCATTTCTCTTTACAAAAATGCCTTTTTTTTCACTTACTTTAAGCGATGATGGAATCCGTTGAACCGCCATCGATTTTGGCTAGTGATCCTAAACCAAACACAAATCCCAACACCCTAATCCATCCCTGCTGCGAGCCTTTCAAGTACGATCTTCTCCCGATTTCCAAGCTCATTTTCCAACCCAAACACTTACCCAACTCAGGCAGTAAGCCACTTTCCACTCTCATATAAATTCTGCCACCCTCATTGACTCGCTATATGTCTCTATAGGAATGACAATGGATGTCTCTAACTCTAAATGACAATGGAGGTCTCTAACTCTAAAATTATGTTCCGTATCCAGTGGAAATGTTTTTTTGGATACTCGTCTCTGCACCATATAGAGATGGAGATTTCCGATTTCGTGTCTGTTCTTTGGTTTTTATTAAATTATTTTATTTTATTTTAATATTAAAAATAATTTTTTAAAATAAATATTATATTTTTATTTTATTATTTTTTTAAAATATTAATTATATTAAAATATAAAATAATAATTATATATATATATATATGGGGCGGGATCGGGACAAGGAATATATATACCATCTCCATCACAAAAAATTTCAAAATTAGAGTGAGGAAAAATATGTGAAAATTTTTTGTGTCCATTTGAGGCAAGATACTGCGGGAATGAGTCCAATTCCCATCCCTAGATCTCCGCCAACCATGCTTGGCTCGTTCTTGACACTCTTACATCGGTTTTCCATTTCGAACACATAAAAATGAAAAAATTTCTAACTTAAAAATAGTGAAGTTTTATTTAAGTGTGTTTATGAAAAAACAATATATAATAAACAATATCTCTTGTTACGGATTTTAATGTATTTAAATAGATAGCTTTTAAAACCTCATGTCCTTTTATATTTTGGCCTATTAATCTCTTATATTTTAATTTTGTCAATAATAAACCATTTTTAATAATTTTAACCAAACTGAGAGTAAAATGTATTAATTATTGCAGGAGTACTCTAGTAAATTGCTTTTTCATCCTTTGTTATAGGTTAATAAATGAGAGAATATGAAAAATTCTAAGTTTTGAATTTTTACTAATAATATTTTTTAAAAATTTTGTGTATTTTCTCTCTCACCTGTCATTTATAATGAAAGTGTAATTTATTAGTGTTATGTGACTGCTAATGCTCATAGTTTTTTTCATTTGGACGAAAAAGTTAAAAAAAAAAGTATAATAGGTTAAAATAAAAATATAAAGACTCAATAAAAAAGTAAAAAGTTCAAAGTCTTAAAATTTGCATTTAACTTAAATTTTTTTATTCATGTAAGTAGGTCATATATTATTCTCTGGGATATTTATTTAGCTACTTTATTATTTAGTGAGATCATAATTTATTCCATTAATCTTCATAATAATTAATAAATTAATAACTTATATTTTGGATCATATAGTTTTAATTATTTTCTATATGCATGTTATATTATGTTTTTGAATAATCTATAGAGAAACATCATATATTATTTGACTGACGACTTTCAAATTCCAGTCCATCTAAATATTTCTTATTAATGTGAAATATTATTTAATTCTTATTTTAATTTAGATATGTACTTTTAACTTAATTCCGTGTTATGTAAGGTACATCTTTATTATGAATAATAAAATTATAAGATAATTTCAAAATAACACTCAACGTTTTGCCTTTTTTTAATTGGATATCTTTTTTTTTTCACTGTGATGTAATATATTTTCATTTTTATTCAATTGGACACTTCCATCCAATGTTCCATTCATAACATTATATGTATTTTAATATTATTATGACTCAAATTAATTAAAAAAATTATATATTATGCTTATTTTTTATTTTTAATTCATTTTTTTAATTTATGGTATTTTTAAAAAAATGAAGTGTCAAACATTATATTGCACTTAAATTTGATATATATCTATTTTTTTCTTATAGTGTCACACAATATTCATTTTAGATAAAAAAAAAAAGTGTTTGGCTCTATATTTGAGGAATGGCACTTTTTCAATATTTATAAAATTTTGAAATAATAAAATAATAAAAAAATAATATCACTATATTCCTTTTTAATTAGAATTAATAAAAAAAAATCTTATCTTACTACATAAAATTAACCTTGATTCCGAAACTTAAAAAAAGAACAAAAATATATTATATCCAGTTGACTAGAGGTGGCAAACGAGTCGGACCGGACGGGTTTGGTACGGGGTCATATTGGGTTAGATCATTTTGGATTTTAATAATTTTTAGATCGAAATGGGTTGGATTATTTTAGATTTCAGATGAGTTTCGATTGACGCATGGGTCATGCACTCTAATATATAAATTATACATTTAATCAAATTACATTTTTATATTTTTATTTAATTTCATGAGACTTTCACATCCATATATTTATATTACGTATTTTGATTGCTTCGTGTTTATTTAATTTAATCATGAGCATAAAAAAAATTATTTGGACAATATATTTATTTAATTTAAAGGCTAGTTAGAAAAATTTAGAAAAAAATACACTATATTTTATTATAAATTAAAAAAATGGGCATGAGTAATACAGATTAACTCGCAGATCGATTCTAATGCGACTCGTAAATTTACAGATAATTTTGATCGATCCATTTCAATTGATTCTAGATTCGAGTAGGATTAAAGTCACTTTTTCTAAGCCAGATTTGATGAATTCTAGCTAGTGCTAATCGCTGGTGACACATCTGAATTATTAATTATGTAATATTCCCGTACAAATTTGTAGAATTTTCATAACTTGGTGCTTTCGCCGCTGTTGTCAGCGGTGGTGGTGGCGGTAAAACTATTGGTAGGTGGTTGGAAGATAGGAGGGAGAAGAAAAAGGAGGAGGACCAAGGCTTAAAATGCCCATCTTCATATTGCATTTCTGGTTGGAGTAGCTGCCATTGCTACTGCTACAGTGGTGTCTTCTAGGATTGAAAAGGATGAGCAAATGGCAGATTTTCGACTATCCTCCTACGTCGGAATGATGATTGGAAAGAAGGTCGTTAGAGAGAGGAGCAAATTTGGCTTGCAACAACGCTGTTTTCGCATATGAAGTTTGGATAATGCATGATACAAAACGGTGTCGTACATAAACCATGTTGAGGGCAAAAACGGTACACCACTATATTTACTACAATACTTTCTTGTCTCACATTTATTATACATGTAGGTCCACTTGTTTAAAGTGGTGTAATATATGATTTATAATTTACAGAAAAGTTTAAGAAAGTAATCAATTTTTAAATCTTAGACTAAATTTTCTTACCATTTGAATTTGGATCTAACAACTCAATGAAATGGAAGGATTCCTTCCCACTTATGTTTTAAAAAGGATATACATAATGGAATTTATAAAAAAAATAATGATATAAGTTTTTCTAAAGCGCATGATAGAACAATTTCACGTACAAAAATAACTAAAATATATATATATTTTTTACCTATCCACTTTGAATTCATATTAGGCAAGTTTATATATAGAGTTCAAACTTAAAATCTCTAATTAAACAGAATAAATTTTTATCATTATATCCCAGCTTATGGTCTTTATTTGAAGTAATTAACAAATATGTCACTTTGATTTTAATATCTTTAAAATACATATTTCAGAAATCCTGAAAAAATTAAACTTGTATTTTTTTTCAAATAATCGAAATTATTTATAATTTATAAAATAGTAAAATAATTGTTAGATAAAAATTTCATATAAAGAGACAATTTTTCTAATTGAAGAGATATAAAGAAACTTAAAAAACGAGAACTAAAGATAATGTTTAATTTTCTATTTTCTTTCCCTTTTTGTGTGTATATATGTATTTTAAGTATATAATTTATTAAAATGCAATTCAATATATGAATAATAATAACTCATAATTTTTCATTGAACCATTATTATCTTTTGGCATGAACTATATGCAGTCTTTTCAATTTGTCCTGTCACGTCAATCAATTTAAGCCACAGTCGACACGGGTGTTTCGCGACCAGACGCGCCGGTCTTATCGGAAATCGTGCGCGTGCAGACCTGAATTGAACCTATATGACCGAAGTCTAAATTGAGACCGAAAATAAATGAGAGATTTTATTTTAATCACATAATATTGAATTTTTTTACGAAAATCGACGAAAATGATGTCAGGACTGTAAAATATGCGATTTTTGCATTGTCAGAAAATCATGAACGGAGCATACCGAAACGTAAATAATATTAAGACAGACTCTCAAGTACAATTTGGTATAAAAACTCAATTGTTTAGGGCACCAAATTAAATAGATAAAATTTAACTTTCGGTACCGTAAAAATATCCGGAAAAATGCGATTTTTGCTCCGGTACTCCGATATTGAAACCGAACATACCGAAATATAGAGAAAATTAATTCATGAATAATGGTATAATTAATTGTTGAAAATTTATTTATTTCGGATTTGGAATTAATGGATTTAACAATTGTAGAGAAAATGAATTAAAATAATAATAATAATAATAATGAAAAAAAAAGAGTGAAATTCGGCCATAAGGCTATGAAAAGAAGAGATGAAAGATATCTATCCATTAAAGACAATGTCACATGTGGTGTTCACCATGCTTACAAGTTAACTAATAAAAATTTTTTTGTCTTTCTTGAACTAAATGAAGGTAGTGGCCGGCCATATCCCTTTTCCTCTTTCACTTTTCTAGATTTTCTTCATCTAAACAAATCCTAACCGTCCCTCACATCCCAAGTTATTTCTTCTGCCTCATCTCTTTGCTTATTCTCTTCCTTCTTTCATTTTTCTCCTTTTCTCTTCCCAAACCCGAAACATATATTTGTTCATTTTCTTCATTTCTTTTACTCCTTGAGATTTCTATCATCTAATCAAAAGTTTTAGTTTAGCAAGTGATAAATTTAGAACAAAGAAAATAATTTCCTTATGAATCTCAACCTAATTGAGACCTCTTAGTAAAGAAAGAGGAAAATTTTGGCTCGGTCAACGTTTAGAAATGGTAGTTTGAGTCTTCCATGTTGGGTTTGAGGTGAAGAAAAGACCAGAAGGAGCAAAGGAGGCCACGGGTTGGAGGAGTTCTAGGTAAAAAAAAAATTATTTCATTCTTTGTTGATTCTTCTTCCTTGTAACCGAGAGCATCAAGCTCTCTATTTATCATTTTCATGTGTTTCTTTTGAATTCTATCATTTTCGTATCCTATGTTAGAAATTGTGAGTAGAGATGAGTATATGGATATACTCATATGATAATTTACATATATTGATATGTTCATTTTTTCAGTGATTTATACATATGTATATATGTATCATAGATGATACATATATATAAAGACATATGCACATATGCACTTGATAAATTTTGTATGTGGATATATATATGTACTAAGGATGATACATATATATATATATATATATATATATATATATATATATATATATATATATATATATATATATATATACAGATTTATTTATACAGGCAGTCGGTGACATTACCTTACTTGACTGTGACGTATGAAGATAAGGGGGTGTGACATTCAGTGGTATCAGAGCACGGTTTAGGCGATTTTAGGACATAAGTGGGATAGAATTAAGAAAATGCATGCACATGCATATACATCGATTTTAAATGTTTTATATGCTTAAGTTATTACTGCTGCTGTTTTCTAATGTGGGCCACTGTTCTAAATTTTAGGGTGAACGAACGTTGATAATGTCACGAGCAAGGGACGAGATTCCTGATTTAAATGAGATATTTAGTACAAATTCTTCATATCGTCCCTCACAACAACAAACAGCTAGGGATAGTATATCATCCATTGGACAAGACAGACAGGCCTCACCTGCAGGGCAAGATAGAGAGAGATTGCTTGAGGATATGGCAGAGATTCTATGAAGAACAACCACGCCTACTATTACAGAGTTAAGGTTTGACAAACTCAGCAAATTGAGAGCCACTGATTTTTTTGGGCATAAAGAGGATGATGCTGTGACAGCAGAATATTGGCTTGAGAGGACTGAGCGAGTGTTTAAGGATATGAATTGCACCACAGAGCATAAGTATAGATATGTAGTGTCTCTGTTACAGGAATGGGCACAGGATTGGTGGAGGACAGTAAAAAGGAGGCCCCAGACCCCAGTTTCTCCCACTTGGATTTAAAGAGAAATATATTCCCAGAGAGTATTTAGATCTGAAGGGCCGTATAGGGCCTAATCAGATTACCACATAGACAGTAAATTGAGCTAGGAGTAGCAGAGCAGCGCCAGCCAGGACGTATGCTATGAGAGCTAGAGAAGAGCTAGATACTCCAGACGTCATAGTAGGTAAATTTTCTCTTTTGGCTCAGATTTATATGCTCTAATTGATCCCAGGTCTACACATTCTTATATTTGCACAACACCACCGAGTGAGGGTAAAATACAGATAGAGACCTTGGGATATGATATAATGGTAACAAATCCTCTAGGCCATAGTGTAAAAGTGAACAGAGTATATAGACAATTGCCTCTAGTGATTATGAGTGAGTAGTTCCCAGAGGACCTTATTGAACTCCCCTTCTATGAATATGATGCCATTTTGGGCATGGACTGGCTGGCCCAACACGGTGCAGTGGTGGATTGCCAGGGCAGAAAGGTAGTCTTTAGAAGGTCGGGATGTGATGACATGGAAATACATGATGATAGACAGAGATTACCAACTAATGTAATTTCTGCTATGAAAACACAATGACTAATCAGAAAAGGGTGTGAGGCGTATCTGGCACATGTGGTGGATACGAAAGGGGAGAGTCCAAAACTTCAGGATATCCCTACAGTATGTGATTTTCCAGATATTTTTCCTAAGGACTTGCCGGGTTTACCACCAAATTGGGAAGTAGAGTTTGCAATAGATTTGTTACTTGGCACAACTCCTATATCTATCACTCCTTACAGAATGGCTCCAGTCGATCTAAAAGAATTGAAAGTTCAGTTGCAAGAATTACTTGACAAGGGATTCATCCGACCTAGTGTATCCCCCTTGGGTGCACCAGTGTTGTTCGTGAAGAAGAAAGATGGAACTCTACGACTGTGTATAGATTACAGGCAGCTGAATAAAATGACAATAAAGAATAGGTACCCCTTACCCAGAATAGATGATTTATTTGATCAGTTGAAGGATGAAGGGGTATTTTTTAAAATTGATCTTAGGTCAAGATACCATCAACTGAAGATTAAGGAGAGTGATGTATTTAAAACGGCTTTTAGGACTCGTTGCGACCATTATGAGTTACTGGGTATGCCGTTTGGCTTGACAAATGCGTCAACAACTTTCATGGACATGATGAACAGGATATTCAGACCATACTTGGATCAGTTTGTGGTAGTCTTCATTGATGATATTCTAGTCTACTCCAGGACACGAGAGGAGCATGATCATCACTTGAGAATTGTGCTTCAGATTCTTAGGGAAAAACAATTGTATGCCAAATTGTCAAAATGTGAATTTTGGCTACAAGAAGTGGGCTTCTTGGGCCATGTTGTATCAGCTGAAGGTATAAGAGTTGATCCTAGTAAGATAGAAGCTATTATGGATTGGGAGCCACCTCAGAATGTGACAGAGGTTAGAAGTTTTTTGGGATTAGCAAGCTATTACAGAAGGTTTGTGAAAGGATTTTCTTCTTTAGTTGCACCCATAACACGATTGCTTCGAAAAGATGTTAAGTTCGAGTGGTCAGAAAAATGTCAAGATAGTTTTGACCAGCTGAAGGCTTTGTTAACAGAGGCACTAGTTCTGACGCAACCCATTTCAAGAAAGGACTTTGTGGTATATAACGACGCCTCACGAAATGGTTTAGGCTGTGTACTGATGCAAGAAGGCAAGGTGATAGCATATGTCTCTAGACAACTAAAGCCCTATGAGCTGAATTATCCCACGCATGATCTGGAGTTGGCAGCTATTGTGTTTGCTTTAAAGATTTGGCGACACCATCTGTATGGAGAGAAAAGTTATATTTATACAAACCACAAGAGTTTTAAGTATTTACCTTCACAGAGAGAGCTTAATCTCAGACAAAGACGGTGGTTAGAATTGATTAAAGATTACGATTATGTGATAGACTATCACCCAAGGAAGGCGAATGCAGTGGCCGATGCTTTGAGTCGAAAGACCTTAGCAGAATTGCGGATTCAACCTACTTTGCTTCAGAAAATTAAAGAAGCTTAAAGGCAGGACCCCAAGCTGTGTGAAATAATTACAGTTGTACATAAGGGAGACAGACCTGATTATTTTGTAGAATTTGATGGCAATGTGTATTTTAAAAGCAGATTATGTGTACCTGATAAGGCAGAACTGAAGCAGGAGGTATTAAAGGAGGCACACGAATCAGTTTATTCTATGCACCCAGGTAGTAATAAGATGTACCAAGATTTGAAAGTATGTTATTGGTGGTCCGGTATGAAGAAAGACATTACTGAATTTACTACAAGATGTTTGACCTGTCAACAAGTGAAAACAGAACATCAATTACCTTCCAGAATGTTACAACCTATCTCTATACCAGAGTGGAAGTGGGAAAGAGTCACAATGGACTTTTTATCCAGCTTACCACTGACCCAGAGTAAACATGATGTTGTATGGGTAATTGTGGATAGATTGACCAAATCAGCACATTTTCTACCTATACGAATGAACTATTCTTTAAGCAAGTTAGCAGAATTATACGTGCATGAGATAGTTTGACTCCATGGTGTGCCAATGTCTATCATTTCCGACAGATATCCCAGATTCACTTCTCAGTTTTGGAAGAGCTTTCAGGAAACATTAGTCACTCGACTCAATTTTAGCACAAGTTTTCATCCCCAAACGAATGGTCAATTAGAGAGGGTGATCCAACTACTAGAAGACATGTAGAGTTTGAAGGTAGCTGGGACAAATACTTGCCTTTGATGGAGTTTGCTTATAATAACAGTCATCAGAGTAGTATTGGCATGGCTCCCTATGAAACTCTATATGGACGGAAATGTCAAACTCCAATTTGTTGGACAGAACTCAGTGAACGGAAGCTGATAGGACCAGAGTTGATCCAACAGATTGAGGAAAAGGTCACAATCATCAGGGACAGGCTTAAGGTAGCTAGTGACAGACAAAAATCATATGCAGACTTGAAGCGAAAAAATATAGAGTTTGCAGTAGGTGACAATGTGTTCTTGAAGGTGTCCCCTTAGAAGAAAGTGCTCCGTTTTGGCAAAAAGGGCAAGCTGAGTCCCAGGTTCATAGGCCCTTATGAAGTACTGGAACGAGTGGGACCAGTGGCATATAGATTAGCCTTACCTCCAGAATTGGATAGAACTCATAACGTGTTTCACGTATCTATGCTCAGAAGGTATAGGTCTGATCCATCTCATGTCATTCATGTGGAAAGTGTAGAGGTACAACCAGATTTAACATATGAAGAAGAACCAGTAGCCATACTGGCAAGAGAAGTGAAGCAACTCAAGAACAAACAGGTACCTCTAGTGAAAATCCTTTGGCGTAGTCACACCATCGAGGAGGCAACATGGGAAAGCGAAGAGATCATGCAGAGCCAATATCCACAACTCTTCTATGATGATCAATCAGGTACAATTTCATGGATGAAATATTTTAAGGGAGAGAGAATTGTCACATCCATCAATTTAGGCCACGGTCGACACGGGTGTTTCCCTACCGGACGTGTCGATCTTGTTGGAAATTGTGCGCGTACGAACCGGAATGGAGTCTATATGATCGAAGTCTAAATTGGGACCGAGAATAAATAAGAGATTTTATTTTAATCTGAAATTTTCACGAAATTCGACGAAAATGATGTCAATACTGTAAAATATGCAATTTTTGCACTGTCAGAAAATCGTGAACGGAGCATACCAAAACGTAAAGAATATTAAGGTGGACTCTCAGGTACAATTTGGTATAAAAACTCAAATGTTTAGGGCACCAAATTAAATAGATAAAATTTAACTTTCGGTACCGTAAAAATACCAGGAAAAATACGATTTTTGCTTCGGTACTCCGATTTTGAAATCGAACATACCGAAATGTAGAGAAAATTAATTCATGAATAATGGTATAATTAATTATTAAAAATTTATTTATTATGGGCTTATAATTAATAGATTTAACAATTGTGGAGAAAATGAATTAAAATAATAATAATAATAATAATAATAATAATAATAATAATAATAATAACAACAAAAAAAGTGAAATTCGGCCATAAGGCCATGAAAAGAAGAGATGAAAGACATCTCTCCATTAAAGACAATGTCACATGTGATGTTTACCATGCTTACAAGTTAAGTAATAAAAAAAAAAAAATTTGTCTTTCTTCAACTAAATGAAGGTAGTGGCCGGCCATATCCCTCTTCCTCTCTCACTTTTCTAGATTTTCTTCATCTAAATAAATCATAACCGTCCCTCACATCCAAAGTTATTTTTCTTCCTCATCTCTTTGCTTCTTTTCTTCCTTCTTTCATTTTTCTCCTTTTCTCTTCCCAAACCCGAAACATATACTTGTTCATTTTCTTCATTTCTTTTACTCCTTGAGATTTCTATCATCTAATCAAAAATTTTAGTTTAGCAAGTGATAAATTTAGGAGAAAGGAAATAATTTCCTTATGAATCTCAACCTAATCGAGACCTCTTAGTAAAGAAAGAGGAAAATTTTGGCTTGGTCGAAATTTAGAAATGGTAGTTTGAGTCTTCCATGTTGGGTTTGAGGTGAAGAAAAGACCAAAAGAAGCAAAGGAGGCCACGGGTTGGAGGAGTTCTAGGTAAAAAAAAAATTATTTCCTTCTTTATTGATTCTTCTTCCTTATAACCGAGAGCATCAAGCTCTCTATTTATCATTTTCATGTGTTTCTTTTGGATTCTATCATTTTCGTATCCTATGTTAGAAATTGTGAGTAGAGATGAGTATATGGATATACTCATATGATAATTTACATATATTGATATGTTCATTTTTTTCAGTGATTTATACATATGTATATATATATTATGGATGATACATATATATAAAGATATATGCACATATGCACTTGATAAATTTTGTATATGAATATATATGTATATATATATATATATATATATATATATATATATATGTATATATATATATATATATACAAATTTATTTATATAGACAGTCGGTGACATCACCTTACCTGACTGTGACGTATGAAGGTAAGGGGGTGTGACATGTCCATTTTTTTTTAGATTGCCTAATTGATTGGTTTTTAGTCATATTTACACTATAAATATTATTTTTAGACCGTATTATTATTTCTAAAATTTAAAAATAATATATCATGCTATAATTTGTTGATATAACAGTAATCTCTATTATTTATACTTTAGTTTCAAAGTTAATAAATTGTGTCATGGTATATCAATTTTTAAAATTTTGTAGTGATAATATGATTCAACAACAATAATCAAGAAGAAAATATAATAAAAAATGAGTCAATGTGGCAATCCGAAAAAAATGTATAAAATTAGAGAGTTCGCATATAGTTTTAAGTCTTATCTTTTTATCATTAATTAATTATTTAATGTTATTCTATACCAAAGCTTGAACTAATTAAGGAAGAAAAGAACCATCCGATTTATCCAAATAATTTATTTGATTTCCAAATAAAATAAAATAAAAAGGAATTGAATGTCCATCAAGGGTCTCAGATATTTTATTTTTTGAAAAAATTATCAAATATAAAACGACGTCGTGCCATCGTATGCTATCCAGTCGTTCGTCATTTGCCGCCGAAAACGCCGGCATCCAAGGAAACATACTGTTTCGTTAACTGGCCTATTTAGCCTATGAGAGTGGCCGGGCCCGTCGTCTACCCACGAATGAGACAGCTATCGAAGGCCGTCGTACTTAAGCTTCTTAACCTCTGAGCTACAATTATAAACGGCATCGTTTCCACTCGTCCCTTCAACATTGAATCATAATCCAGTTTTCTGCGATCATTGGATCCAGATCTGTGTATAAGTAGCTAATCGGATACCTTCCTGCTCAGCATCCAAATCGCGGGTTTCCCAATTCTAGCTCGGAATTGGGTAATTCTTGATGGGGAAAGGAGGTGGCTGTGTTCCAAGCAAGAACAAACGGCCTGCCGGCGCTGAGGATCCCCAACGGTCGTTTAATGTTTCGCCGATCCCTATCGATGATAATACAGAGAATAATTTAGCAGTCGCCGCAATTGATTCCGCCTCGCAATTGAAGCTATTCATTGTATTTTACTCGATGTACGGTCACGTGGAAGGGCTGGCCAGGAGGATGAAGAAGGGAGTGGACGGAGTGGAAGGTGTTGAAGCGATTTTGTATCGGGTGCCAGAGACGCTGCCGGATGAGGTGTTGGAGAATATGAAGGCGCCATCCAAGGATCCTGAGATTCCGGAAATAACGGCCGGGATGCCGATGGGATTTTGTTTGGATTTCCGACGAGGTACGGCTGCATGGCTGCTCAGATGAAGGCGTTTTTCGACTCCAGCGGGCAGTTATGGAAAGAGCAGAAGCTTGCTGGAAAGCCCGCTGGATTCTTCATCAGTACCGGAACACAAGGTGGCGGCCAAGAAACCACCGCGTAAGCTATACTTTATCCCTTGCAAAATTCTCTTTTTGTAACATTTGATTAAAAATGTTATTGACTGAAAATTAAAAAATTTCAATCTTTTTTTTATTATATTTATTAATGTGGTTTGTTCTCTTGTCTGTACATGTATAGATTAATCTAGAGCAACAGGCAACTGAGTTAAAATGAAAATGATCCTCAGAACTCTGAGGAAACTGATGAGTGCATAACTAATTTGAAGATTATATAATCTGAATGTTCGTTTGTATAAACCTAGTTACGGTATCCCAAGTTTTACATATAAATTGCTAGGCAATGGGAAACTTAATTACTATGTCGGAGGTAACAAGTTATATAAGCTTAAATAAAATTTCTGGATAACACACAATTTTACTATTTTATTGAGGTGATATTCTTTTGAGATGTGAATTATAATTTTTGGTGAGGTTATGACCGAGTGTCGATGCATAAGAAATTCATAAGCTGGAGAGAATAGTGTTCATATTTAATTAATTCTATATCATGATCAGAATTTAGAAATAATTGATTGATTGGTTTGGATGGACATCCTTAATGGTTTGCTTGAAGAGTTTTTAATGCTAATGCCCTGCAACTTAATTATTGAAGCTATCTTGTGTAGAGTCAGAGGAATGCAATTGCTTTTTATTCCTTTCCTTTTAGATGGGTGGTAAGCCATATGAAGGTGGTATATATTATTTTGTCGGCAAAAGTGTTGGCTGATTGACTAGAGAAGCAGATTTTAGGTCCACTGGTTAATAAATGAAATTGACAATGTATCATCTTAAATTGAACTAAATCTCGTGAGCAGAAAAAGAACAAAAAAAATTGAACTACATTATATTTTGGTTGCTGAGGTTTGCTGGAGAATGAATATACTTGGCTTCACTGCTTGTTTCAGTTATTATCTTTCTGGAAGGAGATTGTTGTAGAAAAATAAATAGCTCATACTGCAGGCCCTAGAAGGCTTCATAAACTAAGTAGCACCTAGAATTCAGTTCATACTTATTAACTTGTAAGATAATTAAGGTAAGACCCTCACTGCCCAAATTTAGGCCTTCCTGCATATTACCAGGACCCCCAACACCTTGTTAATTCCTCTATAGATGTCTGAGAAATATGAATGTTGCCTGATAATAACAAATAACTGAAATTTGAAAGGATGAGTCTGCAAAGTATTTGTTTTTCCCTTATCGTGTTGAAATCTGGGTTAGTATACCACTTGTTTATGTCTCACAGGAGTTATAGGTAGATCAAAAGATAGGTAAGTTTTTGTACACTCGCTGATTTTGACTTGGATCAGAGCCTGCCAAGCTTTTAGCATTGAATGTGTTTAGTATTGCAAATTTGCAATGACAGATTTTGGCTTGGGACTAATGTGTTTAATAATTGATGTCTGACTGACATTTTTCACTTGTCGGATTGAGAATCATATAGAAAAAGAATATATTCAACGTTGCATTGATTACTAGATTTCTCTTGTTTGAATTGTTGGTTTGACTGCATGTCTAATCTGGAACTGATATCTTTTATCCTGATAACTGATCGTGTATTAAGGATGGCTCTGTCATCATAATCATAGATTTTGAATATGAAAGGGTACATCTAAATGTTTTCAAAAACCTAAATATGTACATAAATCATTCTCCAACTCACCATTTCTCTTGTTTCATATGAAACAGATGGACTGCAATTACACAGTTGGCTCACCATGGAATGCTGTTTGTTCCTATTGGGTACACTTTTGGAGCTGGTATGTTTGAGATGGATTCTATTCGAGGAGGCTCTCCCTATGGTGCTGGTGTTTATGCCGGCGATGGCTCAAGAGAGCCAACCGAATCAGAGCTGGCACTTTCAGAACATCAGGGCAAATATATGGCTGCGATTGTAAAGAAACTTGCCCAGGCTTGGTGATGCAAGTTCTCAATCTTTGCCAAATCTTTATCATCTCCTTTTCTGCTCATCCATTTGAATGTGTTTGTTTGTATTTTTTTTTTCCCGTATGTGAAGTGTCCATCCCTTTTATACTAGCTCCAATTCATGCATTGTTCCCTCTTTTAATTTGTACATGATTTGAAATTCATTCTTCCTTATTACATAATATGATGCGATTCTGTTCTCTGTTTCCTTTATAAATTTCTTTATTACCATTTTCTTTTTGGATACATTTGGCATTCTTTTCAACTCCTTCAAAGTTCCAACTATTATTGACTGATTCTACTGTCTATAAACTGAGGGGAGATCCTATATATAACTTTGTTTTTTTGTTTTTTGTTTTAAGAAAAGTATACCTCTTTTACTACTATTATTAGATGGTTGAGATAATTAATCTTTCATGATGTAAGCTAATTACAAATAGAACAATAATTTTCTGATTGGAAAATTCCTATCTAATCATAAATCCTAATTTTCTAGATTTTTCAACAATAAATTTAGTAATTGGGTTTTAATAAGGGATTGTAAAATTCTTATAAGTATATAATTTTTATCTTGATAAATACCTATAATACAATTATAATCCTAGCACAATTTACATATACATAATCTAGATAAAATATTAATACTAAACAGAACAATATCAACTATATATATACACTTAACAATAACAATACAATGTCAATCCATCAAAATAATCAAATTTCTCTATTTTTTACTTTGCTATTGTAGCAACTAAGCAATTTGAATTGAGTTATCACTCAGTTGGACCAAAAAATATACCTAATTGATTTGAAATTCGAAAGAATTTAGAACCGGTTTTTTATTCACACCTTATTTACGTAATTATTCTCTTATTTTTATTATTATATGTCTATCATTATTCTACCACGGAATTGAATTCAAATTATTTCGCATCAAGCATATATTCATCATAAATAAAGAAAAATAAAATAAAAAATAAACTAAATAAAGAGACATAAAACTAAAAAAAAAAAAAAAAGATAAGGGGAAAAAGGTACAACCTTTAAGGAATAAAGAATTAAAATTACATAATAAATATAAAATTATCCAAGCATCGCAATTAATCCTTAAATAAATATAAAAGAAAGAAAATAAAATAAAAATGGAGCTGATAATTTTGGATACGACACAATATAATACGGACTTTTCATGACACGATACGAATACGTTTAATCTGTTTATAATACGATTACACACATTTAAAAATATGTAAAATTAAAATATCTAATAATTAAATTATTCAATTATATATTAGTATTTTTAAATATATGTATTAATTTATATATGAATAAGTTCATAATATATTATATTATAATTAATTATATTAATATATATAAATAAAAATTAACAAATTATTTATAATTTGTATTAATAATAATCTTATAGGGAATTAACTATTTAAATTTTGTTAAAATAATAAATTTTATTTTACGTATATATACATATTATTAATATATACTTATGAAATATTAATTTTAATTTTTTTTATAATTATATATAATTATACAACATACATTTAAATCCATACATATCTCCCGTAAAAGTTTATCGTTGGCAAAATTATATCAGCACCTATATAAGCCATGTCAGCGTAGATGTTTCCATGTCCACATTAGGCCGAACCATAACAGAAAAAAAGGACAAGAGAAAGCGTAATAAAAAAAAAATAATAAAATGATAGAAATTGGCATAATAAATAAAGAATGAAAAGGGAAAGGGTAGAATAAATTTCCCTATTTTTCATTTCTCTGTTTTATCCAAGCATCACAATGAAAAGGGAAAGGATAGAATAAATCACTTCCAAACATCATGTTTACGGGAACATGGCTATATCTGCGTGGATATAGCCATAAAAATGGCAGATCATAAAAATTAATTAAAACCAATGAACAATTAAACCACAATAAAATAAATGGAAAAATAAAACATTTAGATAAATATAAAAATAAAGAATAATTTAAATAAAAATAAAAATAAAAATAAAAGATAAGAAATAATTCCCACTGCCTTAAAATATGTCTGTGCCGGCATATAAAGTAATGATTGGTGAGTGTTTGATTTGGCAGATAATTGTGCAAGCTATGCTGCATTATCCTAACATTTACTTATTAGTCTTTTTATGGATAACAACTAAATATTAGTGTTTTCTGATTGATGGAGGTCTACTGAGATCAAATTTTGATTATATTGAGACTCTTTTTCCTGATTCTTTACGCCTGAAGATTTTGAAAGTGCACTCTCATTCGCATGATCAAACATGCTGCATATCGATGGATCACTGGGCACTACTAACATCTATCTGTTCTATGATAGATTTCGTGTTTGCTGTTTATGTGTGGTGCTGTGGTGGTTCATGTTTTTCTTCTCTTTTCTTTTTTTCCTTTAGACAGATTCAAATAATTTCTGGACTTGCGTTGGAAGTGACTCTGCTGTGCCTTCAAGATAAAGATTGAGTTGTAAAATAGTTCATCTAGTAGATTTTTATGATAAGTCGGTTTGTTTCTTATCATTTAGTTTTAAGTGCTATTGCATTTAGATTTGAGTTCTTGTTCACATCAGCTCTCTTACTGACATTCTTGTTAAGTTTGTAGGTGAAAAGAAAATACTTGTTTTAACTTGTCGCGGCAATTTGATTATTTAGTACAGCATTTTTTCACCTCTTTTGTGCATGAATTGTTTGATATGAAGTTATCATTTTCTCATTTGTTCTAATTGCAGCATTTTAGAGGATTGAGTTTCCCTACAATATCGTTAGTGGGTTCAAATGCTGCAATCATTCATTATTGCCCACTAGCTGAAACTTGCATGTACTGAACTTGATCCAACCAAAATCTATCTGTTTGATTCGGGAGCTCAGGTTTTTGACTTGTAAATGGTGTGGATGGTAGCTATTGTTGAGAGTTATCAAATAATTGTCAATAACTCAATATTTATTTGCTTACCGATGTTTTTTTTCCTCATTAATATTGTTGTTGGCATATGAACAAAGTATCTGGATGGAACAACTGACATAACTCGCACTGTCCATTTTGGGAAACCATCAGCCCATGAAAAAGCATGCTATACAGCGGTAGGTGTCTTTAGTTGTTCCTCATGCTAATGTTTAAGAGAAAAGAAGAAATTCTCCAGCAGCAAATTATGGAGAGAAAAAAGAGAGATCAAATTCAAACTAATGACGGATACGTATATTTAAAGAAAATAAAAAATGAATCACTAAGATCATGGAATCATGATTCTGCCATGATCACAACAGATAAAAAACTAACTCCTATAAACTATAAAATTATTAACTTAATTAAAACAGAAACAAATAAACACATGTGGACAACATAATGGCAATCCTAAATATAATTTATAACACTCCTTGTTTAGGAGCTGCAAACTCCTAGATTATTCCTAAGATCTTCGAATTTGTTTGCTGGAAGTGGCGTGGTTAGAATGTTTGCAAGTTGTTCTTCCGAGTTGCAATGAACCAGTATAATGTCACCTTCTCTTTGCACGTCTCTAAGAAAGAATAGTTTGATGTTAAAATGTTTTGTCTTGCCATGAAACACAGAGTTTTTAGAGATAGCTATAGTTGCTTGATTATCAACATAAATAGTTGTACTCCCTTGCTGTTCTAGATTAAGATCAACCATAATCTTCCTTAGCCAAAGTGTTTAATTTGAAGTAGATATGGCAGCAATGAATTCTGCCTCTGCTATGGACTGAGCTACCACTTCCTGTTTCTTTGAACTTCATGAAAAAACAGCTGAACCAAAAGTAAAGCAATAACCTGAGGTACTCTTCATATCATCAACTGAGCCTCCCCAATCACTGTCTGAGAATCCAGTCAAATTGAACCTCTTACTTGTTGCCCAGATATTGAACCAAGAAACATGGTTGAATTAGATATTAAAATTTTAACTTTTAAGTGCAGAAAGAAAAGTTAAGTTGAGTAGGAATAAAAAGATATCACACGAAAATTTTTATAAAGGTTCGGGTGTTAACAAACCCTACTCCTCTCCCCAATCTCAATTGGGAGTTTCACTAACACACTAAGTGTTACAATGGAGTTTTACAAGCTCACTCCCAGCTATGGTGTTTCTAACAATGGATCACACCTAACCCAGAAATCCCTTATGTTTTAATAGCTTACACAATAAACCGATTCCTTGTGTTTTAAAGGCTCATACAAATAACTCTTACAAGTGTTCTACTCTTAACCCAAAATACCCAAACTCACTTAAGTAGTAGATTACAAAGAGAAACACTCACAAATCTATAATGCTCAAAAAATAATGAGCAAAAAGATTTTTACATAGAATTAATGTTTGTTTTGAAAGTATTAAAATGCACAAATGACTACAACAAGATTTTGATTCGTAGTATTAGATATTCCCTTGTTCTTGATTCATAAATGACTTACATTTATACTTCCATGGAGAATTATAGTCGTTTGGTTGCATTTATTGTGGAAATAGTCGCTGCACCAACTCTTAATTTCGTGTCTGACATGTTTCTAATTCCTCTTTTACGGTCATGAGTATGAGTGTCACGATCATTACTGTTCTTCCAAACCGTGACTTGAGTGGTGACTTTGGCCGTGAAGCATTCTTAAAGGATTTTAAGTGTTTGATCACGGACATGACATTATTCTTTCACGGGCATGAACACCCTTCCCAACCGTGGTCCAAGTAGTGACTCTGGCCGTGAAGCTCTCTGGAGGAATTTGACATGTTTTCTCACGGGCGTGACTGATATGATCATTCACGATTGCTATCATTCTTCATGGCCGTGAACTTTAAATGTTGGATAGTTGGCGCTAAGCTTCATCATGGGCGTGAACATGTTATTTCTTCATTTTTTGTCTTTTTAAGGTTAGTCTTTCATTTTCCATTCTTGCTATCATGTTCTATACTATGTTCAATAAACTTATAAAACAAGTATGTTGAAATACCTCTCAAGGTTCAACAATCTCTTCCTTTTTGATGGTGATAAATAATCTAGCAATATGTGCTTTTGAGAAGTCTCCCCCTCAAAAGATGCTTAAGTTAAAAAAAAAATACTGAAGTGCAAGAATTGTAAAGAATGATGAAGTATAGCATCAAAATATGCTTCCTAGTTTAGGTATATGCAAGTTATATGCAAGGTATATCCAGTGTATACCAAATTTTTACTTAAAACAAGTTAAGTATGTGCAAAGTATATTTAAGGTATATTCAAAGTATATCAAGTGCATATTCATTCATGTAACTTGCATCAAGGTATATGCAAAGTATATTTAAGGTATATTCAAGGTATATCAACTCATTTGCATACTTGCATATTCATTTGATTCAAATAAGTATTTCAAATATATTGCATTTAAATTTAAATATAATATATTGTTAGGTTCTCCCCCTTTTGTCATCAACAAAAAGAATAACAAAAATATAAATCATAATGGAAAACAAAAGCAATTATATTAATATTAAAAGAAGAATACAAGGATTTGAAAAGTGATTGAAAGTCCTACATCAAACAAGCTAGAAAATAACATAGCTAAAATATAGTCTAGCTAGATTTGGAGCTTGACATCCCATCTCTCTGGTGAGCTACTTTCGCCTCGAGGCTCTCCATGTGAGACTCCATGAAATCCTTGAGGTTCTCTAACTTCTCGTTCATCGAAGCTTGCAATTGCTTAAACCGTGGTGCCAAGAGATCAGCCACTTACTGAGCCAAGTTTGATGTGGAGGCAGAGGATTGTCCAATTTCCTACTCAACCTCTGGAGTCGCCATCTCAACTCAAACTCATTTCCTTTGCTGGATTCTTTGGAGGCCAGCTTTGAAGTCATCTGAATCGTTGTCTTCCCAAATAATCTCACCAGTAGTGTTGGTGAAGCGGTAATAGATGTTGTTCTCATAAACTATACGAACATCCACTCCCATTTTGATAAATGACTCGACGTCTAGTCGGTCTCGAGGATGTGCTGTTATAAGATTGAAATGGTGCTCCTCTCGCTTCAAATACCCAAGCTTGATAGCAAAGTGAGTCACTTACCCACCAATCAGAATGTCTCTGGAGGGCTTGGTGGCAATTGACAGTAGATGGTTTGCAAACCATCGAGATAAAACCACTGTTAGGCCTCTTCGGGCCATCTTCAGAAGAAAAAGCTAGGACTTCTGAATCGATCCGTTGCTGTCTCATCTAGCAAAAATGCTATAGGTTAAAAACCTATGCAAATATTTTTGCACTGGGGATCGAAGGTGGGTGTTTTTCGTCTTCTTGAAATCCCAGTAGCAGTCAAGCCAGAAATGAGTCCATGCCTGAGTAACTTAGAACTCCACTTTACTCTCATTAAGGATACCGTCAAAGGGAAGGTTGAACATGTCTCCAAACTCTGTGGCAGTGAGGGTGTTCGGATGCTTGCAAAGTTGGAATTTTACCGTGCCGGTAAGAGAGACTTGCAGGGTGCTTAGGAACTCTAGAGTTGGTTCCTCAGCGTCGGTTGATGGATATCAACAAAATCTTTTAGGTGACAAGCTAGGAGTTGTTCCGTCATGCTTGTCTTGAGACCAAGTGTTCTGATAGTTTGCCACTCAAATGATCGAGAGGAAATGAGTGGTATTTGCTTAAGAACCGAGTATCTTGGATGAAAGTGCTCCGGAATAATGTTTAGAAGGTAATCCGTGTACCTTCTTGGAGCACGAGACTTCTTTCTGGTACCTTTGGAGGAGCTGATTTCTATTTTTGATTCAGAAATATATTTTTAAAAAGAGAAAATTTGATGGAATTTTGGAATAGAACCTAATGTGTTTTGATTTCTGATGATGGAGAAAGTTTTTGAAAGTATTTATAGATGGAATGAGTTGCTAGGGGGCTAAAATCTTCAAAATGGTATTCAATGGTGATAAATGAGAGAAGTTGAAGAATTGGAAATGAGAGAAATAACGGCAGAAATGTTTTATAGCCGACATTTTCACGGGCATGAAAGCTAAGTCACGAGCGTGAAATGTCATGTTCACAGTTTGCTGAAGAAACGCTCTACCCGTGATGAGGGATGTGAAATGATTCACGGTCGTGACAATTAAAGGTCACGGTCGTGAATGATGAAACATCACGGTGGTGACAAAAGAGTCACGGTCTTGAAGTACAATCTTCACTACTTGTGACCGTGAAACAAAGCGTGAACGCTTCTGTAAGTTTTTAGTGAAAATGTTCACGGTCGTGAATAAGAGTCATGGGCATGAACAAAGGGTTTCACGGGGGTGATAGAAAAAGGTTATGGGTGTAGTGAATCATACCAATCAAGGTTCGACAATTTTGGCAATCATAAAATTAATCCATCAATCATGCCAAGCTCTCTTTTTATGAAATTAAATCTTTTCTCATTTAGAGACTTAGTGAAGATATCTACCAATTGATTGTCTGTGCTTATAAATTCCAATACAACATCTCCATATTGAACATGATCTCTAATAAAATGATGTCTTATGTCAATATGCTTACTTCTAGAATGTTGAGTGAGATTCTAAAATAAATTTATAACACTTGTATTGTCACATCTAATAGGTATATGATGCATACTATGACCATAATCCTTAAGTTGTTGTTTCATCCAAAGGATTTGTGTACAACAACATCCTGTTGCCACATACTCCGCTTCAGGGGTAAAAAGAGCAACTGAAACTTATTTCTTGCTAAACCAAGAAACTAAGCATTTTCCAATAAAGTGACAAGTACCTGAAGTAGTTTTTCTATCAGCATCTGAATATCCTATAATGTGAAAGGATGAATTTCTAGGATACCATAAACCTAGATGCAATGAGCTATGTAAATATTTTAAAATTCTCTTTACTGCATTTAAATGTGACTCTTTAAGACATGATTGAAAGTGAGCACATAAGTATACATTATACATTATATCGGGTCTAGAGGCAGTAAGATATACAAGTGATCTGGTTATATCTCTATAGAGCTTTTCATTAATGCTCTTACCCTTTTCATCCTTGTCCAATTTTGTTGATGTGCTCATTAGAGTCTAGGCATTTTTGCAACATTCCATTCCAAATTTCTTAAGTAAGTCTTTGACATATTTGGATTGATTGATGAAAGTTCCCTCATTGCCTTATTTTTTTTGTAGACCGAGGAAGAATTTTAGCTCACCCATCATGCTTATTTAGAATTCCCTAGTCATACACTTAGCAAATTCTTGGAAAAACAATTCATTAGTAGACCCAAATATGATGTCATCAACATAAATTTGAACAATTAGAGTATCATGCTTATGCTTTTTAATAAATAATGTAGTGTCAACATTCCCCTTTGTAAAATTATTTTCCAAGAGAAAAGAACTTAGTCTTTCATACCAAGCTCTTAGGGCTTGTTTCAAACCATATAACACTTTTGAAATTTTAAATACATGGTTGGGCAAATCATAGCTTTCAAAACCTGGTGGTTGTTCTACATAAACTTCTTTTTCTTTAAAGCCATTTAAAAAGACACTTTTTACATCCATTTGAAAGAGTTTGAAATTCATATGGCATGCATGTGCTAAAAGTATTCTTATGGTTTCTAATCTAGCTACAGGAGCATATGTCTCATCATAATCTATTCCTTCTTCCTGATTATATCCTTTTACAACCAACTTAGCCTTATTCCTAGGTATTGAACCTTGTTCATCTAGTTTATTTCTAAATACCCATTTGTTTTCGATGATTTGATGTTCCTTGGGTCTAGGTACTAAGGTCCATACCTTACTTTTCTCAAATTGGTTGAGTTCCTCTTGCATAGCAATTACCCAACTTTCATCATTAAGAGCCTCATTAATATTTTTAGGCTCAATTTGAGAAACAAAAGCAAGATTAGAAACTAAATGTTTGAGATGAGATATAGTACTTACTCCCCTTGTAGGATCACTAATGATTTGTTCTTTGGGGTGATATATTGTCAATCTTCACTCCTTTGGGAGCTCTTGCCTGTTTTCCTCTTGAGCTGGAGATAGAGAATCATCTTGATGTGAATCTTCTTAATCATTTTCTTCTCTTTCATTTTTAAGATCAAGTTTTTCCATGGTACCTACAACATCATCAAGAACACTACCTTTCACAAGATCAAGCTTACTAGATTTATCAAAAAAAACATGCATAGATTCTTCAACAGTTAATGACTTTTTATCAAATACCCTATATGCTTTGCTAGTTGTAAAGTATCCTAAAAAGATACCCTCATCATATTTAGAGGCAAATTTTTCAAGGTTGTCCTTGGTATTCAATATGAAACACTTGCATCTAAATACTCTAAAGTATGATATCAAGGGCTTTCTTCCATTCCATAGCTCAAATGAAATTTTGTTTAAGAAAAGTCTTTTCAAAACTCGATTTGAAATATAACATGCAGTATTTGTGGCTTCGGCCCAAAAGTAAGTTGGTAAACCATACTCACTGAGCATTGTTCGAGCCATTTCAATTAAAGTTAAATTTTTTCTTTCAACTACCCCATTTTGTTGAGATGTCCTAGGAGATGAAAAATTCTGCTAAATACCATGTTCTAGACAAAAAATTTCAAAGTTTTCATTTTCAAATTATTTGCCATGATCGCTTCTTATTTTTGAAATACAATATCCTTTTTCATTTTGAACTCTTTTAGCAAAGTTTCTGAAAGTTTCAAAAGCATCACTCTTTTGAGCTAAGAAAATTATCCAAGTAAATCTAGAGTAGTCATCAACGATAATAACGACATAGTGTTTACCTATTAAGTTAGCAATTCTAGAAGGTCCAAAAAGATCTAGATGCAGGAGTTGTAGAGGTTTACTTGACTTAACAAAAGTAGTCTTGTGAGAAAATGATGATGTACCCTTAAATCCTAGACTATGTCTAATTAAGGGTGGTCTTTGAGACACAATGAGAGTATCTAAACTCTCATTTCCCTTGTGAAATTTTGAAATAGAGTTTCTAAGTTCCTCAACTTTATTTTTCAAAATATTGTTTTCTTTAAGCAAGGATTTAGTTGAGGGTTTTGAAGAGTATTCATCTAATGACTTTTGAAGAGATTAATTAGATGATTTAAGCTTAAAGTTCTCCTTTTCTAAAGCATACATTTTGATTTTCAAATTAGAAATGTTATTCTTATAAGTATTGAATTTACTTCTATATTTCTCTAGTTCTAGATTCAATACTTCTATTAGGCTTTGCTCATCATCATCTTCACTATTACTATCATTATTACTACTATCATTATTGAAAGAGTATGAGTGAAGTGATCCTACCTTATCCGAGACGTGATCCTCTATAACAATGAAGCATAGGTTGAGCTCTTCACTTTCATTGTCATTTTTTTCACTTGAAGAGCTTTCGTCATCCCATGTGGCTTTGTGACCTTTCTCCCTATTGTCTTTTTGGTATTTACTCTTGTGCTTCTTGAGTCTTGGACATTCCGGTTTAATATACTTTTTCTTTCCACATTCATAGCACTTTACCTCCTCTTTACTTCTTTGTGAGTCATTAGAAATCTGTTTGAGGTTTCTTTGCCTGAATTTTCTAGAGTTGCTCATTCTCTTCTCAATAATTCTTTTCAGTCTTCTTGAGAGCATAACAATGTCTTCATTTGCATCATCACTCTTTTCTTCATCATCTTCAACTTCTTCTTGAGATTTTAAAGTAGAGGCTTTTAGTGCTACAAGCTTTCTTTTTCTGGCTTTGCTTTAAGCTTTCTAACTTTTTTCAGTATCATTTCATGTGTAAGCAGTTTGCCAATAAGCATATCAGTATTCATGATGTTCATGTCTTCATTTGCCTCTTCTATACCGGCAACTCTTGAACCGTAATCTTTGAGAGGAAGATTTCTCAGAATTTTGTTGTTTACATCTTCCAAGCTCAGGTATTTCCCAAGCTTTCTCATGCCATTTATGATAGCTAGAAGACGGTTGGTCATGTCAGTAATTGACTCATTGGATTTCATCTTGAAGAGTTCATATTCTGAAGTGAGAAGTTGAATCTTCTTAGATTTAACTTGCTTTGTTTCTTCATGATAGTTTTCCAATGTTTTCCACATGTTGTAAGCAGTTGGACAGTGTTGTATTGTAACACCCTTATAACAATCACTCTTTACGTACGTTACGTACTTATATGAGTATAGCCGATGTGTGCTAAAAAAAAATTCTATTTTAATTTAATAACTATAATATTAACACTTAATTAATCCTTTTTATTTTTTCAAAATTTCAACAGCATAACGACTATAAACTATTTACCCCACCTGCAAAGAAAACAATCTACAACCCATATTTGGCACTACAGTACATATGTAATGTAACATATTCTCCATTCAATCACAATTCAATATTGCATTCTTTATACATAGTAATTCACGAATATTCTTTATCATAATATATAACATTTTATTTCTACAACTACATACCTATATATATATACACATGTTATCTTTGATACTAACATTCTATTATTTCTTCTTCTTTCGGCTCCCAAATTTTGTATGTTTGCTCCTGCCTTTCTCGCTACTATCTGCACGCAGTCAAATAACTATTTGCTGAGCATTAATATGCTCAGTGATGATTGCAAATCTAAAAATTTTCACTGACATATTTTTTTCCAAGTATTTATACATGCAATAATATTTTTAATACATTATTCAAATTCTCTCTTTAATATATTTACTATTCATTTTATCAATACTTTACTTTTATTTATCTTTAATTCACTTCTTAATATCTTAATTAATTTTAACAATTTTTCTCAATTCAATTTTTTTTTTCAATTTACTCCTGAACTTTCAATTTAGTCTATTTTCACTTTATTTTTTTAATTAACCGTTACTTTATTTCTTCTTTATTTTTTTCAATCATTTATTTAATTAGCTACAAATTTCACTTTAATTCATAAATTTCTATTTATTTACAATCTTGCCATTGCTTTACATTTATTTACAATTTTGTCATTGTTTTACATTTATTTCCACTTTTGCCAATAATATTTTATTTTTCATTTATTTTCTTTTTTACTACATAATTTAACATTTTTCTTCAATTTTAATTTCGTTTTTCAATTTTACTATTTTTGTCACATTTATCATTATTATTATTATACAATTTTTATCATTTTTATCACCTTTATAATAATTATTATATTTATCACTTATATCAACTTTCTCACATTTTCCACTTTTATTTTTTTTTCTTTACTTATTTCATTTTCATCATAATTTTCACTTTATTGATTTTTATTATAATTTCCACTTTATTCTTATCTACTACTTTTATTCACATTTATCATAATAATTTTTTTTTTCACATTTATCATTTTTATCATATATTTTCACATTTATCATTTTTATCATTTTTTTCCACATTTATCCTTTTTATCATATTTTTCTACTTTTATTCACTCTTGTCATTTTGATCTTATATATATATATCATTTAATTTATATTTGTCACTTTTATCATATTTATTCACATTTGTCACTTTTATCATATTTATTATAATTATCACTTATCTCGTTTTTCTCCCATTTTTTTCATTTATCATATTTATTATATTTATCATAATTCTCACATACTTCGTTTTTAAAATACTTTTCACTTGCATCTTTTCTTATTATATTTTTCACTTAAATTATTTATATTACTTTTATTCACATTTGCCCTTAGTTTCAATCTGATAGAAAATCTTCAGACCGGATACATGGGACGTGGACCTAAAAGTCCACTACACTAAAGAGTAATCCCGAAGGACCACCCAAGCACTGCACTGTACACTGATCACTGAATCACTATCACTGAAGTACACCATCATTGGCCTACATAAGCGAGTCGTCATGACTCGCACCGCGGTAATGGTGTCTCTATGGCTAGCCAATTATATCCTGAGCTAGATTTCACCATCAGAAAAATAATCAAGGGCATTATTTATTTTTTTCCTTTAATTCATTTTTCATTAAATTCGTAAATTCTATTATTTTTACATTATTAACCACTTAATATTTTATTCATTCATAACAATTTTATCACTACCATAATTTTTCATACTTTGCATTCTATAATATAAATAGTTCACTATGAACATTCAATTCAGTCATTAAGCATCACTAAACACACTTTATTCATTATTTTTCATTTCATGTATAATATACTCAATAATTGGAAAATTATTCAATATATCATTTAAAAATTCTCAATAAATTTATACACACACAAAATTACATTTTCTTGAATTTCATAACTAAATTTTCATTTAATTAGCAAGAAAAGTATTAATTTTTCTTTTTTCATATTTCGGCCTATAATTAATTTTCATCATTAAAATTTGTCTTTCATTCTCTAAATATTCCTTTCACTAATTTATACATTCCTTATTCCATATATATCATAATATTACAATAAAATGTATTTATATCTTAATTTACATTTTTCACATAATAAGGTCATATTTTTCAATTTTTACTAATTAATTTTTTTATTGAAATTAACCATTCTAATTCACTTTTTATAATTCCTTAATCACAATTTAAGCATCAATTATCAATTACATGCAAAATACACAAAATTTCTAATTTTCATAACCTTAATTCATGCTTAATCAATGGAAATAAGTAGATTTTGAAATCACTAACTTTATTTCTTCTCTTTAGCTTTCTTAGGCTTCCTTTTCCTTACCTTTTTCCTTTGAAGTTCCTTATCTTCCTTGATTTCCTATTGTGGCCGAAAATTCCACTTCATTAATCCACCAATAATTTACTTCATTAACTCAAATAAACTTCATATTTATCATCTAAATATCTTAAACTACTTATTTGAACCATTAAACTAATTTTAAAACTATAAATTTCACTTACCTCTAATTTGTATCTCAACTTTTTTCCTTTGATTTTCTTCCACTTTATCCCTCCAAATGAAGATCAAAAGCTTCTACTAGCTACTAGAGATGCTGAATTTATATTAGGATGGTTGATTTTGGTGCAAAATTAGGAGAAAGGAGAGAAATTTGATCGAGAAAATAGAGAAAACTCATTTGTCCAAGGGGGAAGCATGAGAGGAAGAAGAAGGCGCTGGATTATCTAGTGAATTCTGATCTTTTAAGCTTATATAGGTGGCTGGAATGGGCTGGGTTTGGGCCAAGACAAGTGATCCAATCCATTAGGCCCATTTGTGAATTTAAGGCCCAATTAAACACTATAAATTATTTCTCTCATTTTCCAAACTCAATTTTATCCAAATTTGATTCCATAATTCATAAAATATTTTTATATGTCTACACAAAAATTTTCAACTCAATCGGAGTTCATTTTATGTCCAGCTCACTTAAATCGAACTGATAATTCAATTTTCGATGTTACCATAAAATTCATTTTTCAATGTCAAATAATCCTAAATATTATTTAGAGTTTATTCATATCTTAAAATAAATTTTTTAATATCATTTGCTATTTTTCATAGCTTGGTTAAAGTACGGTTAACCCATTATTTAATTAAATTGGGTCCTATTTTTCTTAATTTTGACTTTTGAGGACTTATTTGACCTCATTTTTACTCCAAATTTTTCTCTTAGACTAGGCATAATATATATTTTCCGATGATCAAATAAAATATTTTTCACCCAGGTATATTGATAACTCTCAAAAACTACAGTTTACGACTAACCCGATATTTGGGTCATTACAATTCTCCCCTACTAATAAAAATTTGTCCTCAAAATTTTACTTGTATTGAAAAACTGTGGATATTGTCGCCTCATTGCAGCTTCTGCTCCCACGTGGCTTATTCCATATTGTGGTGACTCCATAACACTTTCACTTGTGGAATTACTTGTTCATGAGCTGTTTAACCTCTCTAGTTAGGATCTTTAATGATTTCTCTTCATAAGTCATATCAGCCTTTATTTGAATTTCTTCTGGCTTGATCACGTGGCTAGGGTCTAACTTATACCTCCGCAGCATTAACACGTGAAACACATCATGAATCTTTTCCAACTCTTGAGATAGCTTCAATCGATAGGCTACGGGTCCCACTCGCTGTATAATCTCATAAAGGTTTAAAATATAAAACTGAATTTTCCCTTCCTTCTGAACCTTATAACCTTCTTACACAATGATACGTTTAGAAACACTTAATCTTCAACCTGAAACTCTGTCTTTTCTTCTTAAATTTGCATATGATTTCTATCGGTTCATGACTTCTTTCAATCTATCCTTAATCAATGTACCTTCTCTTTCGTTTCTCAAACCAAGTCTATTCTCATTAGCTTCTTCTCACTCAATTTTATCCAACATAAAAAAGTTCTACATTTCCTCTCATACAGTGCTTCATATGGTGCCATTTTAATGTTGGACTAACAGCTGTTGTTGTAAGCAAACTATGCTAATGGCAAATACTTTTTCCAACTACTTTTAATTTTGAATACACAACTTTGCAACATATCCTCAAGTATCTGAATCACATGCTCCGATTGCCCATCAGTCTGAGGATGAAAAGTTGTACTGAAATGAAATCTTGTTCCCAATGCTTCTTGCAATTTCTTCCAGAACTAGAAAGTAATCTTGGATCCCTGTCTGAAATAATGGAGGATAATACTCCTTGGAGTCTCACTATCTCATTAATGTAGATTTCTACCAACTTGGTCCGTGAATAATCCCTCCATACTGGTATGAAATGAGCTAATTTCGTGAGTTTATCAATAACTATCCAAATATCATCATGCTTCTTTCCCATCAGAGGCAATTCCATCATAAAATCCATGGTCACTCAATCCTATTTCTACTCTGGTATCGTAATAGGCTAAAGTAAACCCGATGGAACTTGATGTTTAGCTTTCACCTGTTGGCATATCAAACATTTACTCACGAATTTTTTCACATCACGTTTCATTACTGGCCACCAATAGTGTACTTTCAAATTCTGATACATCTTGTTACCACTAGGATGCATCATGTAGCTGCTATGGTGAGTTTTTGTGAGAATGTTCTTTCTTAATTTATCTTGATCGGGTATGCACAACCTCCGGTTGAAATAAAAGCATTCATCTTCATCTAAAGAATAATCACCTTCATTGCCCTCTTTTACTCTATTCATTATGGCAATTAAGCGATCATTTTAGCTTGGGCCAAGACAAGTGATCCAATCCATTAGGCCCATTTGTGAATTTAAGGCTCAATTAAACACTATAAATTATTTCTCTCATTTTCCAAGCTCAATTTCATCCAAATTTGATTCCATAATTCATAAAATATTTTTATATGTCTACACAAAAATTTTCAACTCAATTGGAGTTCATTTTCTGTCCAGCTCACTTAAATCGGACTGATAATTCAATTTTCTGTGTTACCGTAAAATTCATTTTTCAATTTCAAATAATCCTAAATATTATTTAGAGTCTATTCATATCTTAAAATAAATTTTTTAATATCGTTTGTTATTTTTCATAGCTTGGTCAAAGTACGGTCAACCCATTATTTAATTAAATCGGGTCCCATTTTTTCTTAATTGACTTTTGATGACTTATTTGACCTATTTTTACTCCAAATTTTTCCCTTAGACTATTCATAATATATATTTTCCGATGATCAAATAAAATATTTTTCACCCACGGGTGTATTTTTGACCCCCGGGTATACTGATCACTCTCAGAAACTACAGTTTATAACTAACCCGGTATTTGGGTCATTACATGTATTCTACCACATTCTTCAATGGATAATGAGCTTGAGAGAATTGTCATTACCTTCTTGTTTTTGAAGTTTGCTCTTCTTTGAGGCTCTGTCCAATCATATCTTGACATGATTTCTTCTTCACCTTCAACTCCTCTTCTAGTTAGTGGTGTCCATTCTTTCCGAACACTATCCTAGACTTCAATTCCTTCATTATCCAGATATGTCTCCATCTGAAACTTTCAATGAGCATAATTTGCTCCATCAAAGTAAGGCTTGAGACTTTGGAATCCTTCATTGGTCATATCTTGATCTTTGCTAGTGCTGTTTAGGCTTCGATGCTAGACTAAACTTTGATACCAATTGTTGCCTAGATATTGAACCAAGAAATGGGGTTGAATTGGATATTAAAATTTTAACTTTTAAGTGCGGAAAGAAAAATTAAGTTGAGTAGGGATAAGAAGATATCACACGAAAATTTTTATAGAGGTTCGGGTGTTAACAAACCCTACTCCTCTCCTCAATCTCAATTGGGAGTTTCACTAAAAAACTAAGTGTTACAATGTAGCTTTATAAGTTCACTCCCAACTATGATGTTTCTAACAATGGATCACACCTAACCTAGAAATCCCTTGCGTTTTAATGGCTCACACAATAAACCAATTCTTTGTGTTTTAAAGGCTCACACAAATAACCCTTACAAGTGTTATACTCTTAACCAAAATACCCAAACTCACTTGAGTAGTAGATTACAAAGAGAAACACTCAAAAATCTATAATGCTCAAAGAATAATGAGCAAAAAGATTTTTACATAGAATTAATGTTTGTTTTGAAAGTATTAAAATGCACAAATGGCTACAATAAGATTTTGATTCGTAGTATTAGCTATTCCCTTGTTCTGGATTCAAAAATGACTTGCATTTATACTTTCATGGCGAATTATAGTCGTTTGGTTGCATTTATTGTGGAAATAGTCTTTGCACCAACTTTTAATTTCGCGCCTGACATGGTTCTCTTTCCTCTTTCACGGTCGTGAGTATGAGTATCACGGTCGTGACTGTTATTCCAAGCCGTGACTTGAGTGGTGACTTTGGTCGTGAAGCATTCTTGAAGGATTTGAAATGTTTGATCACGAGCGTGACATTATCTTTTCACAGGCGTGAACATTCTTCCTAGACGTGGTTCAAGTAGTGACTCTGGCCGTGAAGCTCTCTGGAGGAATTTGATATATTTTTTCACCGGCGTGACTTTCTTTCATGGGCGTGACTGATATGATCATTCACGGTTGATATCATTCTTCATGGTCGTAAACTTTAAATGTTGGATAGTTGGCGCTAAGCTTTATCACGAGTGTGACATAAAAGGTCACGGACGTGAACATGCTATTTCTTCATTTTTTGTCTTTTTAAGGTTAGTCTTCCATTCTCCATTCTTGATATAATGTTCCATACCATGTTCAATAAACTTAGAAAACAAGTATGTTAAATATATTATTACTATTTTATTTGTTAGCATCAAAATGATGGAAATACCCTTCAAGGTTTAACATTATTGAACTTGATGCCAAAATTGCTAGTTTCTTTGACATATCTCAGTACTCTTTTTGCTACTTTGAGATGACTTTCACTTAGATAGTGCATAAACCTAGACAAGATACTTATAGAATTCAGAATATTAAGTCTAGTTTTTGTTAGGTACATGAGGCAACCAACTAAGCTCCTAAAATGAGCTGGATCAGCTTCCTCAGTCCCATCAACCTTACTTAACTTATCTTTCACATTCATAGGAGTATGCATTCTTTTGCAGTCTTCAAGTTTGAACTTTTTGATAATTTCTTTAGCATATTTTTCTGACAAATGAAAACTTCACTCTCACTTTGTCTAACTTCCATTCCCAAAAAATATGACATCAATCTTAAATATGTCATTTCAAAACATTCCATCATTTCTTGTTTGAACTGTTGCACCATACTCATTTCACTCCCAATAACCAACAAATCATCAACATACACAGATACAATTAGAATATCAGCTCCAACTTTCTTAACATATAAAGTTGATTCTGATTGGCTTTTAGAGAAGTTTAAACCCTTTAAATATTCATTAATTCTACTGTACCAGGCTCTAGGAGCCTGTTTCAAACCATAAATGGCCTTCTTTAGGAGATAAACTCTATATTCTTCTCTCTTTTTCACATACCCCTCTGGCTGATCAACATAAATTTCTTCTTGCAGGTACCATTTTGGAAAGCATATTTTACATCAAGCTGAAAGACCTTCCAGTCCATCGATGAGGCAATAGCAAGAAGAAGTCTGATGATATCCAGCCTAGCCACTGGTGCAAATGTGTCAGAGTAGTCAACTCCAGGTATTTGTGCATATGCTTTTACAACTAGTCTGGCCTTATGTTTGTTTATTGTTTCATCAACATTCAGTTTAGTTCTAAATACCCATTTAACTCCAATCACTTTCCTTCCTTGAGGTTTATCAATAAGTTGCCATGTCTGATTTTTTTCTATCATGAATAGCTCATCCTTCATTCCTACTCTCCATATATGGCTTTGCATAACTTCTTCACAGCTAGTAGGTTCACACACAACCACATTTCACCTTTGATACACATCTGCTAGTGATCTTGTTCCCCTAACAGACCTTTCATCTAGAGATTCAACCTCACCATCATCAAGGTTTAAATATGTTGGATTGAATTTTGACAGCTTAGAAGTTATCTTTTGTTGTCTTACTTCCACTTCATTTTCCTAAATCCATTCTTCACTCTCCAAAAAATGGACATCTCTGCTTATAATAATCTTTCCAGTTTGTGGATGAAAGATTTTAAAAGCTTTTGATAATGAGTTGTAGCTAATGAAAATTCCTAGAAATGCTCTCTCATCTAGCTTATCTCTTTTCACTTGAGGAACATGAACAAAACATAAAACCAAATATTGTAAGATGAGTTAGAGTAGGTTTAGAATCGTACCAAGCCTCAAATGGAGTCTGATCTCCTAGAGCCTTTGAAGAAAGTCTATTTTGTAATTAAACTAATGTGTTTGCTGCCTCAGCCCATAGCTTTTTAAGTAGATTCTTCTTATAAAGCATACATATGGTCATTTCCAGAATGTATCTATTTCTCCTCTCACTCACTCCATTTTGTTGTGGAGTCTAGGGAGCAGTGAGTTGATGATGGATTCCAGCTTTTTCACAGAGATGATTGAATGCATCTGAGATATACTCTCCCTCATTGTTTGATCTAAGGGTCTGAAGTTTACAGTCATTCTAAATCTCAACTCTAGTCTTAAACTTCCAAAAAACTTGAGCTACCTCAAACTTATGTTTTAAGAAAAAATCCAACACATATGGGTTAAATCATCAATAAAGATCGCATAATACAAGTTGCCATTAAATGAATGAGTTTTGTAAGGACCAACAATATATGTGTGAACTAACTGAAGTTTGCTTGTTGCTCTAGAGGCTACTTTGGGAAAAGGGTTTCCTAACTTATTTTCCTGACTGGCAAGCTTTGCAATGTGGGATTGAGTCTGCTAGGTCTAGTAATCCATAAGTCATCTCTCTTGACTTTAGTTTGGACAGACCTTGACAGTGACAATGGTCTAGCCTCTTGTGCCTTAACTCAGAGACATTTTCTTTTACAGTGAAAGCAACTTGCTCCTCCTCCAATGGATTTAGAGTAAAGCTCTTTCCATTCATTTTGACTTTGAATAAAGTTTTGCCTCTATAGTCTAAAATCTGACAGCTTCTATCTACAAACACTAGCTTGTAGCCATTTTCAATCAATTGACCAACACTTAATAAAATTTGATCTATTTCGGGGACATACAATCCATCATAAATGAACTTTGTACCAGAATTTGTTAAGATAGAAATAGTACCTTTCCTTTTGACAGCTATGTACTTGTCATTGCCAACTCTGACTTTGTATGATTTTGCCTCTGAGAAATCTTTGAATAGATCTTTGTGGTAGGTCATATGATTTGTGCAACCACTATCTATTAGCTAGCTTTCGCTTGATTCAAAACTTGAGAAATATGAGGATACAAATAAGTGATCCTCCTCCTCTTGATAAACAACCTTTGCTTCATCTTCACGTTGTTGATGCTTGCTTTTGCAGATTATTGCTACATGCCCAACTTGATTGCATTTTGAGCACTTAGCATCTGGTCTTCTCCAACATTTAAAAGGAGTATGTCCCTTTCTCCCACAATGCTGACATGGAGGGAATGACCTCTTTTGTGCTTCCTTCTTCTATTTTGTATATGTGCCAAAACCAGTTCTACTGTTTTCACCTTCCTTCTTCTTATGCTTCCATTTATTTCCATTTACACTTTGATGTTTAGCAACAAGAGCTCCTTCAATCGGTGTGTCTTCTTTCATCATTCTCCTTTGCTCTTATGCCTGCAAGGCACTTAACAGTTTTGCCAATGAAATCTTTAACAGATCTTTTGTGTTTTCTAGAGCATTTACGGTTGCTTCATATCTCTCAAGAACTGTGAACAAGATCTTCTCCACTATTCTTGAGTCAGTAAAATCAGATCCTAAGAGTCTTATTTGATTTGTTATGGCCAAAAGCTTTTCAGAGTAATCTTTGATTGAATCTAATTCCTTCATTCTTTGATTCTCTTATCAGATTCAAAATCTTCATACTTTTGATTCTCTCATTTCCAGCATATTCACCTTTGAGATAATCCCATATTTCTTTTGCAAACTTGAGAGATATAATTCGAGTGAATATTGTTGGAGAAACAGCTGCAAATAGGCAAGCCTTTGCCTTTGACTTTCTAGTCTTCTTTTCTTTATAGCTCTTCATCTGTGCCATGGTAGGGTTGACTAAAAGTACAGGTACCTCATCGTCTTTTTCCACTGCCTCCCAAAGATCTAAGGCCTCTAGATGAGTCTCCATTCGCACTGCCCACATCTGGTATTTGGTACTATCAAACACTTGAGAAGCAATTGCCATTAGATTGGTTTCTGAGTCTATGGAGTTAAATAATGTCAAGTCCCTTAAAGAAGAGAGCTCTGATACCACTGCTAGTGTTTAAGAGAAAAAAAGAAATTCTCCAGCATCAAAATATGGAGAGAAAAAAGAGAGATCCAATTCCAACTAATGACAAATACATATATTTAAAGAAAATAGAAAATGAATCACTAAGATCATGGAATTACGATTCTGCCATGATCACAACAGATAAGAAATCAACTCCTATAAACTAGGAACTGATTAACTTAATTAAAGCAGAAACAAATAAACACATGTGGACAACATATTGGCAATCTTAAACATAATTTCTAACACCTCATAGGCATCTTATCTGTTCAGAAATTGTTCAGTTTGGTACAGATTTGATATTTCTAGCAATAAATTCAGTTGTTTTTCTTCTTCCATTTCTAATTTGATTTGAATCATTAAATTTTCCACGGTGAATATTTTTCTGTTATCACATTTTGTTGAAGCGCTGCCGATTCTTTTAGTTGGTCTGAAGTGAACTAACAAGTTTCCCTTATTTGAAAACTATGGTGTTAATTTTGTTATTATCTTTGGACATTAATATACATAGTTCTTCTCATGCAGGTTCTCAAGGGTCATATTGCCCTTGGAAATGCCTGATTTCCTAATGGGACTGGCGTGTATTGTTGCACATTTTTCTTTTTTTCATAAATAAATAAGCAGTTCTAGTTTCAAGTGTAACTTGTAGATGTTATAATGATTTTTCTTTTCCATTGGTCATTTCTGTTCATAAGTCATGCCCTTGACATTCTTGCTGAGATACCTTTGTGGAAGGATGGTCTTGATTATAGGCATCGTACTGGTTATGGAATTGGGTCATACCTGAGGAAATCAGGTTAGCAATGGACTGCAACTACATGCCTTGAACTATTCTTTTAGTATGAAAATAAGCTCATTGCTTGACGAGCCTGTGCCTCTTCAAGATTCAATGACAGTAACAGATGGTTTGTAAATTTTTTTGTCAAACTTCATTGCTGTTCTGGAATATTTTACTTGGTCACCATAAAATACTATATCCCAGATGTTTGCTAATTGAATTGTCTTTGATCAGGTGGCCACCTGAGGTTGTGCTCCCTATTAACCTAGGTATATGAATTATTTGCTCAAGTTCGCCCAAAAGTTTTAGCTGTGATGCTTTGGTTCATAGATGTACATGCATAATAACTCCAAGCTCTCATCCCTGCACTTTGCTGGGACACATCCAGTCGTTATCCCCTCACGCAGGGATATATGATCTTTAATTATGGTTTAACATAATCTGGAAATATATTTTTCTTAATTCTACAATATTACAGTTGAAATGTGGTTTTGAATAAAAAATGTGTGCTTTCTTATGCTATAGCCATCAAGAATATAATTATGTTGAAATTGAATTTCTCAGAACCTGGATACTATGAAGATGGTAACTTTGGTATAAGATTGGAGAATGTACTTGTTGTGAAGGACGGTGAGACAAAATTCAGTTTTGGTGCAAAGTCTATTTATCATTTGAGCACATAACTTGGGTAAGCACATATCATTTGAGCACATAACTTGTGAATGTATATGTTGTGTTTTATTTTGCATCCTATGCTGTTGATGTGATTTCTAACTATATGTTTCTATATGCAAGACTTTGGAACTTCAATTCCAGCTAGAAAAAAACTCAAAACTGGTTTAATTGCATAAATTCTGTCCATTTGTAAGTTGGAAATAGTTCGAGTCCAAGAACTCCACAAACTCAAAACTAAACCACTACTTCATTGCAGCATAGTAGCTGTTAACACCAACCATTTGTTAATAAATGAAAAATGGCCTTCCAATCAGTCTAATGATGCGTGCAGCCTTTTAATCCTCTTCATTCAGAAATAATCCTGAAGTCTGAGAGACGATCCTGTGTCCAGCTTTTGATGCATGAGAAAGCTCTTAATTCCTCTGTTCATTTTTTGGCTCAAATAATTTAAGGGAAGTTCTCTCTGTGAGACTGATATATTGGTGTGGAACAACTATTCATGCTTGTAATATGGGTATTGATAGTTTTAAGCAATGCTTGTTATGACCCATCAACAATTGATGTTGATGTAGGCATTGAACAAAAAATGTTTGTTTTATTATTCTTCCCTTTTATGCTTGGAAAAAAAATTTAGGGATTTTGTCTTTTTTTTGCCAAAGAATATTGCAGTTTTGCTGGGTAGTCTTACAGATTAACATTTATGATATGCTGATGTTTAGGCAAGCAAGTTAATTGATGTGAGCCTCTTAGTGCAAGAAAAGACAGATTGATTGATAACTATCATTCAAGATGTAAGGATATTATGGCCCAATATTTGGATGAATCTGTTGTAGTTTGAGGGGAGAAAACAAAGAAAAGAAAGCAAGAGTAAAGAGCAATTTTCTGCAAATTATGCAGCAAACAAGAACAATAAACTCTCATTCTCAAAACATATGTTCTTCTCTTTTTCTTCTTCATTTTCTACATAAAACTTTCATACATTTTCTCCTCTCACAGCTCACACACACTCTTACACTAAGGCCAGCAAATTACAAAACAATGAATCTGAGATGTTCACCTAACACAACCAAAAAATTAACCACTAAATCTCGAAATTTATTAGGCCATGCTTTTTTTTTCCTTGATATTAGGACTACCATCCCTTTTTACCCCAAAGCAAAAATCTCAGCACATCTCAACAAAATGGAAGGAGGCAAGGCTTAAGAAAGCCACTGAGCCCATAAGTGTGTGAGTTCTTTGCTTCTAATTGCAGAGGATCCATTGCTTCCTTTCTCCTCTTTAACGGGTAAAGGGAAAAATAAAGAGAAGCAAAATTGATATTTAAGTTTGGTACTTGCACCACTGTACTCTATGTGGATATTAGGTTTATGATTGACAATAAATTGTATTTATTCATGAAAAATTGAAAATCAGTTCATGTGCATGTCTTCTGCCAGTTATTTTTATGTATGATATATATCTTGTGATCTATTTGCTTTGATCTGATTATTCTGGTCCAGAACTGGTTCAAAGGTCTCCTTGAACCTAAACGGGTTACAGTCAAGAATTGGCATCGGTTTTTATTCTTGATGTGCTCAGTCTTTCTGCCACCTTATCATTCAAGGTAGGCTGGAATACGTTTGAAGCAAAAAACCATGCAGTATATGCAAATCATTTTTACCATCGGTTTATATTTATAAAATAAAATATTATTTTTCTACATAATAATATATTATTGCATATATAAACAAATACATATGTTTGATAAAAAATAAATGCATACTAGAGATATAATTCGATCTCACGTAATATATATACTCCTTCTGCCTATAGTTTAATGTAATCAATTAATCATACGTGGAGTTTATTTAATTGTTTGAATCTGGTTTATGATTATACGAGGTCTAAACAATTAATGGGATAGTGGGATACAATGATACCATACGTATTAGAAAATAAAAGCAAAGGAGAGTACACAACTGGTGAAAACGACGGATCGTTTTGTAGCAAAATAGCTCATGCATTCTATCTAAGCACAAGGGTGGCTCTATACTATGAAAAGTGGGGTCCTCGAATTTCACTTTTTTTAAAAATATTTTTAATTTACTTTTTTTTTAAAAAAAAGGAATAATATTTATGTTAAAAATTAGGTGAATCCCATTAATTTAATATAGTGGACCCCATAAAAAATTTAAAAATATAATTTTTTTTAATTTAAAAATATTTTTGAATAAAAGAATTCATTTTTCCGGTTATTTCTCCCTTCGTCGCCTCGTAGCTCTTCATTCCTCTCTTGACTCTTTTATGTGTGATTGTGTTATAGTCAATTGTTTTTGTGTCGCAGTTAATTATCAACTCATTTTTTTTCTCTTTTTTCTCTGCATTGCAACTTGTAGTCGTCCTCACATCCTTCTATTCCTTTTCTCTCCGCATCGTAGTCATCTGCTCTTTTTCTCTCCTCGTTGCAGCAGTTTGTTCATTTTCTCTCTTCTTTGGCCTTTCCTCTTTGCAGCCATCTTCGCAGCCTTTCTTTCTTTTTGTCTTCATGTCACAGTCATTCATTCCCCCTCTCAATGTATATGGACCTCATTGTGCAAAAATTTTAGATCCGCCCCTACCTAAGCATCTCTAGCCTTTGCTGTTAGCCAACGGAGGTTTATACTCACATTCATTGGCAACCTGAGATAGTGAATTATATAGGAAGAACCACCTTTACCTAATGCCTTGTTTGCACTATTGTTTTAGTTCTTTGACTCTAATTCTCATGGCTTCTCCTTCTTCATCCTCCATTACTTTTCTCACCATCATTTCTATTTCCTCTCTTCCAATTATGCCTCTGTCTGCTGCGTCTTCGATCGGACGGCCACCCTAAGCTCCTCCGCCAGGAAAGTGGCTTTCATTTTCTGCTCAGCAAAGATTGGACATGCAATCATAGGCACCCCACTGGTAATACTTTCCATGATTGAGTTCCACAATGTGTTAAAAATCCACCCATTGATGGGTGGGCCAATATCTCCCTTTGTGCTGCCCACAGGATAGGCCCACTTTGTGGATCCGGCCTAAAAACCCATCTGGTTATTAACTCTTTATAGAAAATTGTATCTAATTGGTAAACCATAGTAAAAACACATATAACTTATGTTTTATATTAAGATGATTGTCCAAAAAATCACTAGAATATCATTTTAAAAGTTAAACGGGTTGTAATAGTGTCAACTGGTGTTAGGGAACTCAATCTATACCCAACAAATTTATTAATCATTTTATTTAAATGAATCGTGTTCGTATCTGTGTAGATTATTATAAAAAGCAAAATTCATTTTCATGTCTTATGTTTAACAAAATATTTGATTATGTACCCAATCTTTTATTTTGTTTAATTGGATCTTTTAACTTTGATTTTTATTTAATTTCATATTAATTTTTTTTTTTCTAACTTCTGCTCCAAAATTATCAGGTCTTCATTAGTGTGTGTGATCTGCGTCGTTTGTTAGTGCATGACCAAAAAAAAATCCTGAATCTTTTTTAACCTTTGTTTCGCCGTTCTCTCTGGTCTCCACTTCACCATTCTCTTTCTCCCCGACCCACTTCGTCGTTCTGTCTTGTCTCCACTTTGTCGTTCTCTCAAGTCTCCACTTCGCTGTTCTCTCTCTCCCTGACCCACTTCCCCTATCTGCTCTCAAAATCGCATTGTGATTATGTTGTTGTCAGTGGGAGATCTGGATTGTGGAGTGCCTGAGATTAAGTTACATTTGGCAAAGGTTGAAAAAAAGATTGCAAGATTTGTCATCGGAACTTGGATGCTGGTAATCAGGATGTTGGTTTACCTATTCTTTAGCACTTGGCTCATTTAATGCCATTAATTTGTATTATGATTCAAGGGTGAAATATTAATCTGAAAATGATCGTTTACTCATTCATATATCAATTTAGAATGATAATGATCAAATTCAAGCCTTTTTGTTTTTGGAATTTGAAATTTATTGAGTTGGTTCAACTTGTTGAATCTTTGTGGCTCAAGTATTGTTGCATTTACTATCCATTTAACTCTATCTCTATTTACTATATCTGGGCAAAATTTGTATTGACACACTTTTTCACTGCACTAAGCTTCAAATTTGGAAAATTTTAAATATATATATATATATATTATTAACCTAAATTATAAATCCAAATCAAAAATTAAGGAAAAAAACCCTAAATTGAAGAAACTTGGGCAAAGATAGAGCTTCCATAGTGAACTGTAGGGTAAAAATGTCATTTTTTATCATATTTATTTTTTGCATTAAAATATTTTTCCATACATTATAATTACTTTTTTTTTAAATATCATTTTATTAAAAAAAAATTAATACCATTAAATAAAAATAACAGCATTTTATTTTGCTGTTAAATTTAGATTTAATAATTAAGTAAATAAATATTTAAAAACATAATTAAATAACAATAATAGTTGAGACCTGAATTCACGCAATAATATGTTAGGAGGCTGAATCGCATAATTGTTAAATAGTCAAAAGCATCTAGGGGCCATTATTAAATAAAGAGAAGAAACAATATCACATGGGACAAAGGGGCCCCCTTACAGTGCTGGGTCTAAAGATGCTCCTTTGACCCACAAAACGACACCAAAATAGCAGCAAGCCTCTGCTGTGCCCATGTTCACATTCATCCTTTGATAACAAACCGAAATTCCTCACATTTGCAGGTTATGGTTAGGGCCCCCTTCTCATCCCTCTCTACATTACAACCAAAATGGTCCAATTTTCCTCCACTTTTCCTTGCTTTTTATCATTCTTCAAACCATTCATGCCCACTTTTCTAACTTGATAGACTTGATCGATCCATGACTTTATTCATGATCGATTTGTTTTACACAACATTTTATCATCAACCCAATTCATTAAGAAAATCATAAACCGAGTCTTGAGTCTTTGGCAATATATTTGCAGAGTTGTAGGTGCATGATTTCAACTTTTCTATCATCTTCCATATGTAGGATCACAAGCAAATATAAACCAACATACTTGATCAATTAAATACCAAAATCTAACATTATTGTGTACAAGTTCAATAACCAACATACTAGAAAGAAGCTAGCCAATAAACTTTTCTGCGCTGAGGGATAAAATAATCAAATTCATGTTTTAATTGAAAGATTATAATCTATCAGAAACTAATTATCAGCTTCAAGAAGTTCTGAGTTTGTGTTTCAAAGTCTACATGGTATACGAAACAACTCTAATTTCCAAAATAGAAGTACACAATCATTACATTTAGTTGAAGCTTGAAAGATATTTGTAATGAAAATGAAATATAGAATGCTATAATCAATGAAAAATAGAAGCAAAAACAATCTAAACATACAGATATAGCAAGAATACGAGCTTACACATCGATTGCTCCAATCTTTTCCCCATACCAAAATGTGGCGATACTACTAGTTCTCCACCAAAGCCTGTGAGAAAATTTTGTCAACAGCCATTGTATCAGATAATCCTGGATTCCTGCATTGCCCCAAGAAAAGGAAACTGCACATCTAAAAGGAAAGGTAGGACGCATTGTGTATGAATTCAAGCTTTCCCCACAATTGCAGAACTGACATTCAATGCAAGGATAAACATAACATATGATTGAGAATGCGTGACAAGCACCGGCATCTCCCTTAACCATGAGCCTTTGCACTACCAAGTGTGAGCTCGAGATCATCCACCCCTATCTCATGAATTCTCTCACCCTCCCATGGCTTTACCCTGCCATTCTCAAAATCAAACTCTGAACCTCTTGCCCTCTCTGCTGCTGCCCCCCAGCCTAATCCACCATTACCATCAACTCCATCCTGAAAAGCAGTCTGCTGAACCACTGGTTTGACGAGATTAAATGTTGGTGAAGGAGGAGCAACTTGCGGTGCAATGGCCTGAAAACTAACCCAGCGGCCTGAGTCCACAGTGGAGGCATCAGACTCATCACATTCTGGTATTGTAGCTGGGGTAAGATGCTCGCGCCACCTGGGGCTAGAAGGGGCAGAGACAGCAAAAAAAGGATGCCGGAAGGAGTTTAGAGCACCATTTTCAAAGGAATCCCAATCTGCTTTTCGCTTTGAACTTCTCGAAGTAGGGGAAGAAAGTGGAGGGGTTACAGGAGCACTATTAGATATCCTAAGAGGAGGGAGGCTTGTGGGAATGGAGGCTATGTTGTGAAGGAATGGAAGGAGGTACGAGGAGGGGTTCCCATCGAACCGAGTGGGACTAGGGAATGAGGAGGATGTTGGACTGGCATGGTAAGAAGGTACAGGACTGGGGAAATTTGAGGATTGGGGACTAGGTTGAACAGATGAACATGCACTAATGTTTGTAGGAGTTCCCGTAATCTCTGTTGGTGGTGGCTTGTAGCCCTGTAAAGAGAAGATTACAAGACTAAATTATTAGCCAGAGCTACTGATAATTAGCATAACAAACTTCAATGTTACCTAACATTGAAGCTTGGATATATTTCTTAAAAATCATGCCTTCTGCCTTGCAAATAATTTGATCACATTATCTATGAATATTAAGAACATTGTCATTTGGTTATTGATTTTGATTGAAAGGAGAATTCATAGAAACGCACAAAAACGAAAGAAGGGTATAATCACAAAACAGCTAGTAACTGTAATCCCATCGAACAGAGAAATCTGTGACAAACCTCGCAAAAATTAACCATGATATTGGATTCAGAAAAGCAAATAAATACAGAAAGATAATTTATCAAAGAGCTCTCAAGCTTAGATCAAATTCCAGAAATAGCACAGATAAAGCATGAATTTAAATCAATTGAATCTTGTAAAATGATAGAGAAACAAAGACTTCCTCAAATCGGGACAAAATGAAATCAAACTATGCGACTAAAAGAGCACAAATTCTAGAAGCAGACAAGCTAAACCCGGAGAAGAATACAAAAGACCAAGATCGATAGAAACCAAAACCTATAAACATTCTGGTAGATCTACGAAAGTAATTGAACAGAATGAAAAAATTAGAACAACCTATTAAAATTCGAAAACAGAGAATCCTTAGACGGAAAACAGACCTTGGGATATGTGGTGCCATCTTCTTCAACGATCCAACCAGCCTCAGCGCAAAGAGCTTTCAAGACCTCATTGTTATCACAGTGTTTAGGAAGCTTATAGTTCCCTTGAGCTCTAAGCCCTGTAAAAATCTTAGCAGCTATTGCTCTTCTCCTTCTTTCCCTTCTCTTATTATTCTCTCTTTCCTTCCACGTCGGCAACCGCCCTGAGGATCCACCGGCAGTCATTTTTCGGCAAACCCCTCTTCCTGCTCGGTTTAGCTCGTGAATTCGCTCTCTTTATCAAAGATAATGCTTGGTTTGGTGGTTTCCCAGTTGAAAAAAAAAAAAAGCTGCTTCCTTTTAAGATTCCTCTTCTCTTCAGTCTTCCCTTTCTCTCTCTATTGCTTCCCTTTTCACACTGGCTTGAAAATTGGCAAAGTTTATTATTAATAGTTAAAAAAAGAAGCTAATCCATAAAAGGGCAATGAGGTAATCAACAAATTTTAACCATTTCTTTTGGATCAAGAAAAAGAAATTATATCAACAAAAACTCCATTTTTGTGCTTCTCCTACTCCTACCCACCTTCACAAGTGAAGAAAAAGATGAGATCTTTTTGAGTTCTCTCTCTTTTTCCACTAAGCAAATCTTGCATGAAATATGGTCACCTTATTATTGGTGACTGGAAATAAAATTAAATAAATAATTGAATTTCTTAACTAAAATCATATCCATTTGTTTTATCATGCATCATCCATCCAAGTTCCAACTACTACTCTATCGTCTCATAAAAAATAAAATAAAAAATTATTTTTCTAATGATTTATTATTAATTTGCTACATAAATTAAGAAAAAAATAAACTCAATTTAAAGAAATGTTTGATAGATTTAGTTTATCAAAGTTGTTATGAATAAACTTAATGAAGTGATATTAAACCTTTGAAATATGTAGTTAGATTAATATATTTTTTTAGAATATGCATTTTTATTTTTTTTATTTGGTTTATTTTTATTATATATATATGTATGTATATATACACAAAAATCAAGGTAAGAAATAATTGTACAAATTTCTGGGAAAGAATGGACTATACTTAGGTGGATTTAGTCAAAAGAGCAATATTTAGATACGATTGTGTAGCAGTGGGTAACCTGCTAGGATTCCTGCTCCTGCCTAATTTTTGGGTGGTGATAGAAAGAAAACCCACCAAATAACCTTATTATCTATAGTATCGGATTATATCGTCTTTTAAATAACTAGTAAAATTATTTAAATTAAAAAAATTAAAAAATAAAATTTGATATATAATATATTAAAAATATTATTTTTATTTAAACAATTTTATTATAAAATAATTTTATAATTTTTATGAGCATATAGATATTTTATTATAAAAAATAAAAAAAAATCAGTTTTTATATGTAGTCCATTTGTGATGGAAAATTTTTTTGTTATACAATACATATTGTTAATGTTAAATAAACCTATAAAAAATATATACACAAACAAAAAAATAAAAAAGGTCTACCTAAATATGATGAACAATAAAAAAAAATATTTTGATCATAATATATATTATACACTATTTATGTTATGAAATTAATATTAAAAAATTATTACATTAATACTTTACAAATACCCAAGAAAAAAATGTATATACATAATTTTAATTAATAATAATTAAAAATTTTAATTTTTTGTACCATTATACAACATTAGTATCTCTTAAAAAAATGATACAATAGCATTAATTGTTATTTTTAATTAACAAGTGTATATTGGTCTTGTATCATATTGAAATTCTAAAAAAAGTTACGTAACGGCGAAATGTAACATATCAGTCATTATTTAAAATCTTAACCTATGGTTTTAAATAATGACATCATATAATGTATCGAAATCAAAATCAATGTAACGATATCAATCCGAATTGGATTGTATCATCCATCAACACCATAATTTTCTTTAAAAAAATAACTACGAAAATCATTTAAATCAACAAAAAAATGAGTAATAAAATTTAATATATAATATATTAAGTTAATAAATATTAAAATAAATATTATTTATATTTAAAAAATATAAATACATAATATTTTCATAATAATATCATAATAAATACTATTAAATTAAATAACTTTATTATAAAATATTTTTTTATAAGCAAATTAATATTTTATTAAATATGAGGGGAAAAACAAGCTTATCAACAGAGAGAAAGATGATTAAACATTTTATTGGTATAACTAAGTAATATAAAACAATATTAAAAATTACATTTAAAATATATACATACTACATAATTAAATAATTACCACCAAAAAAATAATTATGGAGAATCATTGACATTTTGTACAAATGAAAAAATGTTAAAGAATAAATTTACCCAATCGAAGGTATTGACTTTATAAAAATTTAAGGACTTGTAAATACATATATATTACAAGCATAAAAGTGAATATACATAATCTCTCGCTAGAATTAAAAAAAATGGAAAAAAGAATAATATATTTATTTAGATAGTCTTAAAAATTTATATTTATAATTTAAATTAATAATAATTAAAAAATTTTATTTTTTTACCGTTATATAACATTTTTATCCTTCGTATTACTTATAACAAATAATACAACAGTATTATATTATTATTTTCAATTAACTTCTATATCCAAACTCTAAAAAAACAATTAGTAACATATGAGCCGATATTTAAAATTCTGCCCTAACCACAACCAGTGTTACTGTGCATCTTTATATATATATATATATATATATATATTATGTAATTAACTCGGTTAATAAATAAATATGTGAATTATATCTATAAGTAAAAGATTTTCATTGCATATTTCGATTAAACTTGTGTTAGCATTAATAAGTAAAAGAACTTCCAAAAAAGATTGTTGAGTTTCTTTAATTCTTATGCCAAAATAGTTTGTGGGTCTTTTTCTAATTTATAAATATAGTGATATAGCTTTAAATTGAAATGATTCATAACAATATCTACTTGATATTTCAATAACTATATCAAATATCTGATATCTAACAAGTTATCAATTCTTCTTTTTTTTTTCCTTTTTCATTTTTTACATTATCAAACAGAATAACTAAAAGTCAAGTAACTATTAATTGATACTTCAATATATAAATCAAACCTCTTTATAATATCTTATAGTTAAACAAATCTTTTAATCTCATATAAAGTTATATTCTCCTAATCATGAACTTATTTTTTCATGATTTCACTAACAAAAATACATGCATTATTTGGGGAAAAAATAAAAAATTCTATATTTTTCAAGACAAAGTAATAAAACCCATGTTAGTCTAATTAGGAAATTGCCAAAGTAAATTGTAAGAAACAAAACAAATTTGAATGTGGAATTCAACTATTAATACATTATATGTTTTATGTCTATAGGCAACATTTTATTTAATTTGGCCAATAATATGGGCGCCTCTATTATTGATAAAAGGATATCAATTTCATTTGGACCATAGCCTATGAAATAGGTTGTTAGACCTTAGTGTCATAGTCATCACTTTCCAATCCCAAATTTCTCTTTTAGCAAATAATTTTGGGAATTCTCTAAACTTTATTTTTAATAACTGTAAAATCTTTATTGCATTAATTTTTTTTATAAAAGAGAAAAAATAAATGGATTTCTTTTACAATAACAATTTGGATTAGCAATTAATATTTTTTAATAAAATTTTTATATGTGAGGATTTATTATTATAAAATTAAATTAAAAATCATTCTTTATAAATTGAAGTTCAGTAACTAAAGTGCCATTAGTGCAAAATTCAAAAATGGTGGATTTATAATTTTTTTTAAATGAGTTTATTATTTATATAGTGCAATATTCATCTAACTTGTTTAGGTTATTAAGATGGAAATGAGCACACCGAGCTCGCATCTTCGGCATGTATTAGTGGTTGTGCTGTGATGGTGAGTTTGAACGGTACAGATATGGACAAATACTGAAGCTCAGAAAGAAAGAAAGAAGGGACCCACACTTGGCTATTTCACTCCACACGTGCGACCCAGAAATCGAAATTAATATATATAATAATTAAGCTAAAGATCACTGGCTGCGTGGGGACCAAATTAGCTTTAACACGTGATGTGGTCCCTACCGGCTCCTACGTCCATTCTCTCTTAACGGGGAAAACAGCAGCGGAATCGCACTGATGTATTTAATTTTTTTTGTTTAATTAACTGATTTTTTAAAATTTTTTAAAATTTAAAAATATATATATTTATTTTTCTAAAACACTTTTGCCAAACATGAGCTCTAAAAGATTGAATTGGGTTTGATAGTTCAGTACTACTCCAAAAATATTAGAGTTATAGGGTTGGTCAAGAAAAGACAAAGTGAGATTTTGACTAGCAATTGTTTATCTCTTTGAGGCTAATGTGCTTCATAAATACAAGATAATAAATAATAGATTACGAAGAGTAAGTCTTTATTTGGTTGGGGAAAAATATGGAAAAAAAGAAAATAAAGATATATTTTTACTTTATTTTATTTGAAAAAGAATAACAATAAAAAGAAAAAAAATTATTTTTATTTTTACTGTTTAAGTACTTGAATAAAAAAAATATAGCAAAAAAAAAGGAAATATTATCACTTTACTAAATTTGGAAAGAAAAGAAAAATAGCCAGAGAATGTAAAATATTTTTTATTTTTTACTATTCATTTTCTCTCAATTTTATAAAGAAAGTATGGGATATTGGAAAAAAATATCAATATTTTTAATAAAATTATATTTAAATATTCTTAAATCATTATAGTAAAATATTTATTATTTTATAAAATAATGTACAAGATAATAAATATGTGATATTACAATTTTTTGTTCTCACAATAAATTATCCAAATAAAAAAATAAGTCTTATTTTTTTTATCTCTATTTATATTACTTTAATCCAAAATATGTTGAAAAAAAAAATAAAGACACCATATTCTCCCTCATTAAGGAAAAATTGCCAAATAAGATGAAGATGAAGGAAATAAAGGGAGAAAATAAATTTATTTTTCTTTCTATGGAAAGTTTCCAAATATGGTGGTTCAATAAATCATACTCCAAATATACTGGTATAGACAAAAATACAAAATACTTTTGATAAAAAAATGAGAATAAATATAAAATAAATTTCATTTAACTTTATAAAATAAGTTAAGAGTGGATGAAAAATTAATTAAAATACAAAAATTATTTTTATAAAAAAAGAATAAATATAAAATAATTTTCATTTAAGAGTTGATGAAATTTAGTTAATTTTTATGCCCATTATTTTATTTTATTTTATTTACATTTTAACTTTTCATTTTAAAATTACACTTTTTTAATAATTTAATTTTTATATTTTAAATTATATCATATTTTACTCTTTGATATTTACAAATTCAATCATTTTCTAATGTTTAAATTAATATATCACAACTACCCGTCCATGTGATAATTTCTCAACTTAAGTTGAAATTTACCATATCACCTTGAGTTTGAGAATGCAAGAAAGTTCATTTTAATAAAAAAAATATTGCAATTGTACCTATTTGGAATATTTCTTCATGAATATCTATTCTAATAATATATTATAAATATATTCATTACATTTTTATCAAAAATGGAAACATTTGTTTTATATATTTTTCTATTTTCTATTAGTCATTCGTGTATAATCTTGTGTAAATGAGTAAGTTATCTTTTATGTAAATGCACATTCAAAATATTTTTTACAATTATAATTTTGTATGTATTATATATGTTTTTTTCTTTGAATTCATAATTTTTATTTTTAATGATATCAAAATAAAAGGAAAGAAAAAGGAAAGAAATAGGAAGTGTGACTATTCAATAATTGGAATGGAGGTAACATGTATTCGACTCTTATGAAATGCTTTTTTAAAGTTATAATATGATACTTGATCGATATACAACTACTAATTAAAAATAATAATATATCGTTGTATTGTTTGTTATGAGTGATACAAACAATATAAACTAATATAGATATTTTATAATGATCCAAAAAATTATTTTTTTTAATTATGATGAATTTAAAATATGTATATAATTTTTTTATGGAGTCTTTTGTAAATTATTGATGTAATATTTTTTTAATATTATGTAATAATTTTTATAATATAAATAGTGTATAATACATATTAATGATCGAAATATTTTTTTCATATTGTTTATCTTATGTGCTTTTCATCTATTTGATAAAATATATATTCGTTTATCAAAAAAAATTAAAAAATTATTTTATTTACTTATAAAAAATCAAAAAATTATCCTATTATTTATTATGCTATCTATTATTATAAAAAATATTAAGTAATTTATTTTTTAAAATAAAATAATATTTATTTAAGTGTTATTAACTTTTTGTTAATTTGGATAATTTTACTAGTTATATTTTAAAATTCAGGATATTTATAAATTATATGGTTTGATATACTATTAGACTGATTTCGATAGTGATACATTAGGTAATGTCGTTAACTATGGGGGTAAAGAAAATGATGTTGGAAAATAAAAACATGGGAAAATGAGAAGGCGAAATAGTGACAGGTGTCATAAGCAGGAGACAGAAGACAAGGGGAGCCATAGTCCCGTCATGGGCACGGGCGCATCCAACTAAGCATGAAGAAGACACTACAACTGATTACAAAATTAAGCAAGAATAACCACACATGCGGACCGCACATTTGAGGGCTCGCCTCATTAACGCTTTTTCATTCTTCTTATTTTGCCATTTTACTTTGTATTTGCATTTATTGTTTTTATTGTTTTCCATTGAGCTATATGGTCATTTTTGTAAGCTTGTAAAGCTCAACCCAGACTGTAACTTGGACGCCATTTCTATTGTAATAGACTTTTGATTCATCATCCTCGCTCGTTGGCGCAGTCGGATGCGGCCCAGACTAGTCTCCAGGCTATTACTCCAATCAACCTGCTTCAATATCCTCACTTACTTTAGAAACATTCAGACTGTGTCCAAGACTAGTGTTTTGGTAGTTCGAATCAATCTATCTAATATTTTAGCCATCAAAGTAAGTCCATTTACTCAAATTTAGGGCTAACAATTCGTATCGTGTCTTAATCGGATATGATACGATTAGACACGACACGATTAACTAATCGTATCAAAAATTTGAAACACGAACACGACATGGTTAAAATCCGTGTTAACACGATACGATACGATTGGACACGATTAACTTAATGTGTATAAATTATACGAACACGATACGATTATACACGATTTTACTTAACACGACACGATACGATTATACACGATTAGACACGAAAATATTAAATTAAAAATTTAATTTAATTAATTGAATCTCAATTTAATCAATTTACATTTAATTAATAATTTTAATTTAATTAATTAAACTCCAATTAAATATATATAAGTTGAATTGAATCAATTTAATTCATTCATTCATATATAAATATATATTATATATATTTGAATTTTGAGTAAAATTAAAATAATTAGTCATATCTTTATAATTAATAAAATAACATATTTTTAATCGTATCTTAACAGGTTATACAGGTAAAATCCGTTTATGATACGATTTTTTTCATGTCGTAATCGTATTAACACGGTTATAACCCATATCCGTTTAGCTCATATCCATATATGGTTAAGTCCGTATCGTTTAATCGTGTCGTGTCCAAAATTGTCAGCTCTACTCAACTTCTTTCTAGAACAGTTCAGCTTCGAGCCGTTGTCAATTGTCATAATGTCAAACCACAGACTCTTGAGACTTGAATCGATCTTAGATTTTCACCGAAGACGTGAAACATAAATATAATTTCTTAATATGACAAAAAGTTATTTTGGCGCATAAATAAATATATGAACTGAATTTATGTAAGAATTTTTTTAAATAATAACATGTGGTTTAGGAAAAAAACAAGTTTGATAAATTTAATTTATGAAATTTGTTATGAATTAAACAAATAAAATGATATAATCATAACAAAATTATTTATAAAATAGATGAATAATATAACATCTTCGATTGAAATTATTTCAGGATATATGCAGCATAGGTATGAACTGGTGCTACTAGCTAGAATAATTGGGACTGAGTTTCTGCCAAGGGAGGGCTACACTTGGATGGGTTTTAGTCTCAAGAATAATAATTAGCTGCAGTTGTCAAGGATTCCTACCTCTGCTGCTGCCTAATTTTTGATTAGCGATAGAGACAAAACCTAACCAATAGTTAGATCTCGCACTTCAATGTTGGAACCAAAAGGCAACGTTGTTTTATTTCAGTAGAGAAACTTCCCGGAAAATGGTTGAACTTCTTTCATTATGTATGAGTTGCCAATCTGACAGCTAAGTTATGTAAATCTAATCTGCTGCAACCCAACTGGGCTACTAATCCTAATCCAGTTTTAGTTGATATTATAGCCTTAGAGGCATATGCATTATCTTAATGAATATTATCCACTTCTTGTTCAAAAAAAATCTTAATGGAATATTATGTTCCGAAAATCCCATATATGCATTATAATCAACTAAATAATGTCAAAATGCATTTTGTATCGAAAAAATTAAATCAACATGAAACATTTAAATTATCCAACTCAAGTCTTTTAGCATTAACCCAGTGTCTTCTTGGCGATGTTCCTCTTAACAATTCATGCAAGTGAGATAATTGCGTTAATAGAAAAAGAAAAAAAAAGAAAAGAAAAGAGAAACAAGTCCATGATTAAGTCACCGAAATAACTTAAAGAATTCCGAATCATCTTCTGTTTGCATAACAAGAATTAGTCTACGACCAAAAACAAAAAAAATTGCATTGTGGATAAGGGAAGGGGAAATTTATTAAACCATGCGGACACATTAAAGCTCAAATTATATTCAGCCCTCTACAGCGGCGCTGACTTGTAAATGCACCCCTATGCCTTTTACAGAACCTAATAAACACCTATACTTGAATTTTTGACAACCTGTAATCAATTTAAATGAGCAACTTATTAATATTCAGTTCAGTTCGCTTACAACCCTCATTTTGTCCACATTTCACCATTAATGCACTATCATCAACTACTTCTTCAAAATTCATATGAATAGATCTACGCTTCTCTACCCTAAGCACCATAGAATGTGTTTTACTAACTGTTGGTAATGGATCTAACATTAGAATTTGGTTCTTTGCATGATTGAAGGTTTCATTCAAACCCATGAGGAATTGCATTAAACAACTTTGTGAATTCAATTCTTCCATTGTTCTTCCTGCTTCACATACACACCCTGTATAAGTACACTTTGGTATTGGGTTGAGACAATTTAACTCACCCTAGAGTTTTTTATTTTAGTAAAATAGTCATTCACAGTTAAATTCCCTTGTTTAATTGAAGATACCTGCCTTTGCAATTGATAAATCTGTGGACCATTACGCTCCCCATAATTCTCCTCAAGTTCCTTCCATAATTCTCTTGCATATGAAGTATAAATGTATGATTCAACAATATCTTTGTTCATTGAATTTAAAAGCCGAGAAATAACCATCAAATATGCCCTAGACCAATTTTCATGTTATTCTGTTTCCTTCTTCTGGTATTTTCTCAACAGATTCTATGAAAATTCAACTTACTTTTTGCCTTAAATGCAATTTTAATCGATCTACTCCAGGCCAAATAATTGTTGTCATCAAGAAGACTAGAGACTAGTACCATACTAGGATTATCATAGTTCTGTAGCTGAAACGATCTGCCATTGCTGCTCACTTGTCCTTCCTCGGCTTGTCCAATTCCATTTCTTCTATTTTCTGCCATCATTCATCGATCGAGACAAACAGATTTCAAGTACGAAACCAATCAAACTCAGATAACCATATTTCTTTTACTTTAGTAACAAAAATTGCAAGGCGCATGAGAAATTTCTCAAGATCGAACCTCTCAACCTCTCTGTACTATGTTCAAAGATTTAGATAACCGTAATTTAATGAAATATTACTCTCATTCATTTGAAGAAAGAAGAAACAAAAGTTTATATACAAAGCTAAGCCGGAAAAAACGGAGACAAAAACAACTAATTCCAACTAAAATACAAAAAAGATTCCCGCCAAAAGACTAGGAATAAAAAGGCTAAAGAGACACCGTCGATCAAGTGTAAAGGTGAAGTTTCGTGAAAGATCAAAAACGGTGCGTACTGCTTACTGCTTCATCTTCTTCTTCAAGCATACTTCCCAATGCTGCGTTCTAATAAAATTAGTACCAGTCATCAGTCTCCGTGACGAGAGAGACGAGAGGCAGAAAATCAAAGATGGTTAATTCCTGATGAATGCTACTAATTTCTATTACCATAAAACACGTTGTTGGGGTTTTAAGATCCGGTATAGATGTTAATGCCTTGATTTATTTCTATTCCGGCATCATAGGATGGTAGGACTCTGCTTGTAGGTATCTTATTTAATGGGCCTTAACAGGACCCGATTCAGATTTGGTGCTGCTCTTCCGTCCAAACCTCTGTTACCCAGAAATCTTCAAGTCATGAAGTATGTGTTGTGGAAATCGGATTAGTTTCCACCAAAATGAATAATTGTACCAAAAATTAAGACAAAGAAAAATTCCCAGATAGTTGGTGGAGTCACAAATGGTCTCCCTTAAAAACCAACTTGCTTAGACTCTCGAGTCTTGGTGACAGAATTTTTCTAAGATAATTTAAAGCACAATATATCACAAAGTAAAAGACCCGACAATAGCTATTAAATAGAAATAAAAAGAACACCATAATTTAACGAGGTTCGGCCAATTATGCCTACGTACTCGGAGACTACTAAAATAATATTTCACTATTTCAAAGAAATATTACAAAGTGAAATATTACAAGAGAGAGAGAAAATACAACCAATCTTAGAAGTAGAGGGATTGGTGTTTTTGGGATGAATTGTTAAGAGGGGAATTAAGCCCTTTTATAGGCTAATGCTATGGTGGAAAATTGAAATCTTTCCGATGTGGAATTGCCACATTTCAACAAATCTCCACCTTGGCGATCTCACAATTGCAAACAAACATTCTCTTTACAAATTTCAGCAATGTCTCCAAATGCGCTTCAAAGCGCCCAATTTCAAATTCTGAGAACATTTATCAAGTCCAATCAATGTTGGAACTTGATACCTGTCACAACTTTTGTTGCCATATCTGCGGGATTTTCAGCAGTCAAAATCTTCTGAAGAAATATCCCACCATCTTCAAGAATTTCCCGTACAAAATGATATCGAACATCGATATGCTTCGTCCTTGTATGATAAACTTGATTCTTTGCTAAATAAATAACACTTTGACTGTCACAATGCACTTTGACATGCTTCTGACCAATTCCCAAGTCATTCAACAACCCCTGAAGCCAAATTGCCTCCTTAACAGCTTCTGAAACTGCCATGTACTCTGCCTCTGTTGTAGACAAAGCAACTGTTGACTGCAAGGTGGACTTCCAACTAACCGGTGCCTTTGCAAGTGTGAACACATAACCGGTAGTAGATCGACGTTTGTCTAAATCACCTGCATAGTCGGAATCACAATATCCAACTATATACTGACCACTTTTCTCATCTCGCTCAAACATTATACCAACATCTACAGTATTCTGAATATATCGTAGAATCCATTTCACAGCTTGCCAATGTCCTTTACCAGGATCATGCATGTACCTGCTCACAACTCCAACTGCTTGTGAAATGTCAGGCCTAGTACACACCATTGCATACATCAAGCTACCAACAATATTTGCATATGGAACCTTTGACATATATTCTCGTTCTTCTTCACTTTTCGGAGATAAAGATGCACTGAGTTTAAAATGAGGAGCAAGTGGAGTACTAACTGGTTTTGTCTTCTCATTTATCCCAAAACGCTTTAGTACTTTTCTCAGATATTGTTTCTGAGTCAAATAAAGTCTCCCCAATTTTCTGTCTCTGCATATCTCCATACCGAGAATCTTCTTAGCTTCCCCTAAATCCTTCATTTCAAATTCCTGATTTAGTTGAGCTTTTAACTTCTGAATCTCTCCTTCATCTTTTGAAGCTATCAGCATATCATCAACATAAAGGAGAAGATAGATAAAGGAACCATCCCGTAGCTTGCGTAAATATACACAATGATCATATTTGCTTCTTGTGTATTTCTGCCTTATCATAAACTTGTCAAATCGTTTGTACCACTGTCTTGGAGATTGCTTCAATCCATACAACGATTTGCTCAACTTGCACGTCAAATTTTCTTTTCCAGCAACTTTAAATCCTTCTGGCTGAGTCATGTAGATTTCTTCTTCTAAGTCTCCATGTAAAAATGCAGTTTTTACATCCAGCTGAACTAGTTCCAGATCAAATTGTGCTACCAAGGCCAACAGTATTCTTATGGAAGAATGTTTTACAACTGGAGAAAACATTTCATTATAATCAATTCTCTCCTTCTGAGCATAGCCTTTAGCTACCAACCTTGCCTTGTAGCGGATATCATTCTTATCAGGAAATCCGTTTTTCTTTGCATAAACCCATTTACAGCCAATTGCTTTCTTTCCCTTTGGCAGACTTGATAGCTTCCATGTCTGATTCTTTTCAAGGGACTGCATCTCTTCTTCCATAGTCTTTCTCCACTTTTCTTCTTCTGAGCTTTGAATAGCTTCACAATAAGTGGAAGGAATCTCATCATCTACTGAAGATGTATAATTAGTCATATCTTCAAGTCGAACAGGTTTCTTAATATTCCTTTTCGGCTTTCGTAATGCAATTGGCTCAAGTTGCTGAGGAGGTTCTTGTGCTGAAACCTTTGCTTCCTCATCTGATCCATTTTCTACCATTATCTCCTCTTCTGCCATAGGAGTAATTTTATCAGACTTTACAATTTATGGATCAATAATTCTTCTTCTATCAAACTCCACCTGTTTAGGAGTTTCCACCACCTGCTGTGGAGAACCATCTGTCTGCTCCTTTGTTACCTTTAACACGGTAGACTCATCAAAGGTAACATCTCTACTAAAAATTATTTTCTTCGTCTTTGGACACCATATTCGATATCCTTTGATACCAGAGGATATCCCCATAAAGATAGCTTTCTTTGCCCTTGGATCTAACTTCGATTCCTTAACATGATAGTATGCAGTGGAACCAAACACATGTAAGGAATTATAATCTGTAGCAGGTTTTCCATACCACACCTCCAAAGGTGTTTTGCCATTGATAGCAGTTGATGGAAAACGATTAATGAGATGACATGCGTATGTTACAGCCTCAGCCCAAAACTGTCTGCCTAATCCAACATTAGACAACATACATCGAACTTTCTCCAGTATAGTTCGATTCATGCGTTCAGCCACCCCATTCTGTTGTGGTGTATTTCTGACAGTGAAATGTCGAACAATTCCTTCATTTCTGCAAACTTTCATGAAGGGATCACTTGTGTACTCTCCGCCATTGTCTGTTCGAATACACTTGATCTTTCTACCCGTCTGAGTTTCTACCATCTTCTTTCAGATGAGAAAAACTCTCAACACTTCATCCTTTGTCTTCATTGTATACACCCATACTCTTCTTGAACAATCATCAACAAAGGTAACATAGTAGTGTTTACCTCCCATTGAAGCAGTTTTGGAAGGACCTCATACATTTGAGTGAACATAATCCAGAATACCCTTGGTATCATGGATTGCAGTGCCAAACTTCACTCTCGTCTGCTTCCCTTTGATGCAATGCTCACAGAAGTCTAATTTGCAGGTTCGCACTCCTTGTAATAATCCTTGATTCGCCAGAAGTTTCAAGGATTTTTCGCCTGCATGCCCCAAGCGCATATGCCACAATCTGGTTGTTTCTAGCTCATGGTCATCACTAGAAACTGCTGCTGTTGTTCCAACAACTGTATTGCCTTCATAGTAATACAAGTTGTTGCTCCTTTGAACTCCTTTCATTACCACAAGTGCTCCAGATATAACCTTCATTATTTCATTTTTAATGATTATAGTGAAACCCTTTCTCCCAAGGATTCCCATAGAAATAAGATTTTTCGTCAGACTGGGCACATATCTTACGTCTGTCAGAGTTCTGATTGATCCATCTCGATTCCTCAACTGGATTGAACCAATTCCAGTTGTTTTGCAAGGGCTGTCATTTGCTGTATAGACAACTCCACCTTCAATTTTTTTAAAATCGAAAAATCATTCCCGATTGGGACACATATGGTGGCTACAACCTGAATCCAGGATCCAAGCAGTCGAACTGCTTATTGATGGCATCAATGCTAATGAAAAATCTGAATCATCACATTCAGCTACATTTGAATCTGCAAAAGCCTTGCCTTTGCCAGATTTGCTTCTCAACTTAGGACAATCTTTCTTCCAATGCCCATTTTCTCTACAAAATGCACATTCATCTTTGCCCACTCTGGACTTTGATCTGTCTTTCTTTCCCCTGTTTTTATTTTTCGAACGGCCTCTTACTATCAAAGCTTATGCTGCTCCACTAGTGTTATCCTTCTTGTCTTTTCTCCTCAATTCATAGCTGTTGGGATCCCTTCCTGAGGAGTTTGAGTTTCTAGAAACTACTCTACTCCATGGAAAAGCTGAGGTGTCTCTCAGTGAAGTTAATTGGTATCAGTATGATCACTTTGCTTGCCTTTCTCTTGCGAGTTTCATGGATCAAGGATTAATCTTTACTTTCCCTTTCCTTTTTTTTTTTATAATTATTTTTGGCTATAACTAATGGTTCTTTGTAGTTGTTTGGAGTAGAAGGTTATCAGTTATGGTAGCATGGCCCGCTGGCTTTGAGGAACAAAAATGGATGGGTTTGTTGGATTCAATAGAGCTTGAACTGTAGCTTCACTTTGTTTTCATATCCCGAGTGGAAGTCGGATGTTTGTGATTGATCAAGTGATAATTTTTGGTGCCGATATCATTCGTCTGATTTCATTCGTTTGTTGATCGTGAATAAGATGCTGGAAATCATGGTTTATGCTTCTCAATTGCCGATTTTCATTTAGCAGTTAGAACCCATTAATTGTTGTTGTTGTTAAACTGCATTGCTTTCTATCATATACTTCATTGTTCAAGTTATGACATGAGTTAAACTTCGAGAGCATGACTCTCATTGTTTTTATCTGGTGTTTTGTACCACTAGCTGTTACATGAATCATTTCATTCAATCTCCATGGCTTGCTTGTAAAAGATCTATATGTTTTTTAATTTGAGACTCATAAGTCTCAAACACTGAACTGAAGCAATTGAAATATATAGTTGCACCATTTTGAGTTATATTTTTAGAAAGTAGATATTGTAGTAAGAAATTAGTGAGACTTTATATGTCAATGATCTATGGCATTATATGACCCTAAGGACTTAAATTATGATTCAAAATTTACTTTGTTGGTTCAGAATTTTGTCACTGTCCCCTTGCCTGATTACGATACTCCCAACCCTTCACAAGGTAGAATGAAACTTGGGAATTGTCTAGTTTTGAGGGGGATATGCAGCTGGACCTTGAAGTCTGGTAGTCTTAAATGTTATAGTGGTTTTTTTTTTTTTTTTTTTTTTTGTGCTGAAACTATGTCAAGACACTGAAGTAAGCTACTCAGGAATGCTCTAGTCTTCAGTCAACAACCTCTGCTTCTTCAAATATTTCCATTATGGATAGGCAAATGCCTTTATAGTGCAGTTTTTATCTCATAAGCTGTTGCTTCAGTTTCTTTAGTTAAGACATATCATCATGGTACGTTCTAGTATTATTCACTCAATCTGTGATGTCCGTTTAATCGTTTTAACATGGATTGTTCACATCATTGAGAAGGCCTATAAATGGAATCAGCTTAGAGTTACGTGTGCTCTTTAATATAGGAATATATAGAACTCCATGGCCTTCTATTTTTAATTCATTTGTATGCCCTCCTTAGAAGAGTTCATATCATTTGTTGACTTGATCTTCTGTATTCTGGCTATGTTTTACTCTTAACAGAACAAGAAAGATTTTTTAAGGTTTCTCTTTCTCTCATCCTTATAAATTTGGCTGCTATAATGGTGTGACCTGATGAAAATCTACTTCCTGCTGTATACAAAGAAATCAGTGAAGCTTTTAGTGATAGGCCATCTGATTTGGGGAACCTTACTTTCATTAGGAACTTTGTGCAGGGACTTTCATCTCCCCTGGCAGGTGTACTAGTCATAAACTATGACCGCCCTACAGTTCTCGCAATTCGAACATTATGCTGGACCTTATCAATTGCTGCAGTGGGTGGAAGCCATCATTTCCTACAAGTTGCATTCTGGAGAGCAGTAAATATCATTGCAGTCTTTCAATGCTGATAAGGATGGTGCAAGGGGCACTGGATTTGGATTGGCTAACCTTATTGGTAACTTGGGAGGCATAGGAGGTGGTGTGCTGGCAAGAGTTATGGCTGGCCAGCAGTATTGGGGCATCCCAGAATGGCGTTGCGTGTTTATCATGATGGCAACTCTGAGTTCAATAATTGGGTTTCTAGTTTTCTCATTTGTTGTTGACCCATGAAAAACAATCAGTTACCAATTTCTTGAGAGGCATCGACACTTGTTTGAGATTGTCAAGCGTGCATTTGATTTGTATAATTATTTAGATTTGTCTACAATGTCATATCTTAACTTTTCATATAGGCATGAAAATCTTGGATGTGATGAACCTTTTTCTTTCCTGGCTTGCCTAGGGAGTTGAACTCACTCCTCTTGTTGGGTTGATTCAACTGATTTTGTCTGCAGTGATGAATTGATAGAAAGGAATAATAGCAGCACATCATCGGTTTGGTCTGAGTCCTGTATAGCCATGCAATCTGTTATGAAAGTGAAAACATTTCAGATAATTGTTTTGCAAGGAATTGTTGGTTCTCTACCATTGGCGGCTATGGTGTCCTTCGCTATGTGGATTAAACTAATTGGTGAGCACATATACTCGAAATCGGAACCATCAGAAATACACTGAATATCAGAATGATTATGATACCATAATATTGTGGATATGCCATATGCATTATTATTGTTTCAACAACTGCATAACTTGACACGATAAGATTCTCATGTTCTTAAAATTCTAAGAGAGAAGAAATATATTTATTTCCTAGCATACCTGTTTTTATCCTGATTTTATTGTTTAAGAGTTGACAGTTTAAGAATTGTGGTAGATTATGATGCAGTACTAACAAAAGTGGATTATTTGGTTATAACATATTGTAAGTGCCAGGTTATGATCATAACAGAACAGCATTCCTCTGAAGCCTGTTTGCAGATCGCATGTCGCAAATTTTCCTCCATTCTGGCCAAATTATGCGTGCACAGTTCAGTGCCTTGATGGGAATTCCATTCTCATGGTTTCTGCTGAAAGAAATTCCAGTCAGTAAACAGCTATGTTACTTATGCTATTACTATTTTCACAATGGGCCTGACTATCAGCTGGAATGGCACTGCTGCCAATGCACCTATTTTTGCTGAGGTTGTGCCTGTGAAACACTGAACCATGATTTATGCATTTGATCGTGCAATTGAAGGATCTCTCTCTGTTGTTGCTGCTCCTTTGGTTGGAATTCTCTCAGAGAAGATGTTTGACTATGATTCAAAGTCCATCGATCCAGTTAAAGGTTCTTTGCAGGAGGCTTCTGCACCGTCAAAAGGCTTCTTTCAATGACGGCTGTTCCACTTGGTTTATGTTGTTTGTTTTACACTCCACTGTATAAATTTTTCAGCAAAGATTGTGAAAATGCTAAAATGGCAACTGCAAAAGAGGTAGAGATGATTTGAGAATCGTTATAAGGCTTTAGGACTCAGTTATATGAATTTTGAGATGCTACATTTTTCCACGGACATTATTTTTGTTCATACAACTAAAGATTCGAATGAAATTCATTCTCTCCAGTTTGCATAATTTTGTAAAAGGGTTTGAATTTGGAAAAGCATAATCTTCACAGTTACGACCAACGGCTCTGAAATGCATGTATTGGCCTTTTTCTCAGGACTTTTGCCCGGGGCCCCTTAATGAACAACCATTTCCATTTACCAATATATACAAGCTTCCTCCTCACCATAAAACGGTTTATTTTTCATTCTCTTTCTGAACATGACTTTCAGATTAGAGTTTGTTACAGGAAAATAGCATGCTAGAAACTAGAATTTTCGGAGTTGACCTTTATGAAATGTTTTTAAGCATTCGTCACTATAACTACATGGCTTGGTTACTTGACAATCTAGCCAAGTGCAGAATATTCACAAGATCAATGGTAGTCGAAGCTGAGTACAGCATGCACGAAAAACTAAGGCCACTGACATCCCAACACTGAGGTGCATTGGTAATTTCCTGGTGTACCTGTAAACGCAAATTTCAAATCCAACATCTATCCTCTATCCTTCAGGAACCAATACATATTCTCAAAATAATGATAATAATAATAATCACACATGATAATTTCAAGACCATGGAATGTCCAAATAACTACGCAGGATATTCACATGGTAAGAACAAGGTAACACGTGCTATTGCACAAGCATGCAGCCAAAGTTGAATAGTCCTCTAAGCCATGGACAGACCCTAGCCTATGCTTTGCCCAACATTAAAATAAATAACAAGTCAACATACAAATCACATCATAAGAGTTACAGTAACATACAAATTCTGTTAAGTTGCACTTGTAGGAACTAATGCCCCCGGTTCCACTCAGAAATTTGAAAAGATCGGAATGTGAATTGCAGATAAATTTTACAACCACAGGCATTCAAGCATTGATAATGTAGCAGGTGAATTGGTACTTTGCCCCACCATGCAACATAGCTAAATACACCGTGGAAAAAAGGTTTGCCCCACATACCCTCCAGCCATAGCTCTTCTCACGTTAGACTCGAACATTTTTGGGTTATCCCTCAAAACTGCAGCAGCATCATGATTAAGAGGATCCTCATAATTTGGTTCCTGTGCATAAAATTAGGATAAGGAAAAATTAAACAAAAGACACATGTCAAATGCCAACAATATCACCAAGATGAACTTAAACAAAATATTAAATAATACCGTGAATAGATGATATAATCCATAAATGATAGTATTTATATTCAGGACAGGTTTCCAGTCTTCTCGTAAGATATTGAGGCAGACGTTTCCTTCCAAGTCAATGTTAGGATGATAAACCTGACAAATGGACATACAATGCACAAAGGTCATATTAAGACACGGACCGCTATACATGGCACTGATTAGTTCAGGAAAACAGGTTTTACCAAAATAAATATATTGCCCCGTTTACCTTGGTCTTGCACTTAACCTTTGGTGCCTCATATGGGTAGATTGGAGAAACTTGGAAAGTGAACAAAAAAGTACCACCACTAACCACAATTAAAAAGCATCAAGTTAATAATTATTTATAGAGGAGAAAAAAGGCAGACATTTGACATTTGAGCATTTTATCTTCCCACACACAAGGAGAAAATATCACTAAGAAGTTAAATTATTATAGATCAATACATTGCCATGGTAGATTTGAACCAGTTTAAGTAAATCCTAGACACATGGTGCTTACAAATAATATCCTTCATCTGGTCGGATTGAAACCTCAAAATTCATTAGATCATCCTTGCCATTGGGAAACGTTATGGCGCATGACTTAGGCAGGTTTAACTCCGAAATATCTGCCACAAAATACAAGACATGGCGTAAGAAACACTAAGATACAAGAGAGTTGATAGTTGAGGATGTACACCTACAAAAGAACCAATTTTAACTGCCAGACTAAACAATTCCATTTTTATAGGATTCTCAAACCTGATTAACGTATTGAACATGACCTATTAATGAAAATTGGATTACAAACCAGATGTACTATCCAGTTAATTACACCAATAAATCAATAAAAAAGTATGGTTACATGTACTTCGTAGCATCCGAGACCAATCAAGGAAAATGGCAAAGTAAATTCACAAACAAATGCTTTCATCATGAATTATATCCCAGCAACTCAGCAAATTTAACACCTAAGTGGGAATGGCAGTTACTACCAACACAAATTGAACAATGCCAAGTTGGCCATTGCACCATCAACAAACTGATGAACCATGCTTCATATGCGATTCAACATATATTTTTTTTAACAATTCACCAACTAGTAAGATAAAGGGACATGGAAGAAACAGCTAACTTCGCTCTCATACATTCACAATGCTGAAACATTTATTAACCACAATTATCAAGCAAGGTGTTATGCATTTTTGTAGCCAACTTGAAAACTTGGAACTCATGTAACTCATGCAATAGATTTAAAGACTCATTTCACTTCCTCAAGGAAGTGCTGTTTAAAGACCTCTTTCCTTAACATTACAATATTTTTATCTTATTGTCTAGTTATAATTTTCTGACCCACTAGATGCACCATGTCACATAACTCGATAAAAGTGTTCTGCTAGACCTTTCCTTCAAGTGAAAAGACATTGTCTTCATCCCCTAACATAATTGTTCATTTCCCTCAACTTCCTAATGCTACATTAACCTTGAAAACAACTGCAATATCCCTTGAATCTTCAAATCCATCCATAATAAAAGCTAAAAACTAACTAAACTGCAAAAAACTAGAGGAAATTTGGCTGAAGAAAAATTTTACACAATATATTTAGCCAGATGCAACAAATGTTACGCTATCCAACAATTCTCTTCCTATTTGACCACAAATTGCACTCGATTACATGCTAATCTCCTAGCTGCAACTCGCATCAATGCAAAAGGCAATATGAACTTGCATCACTTACAACCAAAATCACAACCAGTTGATAATCTACATATCTTACAACTTTGAATTCCATAGCACCCCTTTTAAACAAAATTTGAAACAAAGCAACTTTATGCGATACGGAAATCAAATCATCCAACCAAAGGAATCCATTTCCTCTCAACAATCCTCTTTCTTTCTTGAGCGTTTAAGTGCCAAAAAGAATATTTTCGAACTATCTGGATGGGCAAGGATCCTCAAAAATACACTCCCAGACACTATAATAAACATAAGCACCAACTAACACAACATAAATACCACAGACGAACCCTTATGAAGACGCAATTCTCCAGCAGATTGCTTTTTGACAGGCGCTCCACCATTTGAATTTTCAGCTAGTTCTCTCTGCTTTTCTTTTACTTTAAAAAGCCGAATCATAGCTCCTACAGTATAACAAATCTTAAAAATCATTATTCAAGGAGAACAAACACATCAAAATCTATCAACTTATTAAAAACACTCTATTAAACCGATCAATAAAGAACAAGCACATCCTCCATGGATCAATCATGGATAATAATTTCCAATTAAAACATTAAAATTCCCCCCCGGTAGATCGTAAACTTTAAATTCCTATCTTCCTCGATAACCCAAAAAAATTAAACAGAAAAAGAATCCAAATTCGTTTCGGCTATCGAATTTGGAAGAAACCCTAACGAAAAATCTCAAACTTTAAACTGATAATTATGAGAAAAAAGAGTTTACTTAAAAGGGAATATATAATCGATATGTAGCTGAAAAAAAAACAGAAAAAGAAAAGGGAAAAGAAGATATATAGAAGGAAAGAAGATGGGTACAGATAGCAACCCACCTGCTCTAAGGAAAAAAAAAAAGGCAGAGAGAAGAATTAAAGGAGAAGGACAAATTTTTTGTGTGATTTGTGAATTGTGAGTGAGCAGAGGAAGAGGGTGGTAATTTTAAAATGGAAATATAAAGACGAAAGAGTACACAGGTGATAGATACATTGCTTTTTCTATACGCTGGTTTAGTTTTTTTATTAGATCGATTTAGTTTTTTTTTTTTGGAGGAATTGAATTTATTATTACATTTAAATTTTTATTAACTAAATTATTTAACATTTTCCGGATGGGTTCTTGTTAAATGGTAGCTATCCACTATTCATCTTTGATTTTTTTTTTTTTCCTATCAAAGGGTTATAGACATGGATAAATTTATGTATCAATTTGTGCAAAATAATATAAATTTGTATGAGTAGTTGCTTTTAATTGAATTTATCAGTAAATTTATTCATTAATTTGTTTGGATAAATATTAAAATTAAAATTTTAATGGATTATGAATATTTAACAAATTAACTATTAAATTATATATAAATTGCAAAGAATATTTACATCTTTTTTCTATTTTATAAAAAGTAATTATTGTGACCTGGTTGATTGAAGACATTAAAAAATTTTCAAGCAATTCAAGTTCGAATCTCAATCGTAATTCCCAACATATAATAAAGTAGCAACTATATTCATGATATATGTTTATAAATAAATTTGAAATTATTTAATGCTTGTGCATGGCATCTTGATAAGATAAAAGAAATTAAATTATTTATTTATATGGAAAAAAAACAAAAATTTTTAAACGTTAAAACATATAAAAAAAAATTGTATAAATTGAGAAGGAATAGAATTCTATTTATCCGTACTGAAGTTATTGCTTTACAAATTATAACTAAATCGTATTACTGTACAATGGCACAAGTCCAGAGTTTGTGCTTCAGCTGCCACCATGAATTCAACCTGATTAATTGAATCTAAGAGTTTTTTTAATAAACATATATAAAACAAAAAAATAATCATGCATGATTTTTCACATGTGATTAATCAATTATCCAACAAAATTAAATTTCATCCAAAAATTATGAAAGCCGCGCAAATTTGTCCGATTGATATTTGATTATTTCTTTATTTTACTGAAATAATAAATTTTCTTTTTTATTTATTATTCAAATGAAAATTCATTAAATCCTCTATTAGTTTTTTTTACTATTGATGTTACACAACACTAATATAAAAAGTTTTACCTGATTAAGTGTTTTTTAATCTCTATAATATTCCGTACCTTTTAGTCTACTAAATTGCAAATTATTTACAATTTGCGAAGGCTAAGACCCCTATTACAAGAAAAAAAAAATCAATCTCATTCAATTGGATATTAAAAATAAATGGTAAAATTTATCGTTTGTATTTTTTTATCTATGTACTTTTATCTAAATGATTTGAGCTCTTATGCTATTATTTTTTTTATATTTAAGTCTCTTTTTAATAGTATTTTAAAAATTAAATTAATGTCGATAAAATGTTAATATAAAATTATCATTTTTGTCCGGTGTAGATTGAATGTAATGTACGATTGAAATATATAATTAAATTGTATTTGCAATCTAACTAGGAGTAATATTTAAATTATAACTTCAATTCATATCATAATTATTCCAAGTTAGATAAAAAAAACACAATTTTATTTTAATGGACTAACAATATTAGTTTATATTTCAAAAAGCTATTGAAAGATGACTCAAATCATCAAAATCAAAGTATATGGATAAATTTAAAAAAAAAAGTTAAAAAGTACAAAGACGAAGTAATAAGTTTTGCCAGAATTAATACTAAATGACTGTCACTATTTATTACTATTCATACAATTACTAAGGTGACTTTATTATACTAGTGAGCAATCATGATTCACGTCGGGGAGCATAGCATTTCATTATAAGTATTAATTGATAGATTAAAATATTATAAATAATACATTGTAAATATGATATTTATTAAACACATGATAAGTGTAAAATACTTAATATAAATAAAATTATACTAACATATATTCTAAACTATTAATAAACTTAGGCTTATAATTTTACCAGAAACACATTTAATAAATTATGCCTAGTCTACAATATAAATTATGCAGAACTAGAACTGTGGGACTATCCAAAATTGATGCCTAATAATCGGTTCAAGCTAAGTGTTACACTAAAACACATATGTGGTATGCATTCATGGATGTTAACTGGTTATCTTTCAGTGCACAAGTTAAAACTAAGTGCATACACTAATGGAAATATATACCATTGAAAAACAAAAATTAAAGAGATTGGAATCAATTACCTTGACATAATCAAACTTGTTAAAGGCTATGCAACAGTAGAACCGAATAAAGAATTCTCCATGTACTTGCAATTCTCATGATCAACTTTGAGTGTAAATGGAAGCAGAAAACTTTCACATACACTGGATCCAGGAACTTTTTTTCTAGCTATTTACTGCATTATTTTTCTGGTTCATCTTTTGGCAAGAGCTCCAACAATTATACATTCTCTTTTTAGATGAATTTCACCTTAACTAGGCAAGAAAATCACCATTTGAAAGATTAGAAACTACCTCCAAATTCTCTTCTCCTTTCACTTTCAGTTGTTTTCATCAGTTTGATATCATGCTTATCAAATTAACTAAATCCAAATTAAAAAAAAAAAACTGATTATACAATATTTTGGGAGATACTATTTGACGAATGCACTTTAATATGCACTAAAATAAAATTAGGAAATCAACTCATACCAAACCTTTGTTTCTCATTGTCAAAATAAATAAAAAAATCATAGTCAGTAAATGAAGAGTAAAATATCAAATTGCAAAAATAACATAAATTTGATAGGACGAGAATAAATTAAAAATACGTGAAAAGAATAAGATAAAAGATAATTATTCATTAATCTTTGATTTACAACAATATATATATATATATATATATATATATATATATATATATATATATAATTTACTATGATAATCATCTATAAAACAACAACATAGTACCTCCCCCAACACAAACCCAATTTTAATTCTCATTTAGTGCACAATTCGAGTAGCATGGGGCACGTGGAATCCCATTTAACTGGGAGTTGGCGCATGGACAAAGGCAGTCCTGATATTGTATGACAACATCAGGGCATCATACATGCTGAGGAGAGCAGATTTTTTCGGAAAACTCCATTTATTCTGGTGTGGATGGCAGGCAGACCTATATTTCTTGGTTTTAATAGGACTCTTTACGAGCATTCAAGAGACTTCTGTGGGTCCATCTTGGACAAAAGCCAAACACTGATCCGTTGTGTTGTCTGTCAAGACGATGACCTTTCCTAGAAGGAAGAAGGTTAGGCAGCACCCGTTGTACTCTTTCCCATTTTTTTACTAGTCATTAGCTCCTGGATTGTTTACTTAGAAAAATCTAAAACAAAAAGGGTTATATGCTAAAGACTAAGACTCGCCTTCTTATTTTTCAAGGTTTAAGGATCTTAATGATGCATTTCTCATTATCTATGTAGTGGATGCCCTAAAAAATCTCATTGTATTTTCCCTCCCAACCTTCCTCACCACCTTATAATCATCATCCACCCTGAAAACAACATCAGTAAATTTCACTCCTCTGAAATTCAAGCCTCTAGTGAACAGTGGTAAAATGTTTTGATTGGGTGTTTGTATGGTATCAAAGTCAAATTCCACATATTTGAAAATTTTATTATGAATTGGTAGAAGACTTTAAGGATTATCATTGTTCAACAAAGAACCAAACATATACCTGCTCAATTTCAGTTCAAGGGATGGGAAAATTACTGTTTTAGGGGACAATTTCCTCACATTTAATAACCATCCTCTAATTGTGTGAGAATGGAAGCTTGGCATGCAATTAACAATGAGAGATATTCAACATATACATGTTTAGGTCCAGTTCCCTCACTTTCCCTTTGAATTCTGAAATGATATTTTGTTAAGTAAATTGGCAAGTGTGTTGAGTTACCCCTTGTATATGGATCATTGTACCAAAACTATGTATTGGCTTAAGTATGCTCGGGTTTTGGTAGAAATGGAGATTGCTTCTGATTTTTCCAACAATATAATGCTTAAAGATGAAAAAGGGGAATGTTTTCTCTCAATCCATTATCTACGAGTGGAAACCTATCTTGTGTGTTAGTTGTAAGCAAATGGGTCATCCTAAATATGCTTGCCCAAATCCTAAGAGCTCTAAAAGAGTTTGGCATGCTAAAGTTGTTACACAAGAAACACCTTTTGATCGCAAGCTCCAATATGGGGTTAGTGTTGGGGAAGTGGCTCTCAAAACTTCAAGCTCTATTCCTCTGGTTCAGCCATTGGGGTCTACTACAAATTTTGTTAAGGATATAAGTACTTCTTATGATAAGCAGAGCTCTTCATCTCTAGGGTTAGCTCCGTCCAAGCTGCAAATCCATGATGCTCATCTTGTATTTGGTGTTATGAGTAATGCAAACTAGCGTATGAACCCAATCTCTGTGATAACTGCTATAGTTATGGGTACCAAGAATGAGGGGCTTAAAGAAAAACACTTTCTTAAATCCCCCGATCGAGAGAAATGATAAGAGTTTGGAACATCAGGGGTCTTAATGACCGCTTAAAGCAATCAGATGTCTCTAATTTGATTGTTAAAAGAAAGTGTTAAGCCTTTGGAATTCTTGAGACAAGAGTAAAGTAAGACAATATAGATGTTGTGTGGTAGGGATTAAAGCTACGAGGATGGCAATTGATGCACAATTACAACTACTCTGAGTTGGGTTGTATTTGGATATGTTATGATCCTTCAGTGATTTTCATTCTTTATGGTACAAACGCACAATTAATGGGTACATTTGCAGCTTAAAAAAGGGGAAATTGATTTCTTCTGTACTATGTGTTATGGCTCTAACTCTATAAAGGAAAGAAAGGAAATGTGATTAGGTATTAAGTAGTTAGCAACTTCTAACCGAGGCCCTTTGATTATTTATGAGGATTTTAACTTTGTACTTTCTAGTTTTGATATTTTGGGTGACCAACCTTTTTCAGATTCCATGGAAAAAGATTTCAAATCTTGCATTATGACCTTAGAGTTATTGGAACTCAAATGGAAGGGTTGTCATTTCACTTAGACTAATAATCAAATTGGGCCTAGTCAAATCTGGCGAATAAGTGATAGGGTGTTGGTTAATGCTTGTTGGCTTGATACATTTAATCAAACTAAAACCTTAATTCCTCTGACTGGTATTTCTTATCACTTCCCTTTGTTGGTAACTATCGGTCATTCGCTAGACAATACAAAAAATCCTTTTCAGATTTTATGCTATGTGGATTGAGCATTATCAGTATAATGACATTGTTGCTAGAGTTTGGAACACTAAAGTTCAAGGATCCTTTATGTTCCAAGTTGTTTCCAAGCTCAGAATGTTGAAAAATGAGCTGGTTAGATTAAATAAGCAAGTTTTTAATGATATATTTGGAAAAGTTCAACAAAGTCGGGCTCTTTTAGAGGCAGCTCAAAATGGTTTGCAAACGATCCTACAAATAAGGAGTTACTTTTTGAAGAGATGACTTGTTTTAACCATCTGCGTTCTTGTTTAAAAAATGAAAAAAAAACTTCTTTAAGCAAAAAGCTAGAGAAAAATGGATCATTCTTGGTGATGTTAACAACAAATATTTTCATAACACAAAGGTATTCCTTGATGTGTTTTGAAGGTGGATTGAGAAAGGCTTGCGACTCTATTAGTGGGACTTTTTGGAAAAATTGTTACTTCATTTAAGATTGCCCAAGAAATTCATCAATCTGATCATGACTTGCATTTGCATAGCTAAATTCTATGTTATGGTGAATGAGTCTAAGACAAAGGGATCCTATGTCCCCTTTTATTATTTGTTTTGGCCATACAATATTTGTCATGATGCTTTGATGGGTAAGTACTCAAAACTTTAAGTTTTATCTAGGTTGCAAAGCAATGAAGTTGAATCATCTTTGTTTTACATATGACCTATTTGTTTTTTACCATGGTGATAAAAGCTCAGACCTTCAAATCAATAATGTGTTTTAAGCTTTTTCAAACACTTCTAGGCTCCAAGATAATCCGAATAAAATTTGTATTTACTTTTATGGTGTCTCCATTGGAGTGAAAGATCAAATTTTGCAAGTCATACCTTTCTAAGAAGGTGTTTTACCTATCAAATGCTTAGGGGTCCCTCTTGTTTCAACAAGCCTTGGAAAGCAGCACTACCAGATTCTTGTTGACAATACCCCAGTCTCAAGTGTCTGGATAAGGGAGCGTTACACAGATTTCTTCAAATCATTATTTGAATAAATTCTACAAATCCATACATTTTTTTTAACTCAAAGCTCAATGATATAAAAGAGATAATGTACATTTTATTTACATAAGATAATATTTACAAAAATTCAGATTAATTACAAAACCATAAAAGATAATTTATAAATCCAAAATAAAGAAATATAAATACAAAATACAAAAGAGTTGTGACTTATAATTTTTACTGTCAATTGCTTTACTGGATTAGGCCACAACTAGCTTTATCTATAGGCTTCAGTTATCTTTCTAAATTTGTGCGAAAAGAAATGTTCATGCTAAACTTTAAGCTTAACGGTGCATAAAAATAAGATAATATACTATATCATGCAATATGCATTGTCATATGTTCATAACGTATAAAATTCATGCAACATACTTTATCATGTTTTTATAGTGCACACTTTTCATACAATTTATTATCTCATTCTTCACTAGCATATATATATATATATATATATATATATATATTCATATATTTATATCTCATATATATATATATATATATATATATATATTCATATATTTATATCTCATATTCATTTTACTTTATCATTAACTCTTTTAATTTTATTAACTCATTAATATCCGTAACACCTAGAAACCACTAACAAGGATAACAGGATTGTCATCCAGGCATTTATGAGTGTCACTCAGGCATTTATAGTATATGCATACAAGTGTCATCACCGACATTTACTTATATATATAGGTGTCATCATCGGCATTAATAATAGTGTTATTACTGACTTTAATTATATTTCCATCACCGATTTTATTAATTGTGTGATCATAGGTATTACTAATCCCCTTGATTGACATGCTAAACTATCCGAAATTCTAGTTCTAAACTAAGTGTTCTAGGACTTAATTAATGTCATTAAATTTTATAACTCTTAAATTCATACATTTAGTAATTCAATTAATCACATAATTACTCAATGAAAGTATTATTTGTATAATATAACAAGATTTACATTGGTTTACATATCAAATTCTTCAATTTGTTTTCTACCCTGTTACTAGCAGATTTTATGTTATATATTTGACATCAATTTTGGTCATGTTACAATCCGAATTAAATTACAGAGTTTTCTTAAGAATTTTATACTTGAATCTTAGCTTTAATATGCAACTTGAATCACTAAATTTAAAGTTCTTTAGAAAAATATATGATCAATTAAACACTAAATGATCACTAATAATTTTGTCCGGAATTCTCTGGACATATTCTATGTTTGAATTTTATGTATTTTTTATAGGTAAATGAAGACATATTTAGATTTTATGGTCTAAATAAAAATTAAATCCTTATGTCTTAGCTTTCAAACTTAACTAAAAATATACAAATATGAATTCTAAAACTTAAATTATAATAGTTTATATACACACTACTCCATAAATTCCAGCAAAGAACACTACATTACCTAATTCAATTTTTACCAAATACACTTCTAAATCTAGCAAACATGCATCTTCAGAATTTTATCACAAAATACTATTAATTTATAATAATTTACATTCCAAATACTCAAATCATGCAACTTGAGGATAAAACATAGACTATTGCCTTAAGTTATGCACAAACCTCTTTTTTTTCTCCTTCATTTTCTCTAGGTAGTTTTCTCATTGCCTTTACTAGATTGAGCTTGCTCTTTATCTCTTTGAACTCCTAAAACACACAAAATCATCATCAAAACCTTACCTTATCAAAACTCTATAAACCTAAACTATCTCTTATAAAATCCTAAACTCTCTCTCTACTTAAACAATTTCTAAATGAGTTCAAAACCATAATTTTCTTTGATGAAAGTTAAAGAGGATAAGGAGAGCTTCTTAACTATACTCTTTCTTTTACTTGATTACAACTATGAAGATTTCTCTCTCCTCAAAACTTGCTTATTTTTCTTCTTTCTTGCTCTCCTTAGCTTTTTTAGGTCTTATTATGCATGAAAATCAATTTACCTTGTCTTTCTCTCCTTTTTCTATTCCTTTCTCTCTCTAGCATAAGCCCTTAGCTATGGAGGATGATGAGGGTGGCGTGGAGGCTGGTTATTGAGCAGAAAAGAAAGAAGAAAATAAGTAAAGAGAAAAAGAAAAAGAAGAAAGAATAAGAGAAACAAAAGTCCCCATGTGGGACCTTTGACCATATACTTTGATACTTAGCTTAATTAGCATTTTAATTTCTTTTATCATGCTATGGATGGCCAACTCATGTGTTAATGTCCAAATTCATATTTTTAATTAACAAATAACTCATTTACTCCTTCAATTTTTGGTAAATTGCAAATTGATTTCAAAACTTGTCAATTTTTGCAATTTAGTCTTTTACATTTTTTAATATCTTTTAAACACTTTATTAGGTATTTTTCATAATTATTTACCATTATTTTAATTTTTCTCCTATCAAAATCCGAATTCAGACTCCAAACGATTCAATGAGTCAGTTTAGTGATATACGCGACTTGAGGTCTAAATTAACAAATATGACAATCAATGCACCTGCACTAGAATGATAAGCTTCAAGATCATTGCAGCCACATAAAATTCTCATGCTAGCGCTACATAGGAAGAATTTTTCGCACCTACACTAGTGCCTCACGTTTGCGATAGATGAATGCATAAATTCCTTCAACACTTGTAAACACACAAATAAACAACTAAGTACCTAAAATATGTTAAAAATATACTATTAAACATTAAAAAACATAAATAAAAACTATGTTAATCAGAGACACATCAAATTTTTCTACATTTAAATATTGTTTGTCCCCAAGCAATACCTAAACACAGAAAAATATTTAAACATACTTGACTCACAAACTCAAATAACGTGCATGATCTCAATCTCCATAATCTTTAAGTTTCACTAATGTACCAACCTTATCCATATTAGAATTACATAGTCAACTAAGCTTAAGACCATCCTACCATTGGTTCCACACTCAAATTCAAAAACAAACCAACATCATAATATTGCCTCAAAATATATAGTGAAATGCAATCTAGCCAAGCTACTTACTATAAAAATTAAAGACTGATACATTAAACTCGCATACTTATTTCTTTTATAGTCCCTTCTTCTATTTTTACTTATTATTTGATTTTTACTTAAAGTTAATAATTATTCCCTAAGTCATCGTGCATTTCTTTCTTTAACTTGAACTTCTTTTAATATATTTTTTTGTTTGAAAAAAACACACAATGCTCTTTTAAAATGTTTTGCGTACTCATATCCTTGGTATGACAGTAGAGTAGATAAAGCAAGTACATTTTATGCTCCATCTATTTTTGTTAACTATACTATTCAATTGCGTTTATTTTTCATTGTGATTAAGGACTTAATATACTAGTAGCCAATATTTAATAATTTATAGCCTAATTAGATAACTAATACCAACAAATAATCAAACTGAAATGCCTTTAAATATAAGCATGAAACTAGCATTAAGATTATCTTAAACTTCATCAAGCAATGCAAATCCAATAAGGTCAAATTTAGCATTCATTTATTAACTTATATATGAGAAAATAAACAACAAGAAATCAAGCATAAAAATTGAAAACAAAAAATAAACAAAAAATAAAAATTCACTACAAAACACATAATAAATTGAACTATATATTATTGGCATAATAAAACTACATTCCAAAAAAATATAATCCCACACTTATTTAAGACATTGCCCTCAATAACTCACAAAAAAGCATAAAAATAAGCAAAAGGAAAAGAATATTCTCCTATAATGAAAAATATATCACTGAGATGGTGAAGGTAAACGTTCCAGAATCTGACACATGAAAAAAGTGTGTTAGGCACTATTGCTCTCTAAATGATCTAACCGATGATCCATATAATCTAGGCATTGCATCACTTGCTGCACTTTAAGTATAAAAGACTGCACATGTCCACTTGGTTGTTGCTCATTTGATCAGCTTGATGCGAAGATTCTCTTTTTTCACTTGGTACCACAGACCATATGATAATATCTCTTTCTTTGATAATAAGGTTAGTTCGCTATAAAACAATACTCTCAAAATCTCATTTGTTAGAAATCAAGGTTAAAGTATTGACATAAATATCAAAAGTAAAAAAAAATATCTAGCAAATGCAGTAATAATGTGGCCTAAACCAAATGCAACCTTAGAATGCCTAATGGTGTACAACATAAGCCTAAAAATAAAAGCAGAAGTGCAAAATCTGGTCTTAGAATGCATGCACTATAACATAAATAATTCAACCTTAGAAACTTTATTGTTCTCAGATTTTCCAAATATAGCATGACACATAAACTTATGAAATAGAGCCATACATGAATCTTGAAAGCTCATAGTTGCATTTTTATGATTATAGTGGGGTTCTCCTATCAAGACTTGCCAAATTTCATCAGGATTAAAAGTGTCTGACACATCCTTAGCTCATTCTATAAGGAACTTAAAAATTCTTTTCATTGTTTTATGAGTAACTACACACCATTTACCTAACAATTGAAAATTTATTTTAGCGCAATCTTCATTAATTAGCAGGGTGTTATAAAATTCTAAAACTAGTTCCTTAAAGCTAGAGCCTAACATGTTAATGAAATCTAACCATCCTAAGTGTCTAACAGAAGCTTGCATGATATATAAACTATTCAATTGCTCTAAAGTTGAAAAATCAAGGAATTTATAAGCAATTAATGGTCTAGTCACATAATGTTCATACCTTATGACTTCTTCATCTGAATAAATATGAAAATGAGAATCATACCTAAAAGATATATATATGTTTGAATCTTCTTATGTAGTCTCAACATTGTCACGTGACTTTTTTTTCATCACGATTATGACTTGGTGGAGGAGTACGGTCGGGTGCATGAGGATTCTCTACGCCTCTGTGATGAACTTCTAATCCTAGGCATCTTGAAATTGATGAAAAATGATGGAGATGGACCAAAATCTTGATGAGTTTATGGGATTTTATGCTAATTGAAGATAAAAATGAAGATTAAGGTAGAAATTGGGAGTTAGGGTTTGGGGAAAGTTGAGAGAAAAATGAAAAAGAGAAGAAATGTTTGAGGAAGATGAACACAAGAGTGAGAAATAATGAGGAGTTGCACATTTAAAATATCACATGAGAGAATAAAGTGTAAAATTCAAATGTCATGCATGTGACAGTCTATCACGTCTATGGAACTTCATTCCTTACTATTAAGTGTCAAATGTTGAGGGTCCCTCACACCCATGACACATTGCCTGTCCACAAATGTGTCATGGTTGTGATACCCTTCATGCCTATGACATATGAACTTCTAGGTCTTAGCTCAAATCATTCATCAGTTTATTCATTTACACAATTTAACATGATTTTCCTTCTATAATTTATTCCCTAAAAACAATTTAGAGTTAACATGCAATTAAAACTCATAAAAAAAATTGAAACAAAAAACTAAAATAACAAAAATAACATGAGTTGCCCCCCTAAGAAGCATTGCATTTATTATCTAGGCAAGACATTGCTAACTATGGTTCTTTTAAAATGGGTGGAAGGCCACTTGAAGTTGGTCATCCACTTCTGTAGAACTCATAGTTTCACCTAACTTATCTATTAGTACATACAATTGCACTTCATAAACAAGTTAATTAACCTTATTAATGAAACGCCTGTAAATAGGGTCTATAAGTTATTTAAATGGTTGGTGATATTTAGGAGTTAATAAGAGTATTAAAATTTTTTAAAGTTATTGATTATGCTATTTCACTTTCATGACAAATGGTATCACGACCATGAATGTCAGGTCTTTAGTGAACAAACCTTAAAGGTTAATCATAACCATGAATGAGTGGTTCTAGCCCGTGAATTATGAGTAACATTCGTGAATCCTGAGTATACAGGACAGGTGAGATAGTCGTGATTTGCTCTTCGCCATTTTCTTTAAATCTGATCCCATACCCTTTATAACCAACCTAACATGCCACCTTCATTTAATTTTATCATCAGAAACCCTTATTCTCTATTTTTGGAGTTTTAAAGACATAGTTTTATGATAGTAAAGTTAGAGAGAAAAGTGAGAAAGAAAGAATTGTGAGTTGCAAGGAAAAAGTTGGTTTTGATGTTTTTGCTTTTAGTTATAGTTCCAAAAAGCTTAAGGAGACATTTTTGTTGTTCTAGGAGATGGAAGTCCTTCTCAAAGAGAGGACAAGCTTGAAGATCTATAGTTTTGGCTAAGCTCCATGCAAAGTGTAAGGTTTGTACATAACCACATTTAAAAACTTGAGTTGTAGAAATGTGTTATTTGCCTTAAATGCATGTTGTTAGCGGTCAATAGAGTGTTAAATGACATGTTTTTAGGTTGATATGCATAATGAGTGTTTTTATGATATGGAATATTCAGGATGACAATTTTTTGCCCATTTATGTAAATAAATGTTGTTGGCATGATATATGACTTATATGTATGCTGGAGTGTTGATAGGGTGTTGACATTAGTCAACTATTGAGATTATTGCATGTGAAAATGGTATAAATGATTTGCACTATTTTTTAGAAAATTTTCCAGATTCATGGCTGTGAACTAGTGGTTAAAGGGCGTGAATGTTGTGAATTATAGTTTTGATGTTAAAGTAGACCTTTTGTGTGTAGCTTTACGGTTGGAATTACAGTTTGGTTCATGCCCGTGAAGGGGTGATCATGGCTGTGAAGCTGTTGGTGATTCAGAGGTTGAATCATAGTGTGATTTACAGGTAAATTGCTCGAAAAAGTTTTTCATGGTCTTGAAAATGAGTTCACAGGCGTGAAGCTGTCAAATTGCATTTTCTTATGTGTTTTGCATTTGAATCAAAGTTAATTCATTTTAAGGTGGTATACCTTTATCATATGGTTATAACATGGTATGAGAATGCATATTATGGTTATGATTTATGAGAATCATGGAATATAGATTAATTTGCGATAAAAAACAGTAATGTGTGATAAACGGTTAAGCTCAATACTTTGACAAGGATTATAGCTAGGATATATGACATGCCATTAAGGGGAAACATGTACCAAGTGACCTAGATTAGTCACATTTGAGATTCTTTGAAGGCCTAGGATTAAGCCAGGTGTGCTTCCCTCTGTGATTAATATGTGCACACTTTTTTTCTCAAACATATATTTTAGAAAGCTCAGACATATGTCCTGAGAGCTCAAGTGAGAGCCGTAGATTTTTCATATCCAATTTATTTTAGTTATGCGTAAAGCGGACAATTGATTGATTTAAATAATTTGCTACATATGGTATATACTTGTATGATTAATATGGGATATTTTGATATGTCATCTTCAATGTGTGATATTATATATGAGAATGTTATGGTATGTCATGTAGAATATGAGTTAATTCATGTATAGACTTCGTAGTATGTCATACGGTAAGTTGGAAAGAATATCACGCATGTTGTATATATTATGGGTTGTACTTTGCATATTGTTATGTACCATTAAGTATTAGTTTGCTTAGCGTATAAACTTTCCATGTACAAGTTTGGAGCTTAGGAGATGAGCAATAGAGAAAGACACCTAAAAATCATAGTCAAGAATACATACTTGAAGTGGGTGATATAACTATTATATTTTTTATTGGTTTTGTTAGGTTAATATAGTAATAGATGCATAATTTTTATTTTCAGAGACATGTAATTTTATAACTATTCATTTTGAAAAATCGTTGGGCTAGTGATTACATGTTTGTTTATTGTATTTAAGTTTTTTAATGACATTTTATGATTTAGTAAGTCATTATTGTAACACCCTTTTACCCTACTAATAGTAACAAAGAAAGAAAGTGCTACCTTACTCTTGATTTCTTATCGAACTTGCTTATACAATCATTTAGTTTATTCCCATTTCAAAATATCTGAATATAAATTCAAAATATAGTCTCCCAAATTTTTTTCATACACATATACTTTATACCAATTTATATAATTCATTCATAATAAATCATTTTATTTTCTAAAAGATTACATATCAAGTTCTACTAATTAATATTTTATTTACAGACCCAAAATATGAGTATCACACAATCTGAAAATAAAACTTGCTTATATGTTCTACAAAGTTAATACATTGGAACAAAAAGATCTTCAAATGCTACTATCCACTCTTCTCTTTTTGGCAGCTTCATCCTTTATTTACTAACTACTTTAGTATCTACGCGTGGAAAAAACTACACGCGCCAAACTACTAGCTTAGTTGTGCTTTATATGACCAAAACTTAATATGCAATTTATAAAATCTCACGCATTCATACATTTAAAATCAAATAAAAGGAATATGAGAAATTTATCAGCAATAAATTAATTTGCAAGTTAATTGCTAGTACACAATTTCTTTTACATATGATAATTATGTTAATTGCATAATATTATTTTTAATATCACCATAATTTTACTCATTTTATTATTCAATAATTATTCATAATAAGTAAATTTTATCATATCTTATTTTGTCTTGTTTATTCAAATTTATACCCAATACCAATAACTAGAATTATTAGATAGGATACGGGGTATTATCTGCCGGTAAATTTTAACTCGGCGCATGACGCCTACATAAATAAACTCGGCGCAATGTGGTGCCTACATATATCAACTCGGCACATTTAGTGCTGCATAAATCAACTCGACGTTTTACGCCTACATATAAAAAAATTGTCTTTCCTACCCCTTATTGGCATGTCAATCTATCCTTTACCCTAGTTCCCAACTAGATGTTTTAGTGTTTAATTATTTCATCTCAATTTATTCAAGTAATCTCTTAAAATTCCATTATGGTCAAAATATACACCAAATAATTATTTTATAGTTTTATTTTCTCAATAAATTTTTTTATGGACTTAATGGCTTATATCACATAATAATCACTCATATCAATATCATTCATCTCATATCATAAGGCCCAAATCAATTTACATGTAAAACTCTCACTTTTTCAACATCCTTGTTCTAGACAGATTTCAGACTCTATTTTGGGTCTCAATTTTAACCTTTTTATTGGCCGAATTTAATTAAGTGGTCTTTTGATAAATTTGAATCAACTAATTCTGATATATATAGACAAAGTTATGACTGATTAAGTACTGACTGCTTAGCTAAAATTTGTTCAGAAAATTCTGAAGCAGATTTCAAGTCTCATATTTGTATCAATATTTAACATAGTTTCATTCATAATCAGATCTCGTGTCCTTTATGAAAGTTTTAGATATGTGTCTTAAGTTTCCAAAACATCAAAGAACACCGAATTTAGAGTTCTAGAACTTAAGTTATTGAATTTTTAATGCATACTGCTCCATGATAAAATTTTCAGCAACACATATAACAACACAACCACTCATTTAATCATGCAATTAACACAAGATTTAACAATAAAATCAACATATTAAATTTTTGTCATATAAACACATACCTTATTAATCTATTCTCCCTTTCCAATGATTTTTCCTTTCCTTTACCTTCTTCAAGATTGCTTCTACCCTTGTCCTTGGTTTGCCCTAAAACCATCAAACATATCTCCTATCATCAAACTAATTTCTTTTTGTTTCAACCCACCATCACCTAGGCAGCCCCTTCTTCCTCATTTCTAGCCTTAATTATCATCACTTTAATCTCAATTGATAAAGAGAACAAGAGAATTGAAGAAGAAACTCACCTTGACAAAATTTCTTTCTTTATTTATTTCTTATTTCTCTTCCTTTCTTCTACCTTTCAAATTAAGTTTCCTTCACTCTCTTGAGTTTTCTATCACTTGGATTATTCTTTCCTCTCTTTTACTAGCTAAAATTGGAACATGAAGGGTGGAGACTTGGTGGAGAAGGTGGCCGGCCATACAAGATAAGAATGAGGGGATTTTATTTTTTTTAATTGCTTTTAATGTCTAATTAATGAAGAAGCTTCTAAGCTAAGCTAAGGTTCATTGGATTTTAATGTCATTAATTAGTAAGATAAGAATTAGGATAAGACTCATTAATGCCTCATAAATGAAGAAATTCTAGAATGGGTGATTAGGCATATGATTCATCAATATTAATTAATGTTCATTAATGTATAAGATGAATATTAGGTTAATATTCATTAATATAAAAAGAAATTCTAGATTTGTTTCCTATTGGTCAATTTGATTAATTAACCATAATAAATTTTTAATCTTTAAATAATACATCATTTAACTCATAATCTTCTTTTTGTACAAAATAATCTCAAACTATTCCATAAATCCTCATTTAATCCAAAGAGTGATTTTATTTCAACTAATTCTAGCATTAAACTTTTAAATTCCCAATTAATAATGTCCTTAATAAATTTTTCTTAAATATTATTATTTTTTTGTGCATCCGGATTTAGACTCTGATCGATCCGGCATGTCTGACTTAGTCATATGCGATCAGTGTCTAAATGACCGGGCGTTACAATTCTCTCCCCCTTAAGAAAATTTTGTCCTCGAAATTTACCTGATTAGTTGATGCTGAATAATTAAGGATATTGGGCCTTCATTATTTCTTCACTTTTCCATGTGGCTTTTTATGTAGAATGGTTGCGCCATAGGATTTTCACCAGAGGTACTTGTTTGTTCTGCAGTTCTTTAACGTTCCTAACAAAAATTGCCACTGGTTCTTCCTTATAAGTCAGATCCGATTGTACTTTTATAGTTTCCACATGTATTATGTGTGATGGATCCGACCTATATCTCCGCAACATAGACACATGAAACACATTATGGATTCTTTCTAATTCTGGTGGTAATGCCAATTTGTATGCCACCGGACCCACACGTTCAAGTACTTCATACGGCCCAATAAATCGGGGACTTAGCTTTCCCTTTATGCCGAACCTAAGGATTTTCTTCCAATGTGAGATTTTTAAGAATACTTTATCACCAACCGCATATTCTATGTCTTTTCTCTTCAAATCTGCATAGGACTTTTGTCTATCAGCCGCTACTTTTAGTCTATCCTTTATCACTCTCACCTTTTCTTCTGTATGTTGAACTAATTCCAGCCCCACTAGTTTTTTTTCTCCAAACTCTGTCCAACAAAGAGGTGTCCTACATTTCCTCCCATACAAAAGCTTCATAGGGTGCCATCCCAATACTTGCTTGATAACTATTGTTATATTCAAACACTATTAATGGAAGATACTTATCCCAACTACCTTCAAACTCAATTACACAACTTCTCAACATATCTTCCAATATTTGTATAATCTGTTCCGATTGTCTGTGGGTGGAATGTTGTACTAAAATTGAGTCGAGTACCCAAGGCTTGCTGTAAACTCTTCCAAAACTGTGATGTAAATCGTGGATCTCGATCAGAAATTATAAAAACTGGGACACCATGAAGTCGAACTATCTCATTGACATATAATTTTGTCAACCGAACGAGTGAGTAGTCCATTCTAACTGGTAGCAAATGAGCTGATTTAGTAAGCCCGTCTACGATTACCCATACTGCATCATGCTTTTTCTGTGTCAATGGCAAGCCAGATACAAAGTCCATTGTAATTCTCTCTCATTTCCATTCTGGAATAGAAATTGGCTGTAACAACCTGGATGGAACTTGATATTCTGCCTTCACTTGCTGGCACGTTAGACATCTAGTGGTATATTCTGTGATGTTCCTTTTCATTCCAGGCCACCAATAACACGTCTTTAAATCTTGATACATTTTATTGCTTCCTGGATGCTTCATATAAGTAGTATTGTGCGCTTCTTTCATAATTTCTTGTTTTAACTCTTGGATATCTGGTACACAGAATCTGCCTTTATAGCTTAGACTCCCATTAGCTTCACTAGTAAACTCTAATCTTTTCCCCTTTTTCACCAACTCAGAGATTTCCACCAATTTCAAATCTTGCTTCTGAGCTTCTTTCATTTGTTGAATCAAAGTGGGTTGAACATGCAATGTTGTCAGCATTTTTCTACTTAAATCATCAGCCACTACATTAGCTTTGTCTGGTTGGTAATCAATGATGCAATTGTAATATTTGATTAATTCCAACCATCACCTTTGTCTTAAGTTGAGTTCTTTTTGTGTGGGCAGATATTTCAAACTTTTGTGATCCGTATAGATGTAGCATCTTTCACCGTATAAGTAGTGCCTCCATATTTTCAGAGCAAATACAATGGCTGCTAGTTCTAAGTTGTGAGTAGGATAATTCTTCTCATGTGGTTTTAATTTTCTAGAGGCATATGCAATTACTTTACCCTCCTGCATTAATACACAAACTAACCCATTATGTGAAGCATCACTATATGCCACATAATCCTTTCCTGAAGTTGGTTCTGTTAAAATAGGTGTTTCAGTTAACATTGCCTTCAATTTATCGAAGCTAGTTTGACACTGTTCTGTCCATTCAAACTTAGTGTCCTTCCTAAGGAGTTTTGTCAAAGGTGAGGCTATCATTGAAAATTCCTTCACAAATCTCCTATAATATCCTGCCAAACCAAGGAAGCTTCTCACTTCCGTCACATTTCGGGGTGGTTTTCAATTAAGGATCGTCTTTATCTTACTGGAATTCACTCTAATTCCCCCTGCTGATACGATATGTCCCAGAAAAGCCACCTCACTCAGCCAAAAAACACATTTTGATAACTTTGCATATAACTGTTTCTCCCTTAATGTTTGAAGTACTATTCGAAGATGTTGATCATACTCCTCTTTATTCTTGGAGTATACCAAGATGTCATCGATAAATACCACCACAAACCAATCTAAATAAGGTCTGAAAACCTTATTCATCATATCCATAAAAGTTGTTTGGGGCATTAGTGAAACCGAATGGCATAACTAAGAATTTATAGTAGCCATACCGAGTCCTAAATGTCATTTTAGGAACATCTGACTCCTTAATTTTTAATTGATGATACCCGATCTGAGGTCAATTTTGGAGAATACTCCGACCCCTTTTAGTTGATCGAACAAATCATTTATTCTGGGTAAAGGATATTTATTCTTGATCGTCATCTTATTCAACTGTCAATAATCAATACAGAGTCGTAGGGTGTCATCTTTCTTCTTCATAAATAACACTGGAGCACCCCAAGGTGACACACTGGGTCTAATAAACCCCTTATCCAGCAGTTCTTGTAGTTGCACCTTCAATTCCTTCAGTTCTGTGGGTGCCATTCTATATGGGGCAATAGATATTAGAGTCGTACTGGGAATAACCTCTATGCCAAATTCTATTTCTCTATTTGATGGCAATCTTGGCAAATCATCGGGAAAGACATCTGGGAATTCACATACTGTAGGTATGTTCCTGAGATCGAGACTCCCTTTCCTAACATCCACTACATGTGCTAGATACGCCTCACATCCCTTTCTTATAAGTTTTCTAGCTTTCGTAATAGAAATGACATGAGTTAGGTATGGTCGATTCTCACCCTGAACCATTATGTCATTTTGCCCCGGAATTGTAAATATCACTATTCTGGATCGGCAATCAACAATTGTTCCATGCTGAGTCAACCAATCCATTCCCAAAATAGCATCAAATTCACGAAAAGGTAATTCCATTAAGTCAGCTGGGTACTCTCTACCCGGAATTTTCACCAGACAATTTTTATACACTCTATTAACTGTAACACTATGGCCCAAAGGATTTGTCACCACTATATCATACTCTAATTTTTCTATTATCATCTTGCCCTGACTAGGTGGTGGTGTGCATAAATAGGAATGAGTAGATCCTGGATTAATAAAAGCAAATAAATCAGTATCAAGGAGAGAAAGTTTACCAACTATCACATCTAGGGCATCCTGCTCTTCACAGACTCTCATAGCATAGGCACGGGATGACGTTGTAACTCTCTCTGATCTGTCAACTATTTCTGATGCTCCATGACTTGACTCTGTTCGGCCTCCTCTCATCTGCCCACGATCTCTACCTCTGCCCTGGCCTGAAACTCCTGTTTGAACTGGTGTTGTGCTGCCTGTACCCCTACCAGCAATCCATCTTGGACAGTCTTTCTGCTTATGATTTGTAGGTCCACATTTTAAATAAGCTCCTGTCAGCCACCAACACTCTCCTGCATGTGTCCTTCCACAATGTGGACAAACTTATGGAGCTGATCTGGCTATGGATATTGCAGGTCTCTATTGTTGATTTCCCCTGAAAGTAGAAGCTCTACCAACACTTACTATTCGTGGTCGGCTCCCCGCTAACCTAGCCCTCTTACTACCAGATGGGCCTGCACTTAATTGTGATAAAGGTCTTTTAAAGCCCTTCTCGGTTGTTACCTGTTGCTAATCTATTAATGCTTCCTCAACACTCTCAACTGCAGACACCAGTCTTGAAAAGTCTTCGATCTGTGAGGCCGCCACTCTGTCTCTAATGGGATGCCTGAGACCTCGCTCAAATCATCTACACCGATCAATCTCATCCGATATAATACCCTTCGTATACTTACACAAATGAGTAAACTTTTTTTCATATTCAATTACAGTCAGAGTGTTTTGTTTCAGATCTAAAAATTCTTGTTTCTTCTTGTCTCTGTATGATCTAGGAACATATTTGGCTCGGAACTGTTTCAAAAAGAAATTCCATGTGGGAAGGTCTAATGTTTGTGGCCTTTGCAGAATGGTTTTCCACCAATCATATGCACTTTCTTGCAAAAGAGATAATGTGTACTGATATTTCTGATTAGGAGTACACTCTAGCTGCTCAAACAACCTCTCATTTCTCTCCAACCAGTATTCTGCTGCCGCTGCATCTTCTTCTTTACGACCATAAAAGTCGGTAGCACCATACTTTTGAAGCTTGTCAAACCGTAGACTTGAAGTAATAGGTCTAGTAGCTTGTTGGATCAGTTCCACTACATTTTCTAATAAATTCCCTTGATTTACACCTCTAGCTTCAGAATGACCATGAGATGACATGGATTCACTAGCTCTAGCGGCTCTCTAACACTGCCTTGAACGAGATGATACTTCAGTGTCAGATATATCATTACTTTCCGCGCTTAATCTCATTTGATTCCATAACTACGTAATGCCATAAAGAAGAACCCTTCTTATAAGATAGCAGCATATATATAAGATGTATATACATGAGACACACACTTTATTTAGTTACCCACTTAAATTAGAATCACCCTAAACCTGGGCTCTGATACCAAAAATTGTAACACCCCTTTACCCTACTAATAGTAGCAAAGCAAGGGAGTACTACCTTACTCTTGATTTCTTGTCTAACTTGCTTATATAATCATTTAGTTTATTCTCATTTCAAAATATCTGAATATAAATTCAAAATATAGTCTCCCAAATTTTTTTCATACACATATACTTTATACCAATTTATATAATTCATTCATAATAAATCATTTTATTTTCTAAAAGATTACATACCAAGTTCTACTAATTAATATTTTATTTACATACCCAAAATATGAGTATCACACAATCTGAAAATAAAACTTGCTAATATGTTCTACAAAGTTAGTACATTGGAACAAAAAGATCTTCAAATGCTGTTATCCACTATTCTCTTTCTGGCAGCTTCATCCTTTATTTACTAACTACTTTAGTACCTACGCGTGGGAAAAATCACACGCGCCAAGCTACTAGCTTAGTGGTGCTTTATATGACCAAAACTTAATATGCAATTTATAAAATCTCACACATTCATACATTTAAAATCAAATAAAAGGAATATGATAAATTTATCAGCAATAAATTAATTTGCAAGTTAATTGCTAGTACACAATTTCTTTTTAAATATGATAATTATGTTAATTGCATAATATCATTGCATAATATTATTTTTAATATCACCATAATTTTACTCATTTTATTATTCAATAATTATTCACAATAAGCAAATTTTATAATATCTTATTTTGTCATGTTTATTCAAATTTATGTCCAACACCAATAACTAGAACTATCATAAGGCAAATCTTAACTCAGCGCATGATGCCTATATAAATAAACTAGGCATAATGTAGTGCCTACTACATAAATCAACTCGGTATTTTACGCCTACATATAAAAAAACTTTCTCTTTCCTACCCCTTATTGACATGTCAATCTATCATTTACCCTAGTTCCCAACTAGGTATTTTAGGGCTTAATTATTTTATCTCAATTTATTCAAGTAATCTCTTAAAATTCTATTATGGTCAAAATATATACCAAACAATTATTTTATAGTTTTATTTTCTCAATAAATTTTTTTTATGGACTTAATGGCTTATCACATAATAATCACTCATATCAATATCATTCATCTCATATCATAAGGTCCAAATCAATTTACATGTAAAACTCTCACTTTTTCAACAGCCCTATTCTGGACAAATTTCGGACTCTATTTTAGGTCTCAATTTTGACTCTTTTATCGGCCAAATTTAATTAAGTGGTCTTCTGATAAATTTTAGCTACAGGCCTTATCTTTAATTTCCATTTTGAATAAAATAATTCTGATCTATATAGACACAGTTATGACTGATTAAGTACTGTCTGCCTAGCTAAAATCTGCCCAGAAAATTCCAAGGCATATTTCAAGTCTCATATTTGTGTCAATATTTAACATAGTTTCTTTTATAATCAGATCTCGTGTCCTTCATGAAAGTTTTAGATATATGTCTTAATTTTCCAAAACATCAAAGAACACCAAATTTAGAGTTCTAAAACTTAAGTTATCAAAATTTTAATGCATGTTGATCCATGATAAAATTTCCAGCAACACATATAACAACACAACCACTCATTTAATCATGCAATTAACACAAGATTTAACAATAAAATCAACATATTAAATTTTTTTCATATAAAAACATACCTTATTAATCTATTCTCCTTTTCCTAGGATTTTTCCTTTCCTTTCCCTTCCTCAAGATTGCTTTTACCCTTGTCCTTGGTTTGCACTAAAACCATCAAACATATCTTCTATCATCAAACCAATTTCTTTTTGTTTCAACCCACCATCACCTAGGCAGCCCCTTCTTCCTCATTTCTAGCCTTAATTATCATCATTTTAATCTCAATTGATAAAGAGAACAAGAGAATTGAAGAAGAAACTCACTTTGACAAAATTTCTTTCTTTCTTTATTTCTTATTTCTCTTCCTTTCTTCTACCTTTCAAATTAATTTTCCTTCACTCTCTTGAGTTATCTATCACTTGGATTATTATTTCCTCTCTTTTACTAGCTAAAATTGGAACAACAAGGGTGGAGACTTGGTGGAGAAGGTGGTCGGCCATACAAGATAAGAATGAGGGGATTTTATTTTTTTAATTGCTTTTAATGTCTAATTAATGAAGAAGCTTCTAGGCTAAGCTAAGGTTCATTGGATTTTAATGTCATTAATTAGTAAGATAAGAATTAGGATAAGGCTCATTAATGCCTCATAAATGAAGAAATTCTAGAATGAATGATTAGGCATATGATTCATCAATATTAATTAATGCTCATTAATGTATAAGATGAATATTAGGTTAATATTCATTAATATAAAAAAATTCTAGATTTGTTTCCAATTGGTCAATTTGATTAATTAACCATAATAAATTTTTAATCTTTAAATAATACATCATTTAACTCATAATCTCCTTTTTGTACAAAATAATCTCAAACTATTCCATAAATCCTCATTTAATCCAAAGAGTGATTTTATTTCAACTAATTCTATCACTAAACTTTTAAATTCTCAATTAATAATGTCCTTAATAAATTTTCCTTAAATATTATTAATTTTCTGTGCATCCAGATTTAGACTACGATCAATCCGGCGTGCCTGACTCGGTCACATGCGATCAATGTCTAAATGACCGGACGTTACAATTATGGTTATGGTGCATCAAAGTTTTAAGGATTTGGCATTTTAAATTATTTACATCATAATATTTTTTGGTATAATTGAGTTTATTCTTAAGTATATCGAATGGTGTTATGATTAATATAAAAATATTATTTTGCATTAGGCCAGAAAAATAAATTGAAAAATAATACATCTCAATTTCATCAGTCACACCCAATATTATCATTATTAATTTTATATGCTTAAAATTAGTGTGAGTGTCAGTTGTGTCCATAAAAGGTCTTCTAAGAAGTATTACAAAATTCTTTTTAGTTAAACTAGCATTTTCAATATCCATGACCACAAAATCTATAAGTACCACTAACTTACCAATTTGAACCATAAGGTATTGTACTATACTTATAAGAAATCTTATTGAACTGTAGGTGAATCAAAGTCCTATGTTGATTGATTTTAAATCTCTTAAACTTAATTATTTATAAACTAAGTATGGCATTAGATTAATACTTGTGTCTAAATCCAGTATAGCCTTTGCCTTCTTCCTTTCCCCCAAGGTAATGTCAATTGTGAAACTCCCAAGATTTGTCTTCTTTCTAGGTATTTGAAACTCACATTTGTCACCAGCTAATATTGCTAGTGTCACTTTAGGTATCTCACATTGCTTATTCTTGTTATGTTCCCAAATTTTGAGAAAAAGTGACCGATAAGGCTTTATTGCCTTATGCAATTATGATGCAAAAATTTCCTCCTTTTTTGCCTCATATTTTGTCTCTTTCTCTGGTGGTTCCAACTCATTGTGTTGTATTTTACGTGTTCCTACAAGAGAATAGTACTTCAAATCAATTTCTGAATTTACTTCATCAACACAAGTATTACCATTGCTAAGCATAGTTAGTGATTTTGCTTGTTCTATTTAGCACGATAACTTTCCTTTTTTATTTTCTTACACTGCCTACATTATCTGCCCAATCTGAATCTCCAACCTCTTGAATGAAACTTTAATGAAATCAAGTCTCTTATTTGTCCTCTCCTGCTTATCATGAGTAGCTAGCATGAAATTATTTAACGTTTCTTCTAAATATGGTTTTCTAGGTGAATGAGCATGTCTAATTTGATTTGGAGTTGGATTTGGATATGAAGGTTAATTATGAGGCTCTTGGTAGTGGTACTATGGATTCGAGTTTTGGTTTCTGAGGATCTGAGGGAGGTTCTCATTAGAGTATAACACTTTCTTACCTTTCTGTACACTAATCAGGTAAAATGATGTCTCCAATTTATTAGCTAATGTGCATGTGCGAGACTTATAAACGTACAACCCATATAAACCAAATCATAATTTAAAATGAAGATAAATAATCATTTTATACATATATGCAAAAATGTATAAACATGTATTTATTTTACTTAAATTGTTATTAATGCATGCAACAATTTTCTGTATGAGTATGACATGACTAGCGTTGTTACTATCATTATTGTACTCCTCTAATGGAATCATTGGATCTGCGAATTTTTGCCTACACATACTCCGTTTTTATTGTGGAAACTAAACATGCGTGAGAGAAAGACAATTTCCACGCTGAGTGTTAACTCAGTAGTGCAAGCTTTATAGAAATAGTTAGTTCATAATTAATTTAAATTTGTATTTATAATCTGAACATGCTTTTTTTTTGTAAGCGATAAATATATATCATAATATTTGCATCATCATAACAAATTGATATATCAACATTATAAAATACATCTAAAGTTGCTAACTTATTGTGTCCATAAATTGACTATCTAGACCTGATTATAGGGAGACACAAAAGGTAACAGTATGAAATGACGCCTGTATATATATAGATGTGAAACATCCCTGTATCCATATGTCCCGACCAAGTTAGATATAATTGTATATTCCAGTTAAGCTAGATAATTTTTTTTTATATCCGTATGTCCCTATTAGCATGCCAAAAAACCTATCATACTATAGTCTAGGCTCATATCACATTCATTTGGATAAGTTATGTCATGCATAATATTATATCAAGTTTTTTTTTTTATTTATCTTTATTATCTTTTTTTTATTTGGCTTTCAGATACTTATCATTTTTGTAACCATTATAGCAATCACGTATTTACATACCCCATATATACCACACATATACTATATATATGCCACAAATATCACACATATATTATACATATATCATACATATACTACTTATATACCTTATATATAATTATTGTATCATTTTATTTCTATTAGATTGATAATTTTGCTTTAATGGTTATTGCCATAAAACTTGCACAAATCTAACTTTGCCTTTCTTACGTCAACCAGAGTTCTTGCCTTTATCCTGCTCAAGTATTTGTGGTATCAATGCGTCTATATACATTTTGTTTCTCTCTTTGTCCCTAAAACTGATACAAGAGCTTCAAGATTCCTATTGTGCTCTTTCTCATACAAAATTTGCACAGAAACATCATTCCCCATTCTAGACCAGACCAGAATTTTTCATCATTAAATACTTCAATATTAAAGGTTTAATTTGTTATATGTAATGACATTCTCGATTTCACAATTGACACATCAGAGTGAAAATCATATATCCCAGTATTATCGCAAAAACGCATTTTAAATTTTATTTCTTCAATTTTGTGTCCTAAATATTAGAGTTTTCACATTAAATTATACTGACAAATTCATCTTAATATTCTTTATGTCCATGTATCCTTAATTAGCAATTCGCTGACAATGCATAAATAGTGTATTTTTCGGCCTAGGCCCAATTCATCGAGTTTTGTGCAAAATTTTATGTTGTACGTTCATGATCAAAATTTTCACTTGTATATGATCCGAATTTAGACTTCAATCATATTTCTTCTATTTCAATTGCAAACGTGCTCTGTTTTTGGTTGGTTAAGCGCATTCGATCAAGAAATGTGCATATCGATCTGGGTATAAACTAACGAGTGCGACATAGAGTTTCTCCAAAAAAAGTTAGGATAGTTCCTCTAGCTAAGGTTATAAGTGTTAAAGTAAAGGTTATTTTGCTGCTTAGGCTGGAAGAAATTTAAGACATTTATTTGATCCACCTCATTTCCTGCCAAAGAATCAAAAGAAAAACACATATTAGATTCATATCCAAAAATACCACAGATGCCACATGCCTCATTCGTGTATGCTTCTTCCTTGCTAGTTAACATTTAAACTTGCTTTATCAGCTCAGCTATTTGTAAAGCTAATTCATTGACACTAGAAACTTCATGCATTGTTATATTTCTTCCTCTCATACTCTTTTGTTGAGAATTAACTCTTAATGGTTCAAAAATTTCCTAAACCTCCTCATCTGTTTTTTCTCTCATAGTTCCCCCAACTGTATTGTAAATCATGCATTCATATTACTGGCTCAAACCTTTATAGAATGACTGATTTGTTACTGTAAGAGGGTACTTGTGATGGGGACATTATAAAAGAAGCATCTTAAATCTATCTCATGCCTTATGGAATATTTTAGGTTTTTTTTATTAAAGTTAGTAATTTTTGCCATTAACTCCTTCGTCTTCTGGTGGAAATAGAATTTAACCATAAATTTGTGATATACTTCAATCCAATTATATAGAGAATTAAGGGGTAAAGTCATTAGTTATGCCTTAGCTCTATCCTTTAGGGTATATGGAAAACACCTTATTCTCAATGGTATTCATTTAGCCTATTCAAAAGAAAAGTATTGATTGTTGCATAAAATTCTCTAATGAACCTAAGAGGATCTTCATTAGGTAAGCCATAAATGGATGAAAACATGTTTAAGTGAAATTTTTTAGGTCATAATTCTCTATCGCCTCTTCTAGCACGATACACGAGAAAGTGTTGTCAATTACAATTTCGACATAGTCCTTTATGGCTTATTGCCTTTGTGCAGCAGTTTCTCTAGGTGGAATCACCATTAGCTCGTTTGTTGTCTCTTCTTCCAAATTCTCAATGTTTTCAAAAAATTATTATTTATCTTCAAGAGGTTGTTCTTCTTATCTCTCATAATTCTTCTGATTGAATGTTTCACTTGACTTTGTTCATTTACTTGTATCTGACATAAAACTAAAGTCAACAAACTAAACGATAATTAAAAATCGAAACTAGAATAAAATAAATACAAAAATGCATAAAAATAATTTCAAAATATTTAAAAGAAAAACGTTGATAATCAAGTTAAATAAAAATATAATTAACAATAGTTCATAGCAATGACTCTAAAAACTTGTTGTAACTCAAAGTATACTTGCAAGTATATAAGCTAATTGTAATACTGGCAAGCCCATTGTTGATGTCAATCTCTCAAGTACTTGTTCAGCTTAAATTCTTAATTAATCTTAGATTACCAATAAGCAAGAAAATTAAATTCTAAACACTCTATCAAGTTTTATTAATTTGATTAAACTAATAACAGTGAACTAACAATAATTAAAATTGCAGTAAAAATTGATAAATGTAACCAATGAGAACAAATAGGAACTTAGATCATAACCCTCAGCATGCATTCCCCTTAATAAATTAGAACTAATGAACTCAAATTTCATGACTTTTGCCTTTAAGCTATAATTAATCAAGTTAATGATTTAACTAGTGTACAGTTTAATTTTTAAGTTAAATTACATATGATTTGTCTAATAACTTAACCCTAAAATTTCCATTTAAAATTTAATAATTGGCGATTAAGAAATTACTGAGTTTTTAAAAATTTAATAAGCATAATTGAAATTGAAGAAAATCATTCATTCATTAAAAAGATAAATAAGGTTCATACAAACTGGGGTTGCTTGTAATATTCCTTACCTACCCTTATATATTATCGTACACGGTCAGATAAAAAATGATACGAGATATATTTATTTAAAATAATACATTATTAAAACTTATATAAATATATTTATATATTGACATTAATAAAACTTAATAAAATAATATAATACATTAACAAAATAAGATAAAATTATGTTTTTTCACTATTCTCATACCATGATCATAATTTATATATATATATATATATATATTTGCATGAGCATATAAATTAAAACTATGGTATGAAAATAGTGAGAAAACATAATTTTATCAAGTAAAATAGATAAAATACATCTATAGCAAAACTCATTTTAACGGGATGACTATCATTACTGCTTTGCTTCATAAGTGGAGTCCATTGATACCAACGACGACTATTATGTACACACCTATTGTCGTTTAGCTCTATTAAAATTTACACGAGAGAAAAAAAAACTCCCGTGCTGAGTATGAAACTTAGTAGTACAAAAATTTATAATAAAAATTATTTTGAATGAAAATATACACTTTAAAATTGATAAAATTCTGGAAAAAAAATCATGTATCAAAACTATTAATAAATCATTTACTTATACATAAAAGTAGATATAAATCATTAGACAAAATATACCAAAATCAAGTCATTGGTATTAATTTCACAAATATATAATAAATATAAAAAGATGTTAATCATTCATTAAAATAAAAATTTTATCCAACTCATATATTAATAGACCATAGACTTACTCATAAGATAAGTCTGTGGTACAACATAAAAATTTTATCCAACTCATATATTAATAGACCATAGACTTACTCATAGGGAAACAAGAGGTATCGTCAAACGACAAAAATTTTAGAGTCTAAGATAACCACAGAATTATGGTTAAAGATAATCACATAATCTCAATTAATATGATCTGATCCGATCCAAAATAACAACAAGATCGATAATTAAATAATATATATGGTTTAAAATAACTACATAAATCGTACAATACCTCTCATGACCAAAATAACCATAGGTCATGGAGTTTTTATCCTATTGACATGCCAAAAATTTTCTAACTTATTGTCTTGGCTAATTCTTACCAAAATTTTTATAAATATAATCGTTATCAATTTCTCGTACAATTATTTAATAACATAAAAATTCACCATATGGAATAAATAAATTTATTTCGTTAAAATCTCATATCAACATATTTATTTCATACCAATAAATTTTCAAACATTTAATATTTTCATAAATATTATATATAATTATTTTCTAAAATGTAATTCAATTTTATGTCAAAAAATATATAAAAATCAATTTAAATTACAATTGGCCTATATTGTAAGTTAATGCACAAATATTTACAGCAATTTACTGAAAACTACAGGCTCATTCCGTCTACTTACTCCTGGTACCTGCTCTGACAATGTATTTGAGTAATCATTAAATTTCTAATTGATTACCGAGCTAATAAAAATTACCAAATTAAAATAGATATTAAACTATTTAATTTTTTCGGCTTTTATACTGGTCTTATTTCATGTTATACACTACTAACACGAAATTTTTAAATTAATTAAATATTTCTCTTCTCTTCTAATTTCTCTTCAATTTATTTAATTTTTCCTTCATATATTTATTTTCCATTTTTTTCTCCAAAAATTTTGCTTCCAACTCAAAATTTATATCAATTCAATAAATGGTTTAAAAATTCTAACTAAATTTTTATAATTACTTTGACCCATTATCTTCCATTTTATATCACCAATTTCATCAAAATTATATTCAAAAATTCCCAATATATTTTTCAACAATTATGCCAAAAATTCACCAAAATTTATTTAAAATTTTTCTCCATTCCAAAATTTAATTTCCACTTACAAACACTCCATATAACTCAATTACCATCATTTTAAGGCATAAATCCTTCAAAATAATTTTTCAAAAATTTGGCCATAATTATGAAAAATTTCCAATAATTCCATAAAAATTTCTAAAAATTTTTCTCATCAATTTTCCATAATCTCCATCATCTTCAAATCTCATTTTACTCATTTTCTATTTTTTAATTTTTCCTTAATTTTCCTACAAAATGTTAATTTTTTCATAATATTAATTCAACTCCAAATCATCATCAAACTTAAAATCAGCTTACAACAATTATTCAACTCAATTTAGATTCATGGAAATTTGAAAGAAAAGTGAAGAAAATCTCACCTCAAAATTTTTTGGTATTTTTAGCCAATAGTTGATTTTTCTCCAAAAATATTTTCTTTACTCCCATATAATTTCTTATAATTTCTTATACTTTGATGATGGTAATTTGTGAGAAAAAAATTAAAAAAACAAGGTAAATGGCTATGGTGGTCGTGCAAGGGAAGAAGAATAATTTTTTTTTGTTTTTATATTATGAAAATATTGATTTTTTGTCCATTTTTGACTTTATATACTTGATTAATACTTAATTAATCTTAATTAAACTTAATCTTTACTCCAATTGGTTAATTAAAATTAATCAAGAAAATATTTTGGCTTTTATCCAATTTAATTCAAAAGAAACTTTGACTTTTGACTTTTTCAATAAACTTTTCAAATTTTCAATTTAATTCTTGAATAAATTTATTTCCTTAAATTTCATATCCCAAATGATTTTATTTCCTCAAATTGAATATGCCAATATCTGCAAAATAATTTTCTCGATTTTTTAAAACAATCATGGTACAAAAATTATATTTTTGCGACATTTTTTCTAAATCATACCCATAAAAATTTATCCGTAGTCCGATTTATAAATTATTAGTTATAAAAATCTTATAATTTAATTGCGATTACATCGGCACTCTCACAATTGTGAACGCATCTCCCTAACTCCCAATCAGAAAATCAGACTATAAACCTGCACTAAAAACCTTATTTCCACCTTTCATGTCATAAATCTTAAAATCTTATCTTATAACTCCACCTATTGCCTTAAAATAATATTTTTCTATATTTTTATATGCTTAATTCACCTTTTTTATTATCGGACAAAAATCACGTATTTCAAATATAATATGTTGTCTCGATTTGCAAGCCAAACACGAAATCACAACAATTAATCAATTGAATTAAACTTTCATATTATATATTTTTTATTATCATATGAAAATAGTTTTTCTCACACTTATTTATTCGTATTTAGACTTTGATCGGTATGTCTCTGTTTTGGGGTACAAATAACCGAAATATGCGTTTGCGGTCAGAGTCTAAATCGCAGACGTGACATTGCTGCTCATTAAGCACCCATTAAGTAGTTTAGTCTAACATAATAATAATAATAATGGTCATGTTTATTTTGATGACTAAGTCAAAAATTATGGCAAAGAATAAAGATAGAAGAAACTAAAAGTATGCTCCCTTGATTGTATCTCAAATTGAAAGATTGCTCTTTTGAAAATCCGAATGAGAAAAACAACTATGCCGCTAAAAAAAACTTTTTTGGTTTGTATCTAAATGTACTAAAAGTCTAAATTTATAACCTAAAAATCCTATTTGAATTCTAACTTTAAAGATACAATACTTCTTAAACAAAAGATATAATTATCATATTCCATAAAGTCATTCTTCAAATTAGTATTTATCTTCAAAGTCTAAACCCATTTGATCAACATAGGAGATTGAATAAAACTGAACTCTATTGCAAAAGTCATTATCACATATGCAATAACCTCTCACACACAGGACACTACTGCACAACATGACAATCATCATGCTTGCACAATATCTTCACACAAGCGACAACAATGTAGGGTCATGACATCGATGCGCCCGTATTGAATTCGCGCTCTTGCGACAAAAAAATAGGCTTCAATATCATCACACCTGTATCAAATTCTCGTGTCAGCGCTACATAGAAAGAATTTTGCACGCTTGTGCTAGTGCCTCATGTCCATGATAGATAAAGAGTGAGGAAGACTCATCATAGGTGTGACAATATGTCATGCACATGACACTCTCCTCTATACTGCATAAATTCTTTCAACACCTGTAAACACAAAAATAAATAAGTATATAAAACATGTTAAAATATATAATTAAACATTAAAAAATATAAATAAAAACTATATTAATCAGAGATATTTCACTTTCACTCTACATACTAATTTAATTTTATCTTTCTAGGTCAACATAGGTAGGAAAAAGAAATCTAGGGTTTTTGTTGAAGAAGAAGAAGACGAGAAAATTGAAGTGGAGGAAGAGGAACAAATCGATGTTCTGTAAATGATAAAAATCTCTATGAAGTGATGAAATGACATCTATTGGCAAAAATATTTCTTTCTTTGTAATCTTTTTGTTCTAGATTGGTTATCAAGTTTATTGATTTCAATTGCCTCTGAAATTACTTTTGTTTTATTTTCATTTTTTTTAATTTTTAAACTATAATTAGAAAATTGTGTTGTTTTCTTTGGTTGAATTGGTATTGGGTCCAATTATAATGTGCCTAGTATTATTTAATAATAATAATAATAATTTTAATTGTTGATGTGATATTATTTTTTTGGGTAGATGATACATCACCAACGTGGCATCTTACGTGTCATGAGTATGATGAACTGATATTATGTGACAAAAACGGGTGTCATGCTAGCATTCAAATCAACTTTCCAACTGTTGACTCATGCTTAGGTGCTAGAAGTGATTTTAATGAGAAAAAATTCATTTGTTATCGTTGTGTGATGAAAAATTTAATATTTATTTTACTGTAAATTAGCAAAAATCTAGTGACCGTCAATAAAATTAATCAATTTATTCTTTTTGTTTGTAAGTTGTTTATTTATTACTTTACTTTTTAGTCTGTTTATATTCAACAACATTTATTTTTTGTTATTTATCTTATTTCTTTCTAATACTTTCAATTAATTAATTGCCCCTTGTGATTCGCTATCACGACCTTAAGAGTTCCATTCCAAACGACATTGTTCAATCGGACTAGGAATCCATTCTTAATATTTATTTGAGCTTCATCTCCACAAGGTGAACACATTTGACAACAATAGGAGTCTATTTGTAGAAGGCACTTCAGATGAAGAAGGTATCTGTTTAGCTGAATTATCGGTGCATCTAAACAGGCTCAAGCTATAAAAAATTATTCACTCGATGTAGCCAAGGCATAAATTTTTTTTTGACTCAGTTGTTGAAAGACAAGTCATGCTTTCATTTGAGATCAGTAGGTTATTTAGTTTAGTGCTCCTACTCTTAGTGTTGTAATCTTATTACTTGGCGATATGGCTGGAGTTAGAGTGTTTTTATGTTTCCTCCAAAAAAAAAATTGCAGACAACAACCTATTTTTTTATTTTATTTTTCCTTCCCGTTCTTCTTTATATATATATATATCTTATTGTATTTTTTTTATTTCTCTTCTACCAAAAAATGAAATTTATGGAATTTGTTTTCCTCTCAACCTTAAATCTAGTAAACTTTCTTCTTGTCTATCAATATCAATTATCCTCCTGTATCAAAATAAAGTTGATTGAATGGTTTAGATGAGCACACTCAAGTTTGTTCGAATATAATAAGTTAGGTTAATTTGAACAATTTATTTAAAAATAAATTGTTAAAATTAAATATTATTAAGTAGTTTATTTCTTTTTAAATATTCTTATAAGACTTAATTTAAGTATCCCATCTTAAACATGATAAAAAGTTTTTTTTAACTATTTATTTACGAATAAATAATTAAAATTACTTTAATATAACATATTATGTTGGGAAAAGATAAGGACTCCCATTTTTTTTTAATGAACAAAGATCTAGTTTTCTATCCTACCAAAGTTAATATCTACATATTTTTATTCTGGAGGTGAAATATTCGAATTCGAATTTTATTTTATTTTATATTATTAAAGTGAAAGAAACCAGCGTTGTGTAAGGGTGTTTGGGTAATTTGCCACATTCGAAACTTTTCAACGAAATCTAACGCTAAATTCCGAGACTCATTTTCAACTGCTAGAGCCAAACTGGTAAGGTCAGTACTTAATAACAAAACCCTTCGGATCAGGAGAGAGAGCCGCGCCAATGGAGAAACTTTCGATCTCAATAGTCATAGCAATCTCACTTCTCCCCTTTCTCTGCCTCTCATTCTCACCGGAATCCCCAACTGATCGCCGCATCTTAGTCCTTCTCGATGACTTCTCTCTCAAATCCTCTCACTCCATTTTCTTCAATTCCCTCAATTATCGGGGCTTGGACGTCGATTTCAAGCTCGCTGACGATCCCAAGCTCGCGCTTCAGAGATATGGCCAGTACTTGTACGATGGTCTCATTCTTTTCTCTCCGTCCGTTGAGAGTAAGTTTATGAATTCCGATATGGTTCTATTTTCGTTTCACGTATTAGCTTTGTGCTTTCTGTGACTTTGATTGTATTCGTCAGGGTTTGGTGGTGCATTGGATTTACCCGCTGTGCTTGACTTCGTTGACTCGGGTCATGACTTGATTATAGCCGCTGATGAATCCGCTTCTGATTTGATCAAGAGCATCGCCACAGAATGTGGAGTTGATTTTGATGAGGTCAGTGTATAATTTATTAATCATTTTATCGAGATATCGTCTCTATGGTTATGTAAGAGTTTATTTTATGCTGTAGGATCCGTCCGCTGTGGTAATCGATCACAAAAACTTTGCGATCTCAAAAACTGAGGGTGATCATACGCTGATCGCTGCAAATGAATTTATTGAATCTGATGTTATACTTGGAAAAACTAAAATTGAGGTTAGTACCACTTATTCAGTTTTCCTTAGCAAGAGACTGTTTTTGTACCAATTTGTTCTTGTTTTAGATTAATGTCACTTGATTGCTTAGCTTGAAAACGTTTCTGCTTACTATCTGAATATTTTCTGTTATGCGTAAAACAGGCCCCAGTTCTTTTTAAAGGCATTGCACATTCTATCAATCCAACCAATGGCTTGGTAAGGTCAAATGTGACTTGGGCTATTCCTTTGTTAATATAGCTGAAGGATAACTAGGTTTGAATCATATATGATTAAATTCTTGCTTGCTGTGTTTTGTGATATAATGTATAGGCCTTGAAAGTTCTTTCAGCTTCTCCTTCAGCATATTCAGCTAACCATAGTTCCAAGTTATTAAGTCCTCCATTACTTACTGGATCTGCCATCTCGTTGGTATCACTAATGCAGGTAAGAAGTCCTATCTCATTATCAACCAAACTCTCTCTCTTTCTCCATACCCCACTCTATACACACTGTTACATCAATGTGTTCATGCACTCAGACCCATACTTGTGTGGCCAATATTGATGCGGTGAATCATGAGGATTTATTAAATGCTTTTGTTTGCTGATTTCTTATTGGCTTTACCTATATTTATAGAATTATAGTTGATCTTCTCATGTCATGTTCTACAGGCCATTGCATTGGCGCATCTTTAAGCATGCTATGCATCTCTAGATTGGATATCTTGTTTGCAAATTAAGCAGGAAAAATAACAAAATATTATTGATTCTGGTTCACATTCTTTCAAGTAACATGACTAGTACTGATAGGTTTATTAATCTTCATTGGAAGAACTAGTGGGTTGATACTTATGCTTCTCTGTTGATCATTTAGCTACCTGACCATTTCATGCCCGAATTAGTGTTCTAGATAGAATGTTAAATAAAAAAAATGTAAGTAGAATCTCTTTGGTTAACAGTTTTTAACTTATGCAGGCCAGAAACAATGCTAGGATAATGATCACTGGCTCCTTAGATATGTTTAGCAACCGGTATGTAATTATGTGATTGTTTCAAGCTCCTATACTCTATTGAATATTTATCCATTTACAAATTCTATTCTCTATGTGATTCAGGTTTTTCAGATCAGGTGTGCAGAATGCTGAGAGCCCAACAAAGTATGTCAAAATTCTTTTATATTTCCCTTTTTATGGAGCTCTATTGTTGGCTTGGGGTTTCTTAAAAACCACCATGTGTGATTTGTTTTGGATTCCTTGTATTTTTGTAGGATGATTTTGTTAAATTAGTGAGCTTTTTTTTCTAGACATTATGCTTGTGAATGTGTTTCCCTAGATACAGTGCAGTATCCTGAGGATGGCAACCAAACTATTATTGCATGTTATGAAGTACATGAAAATTACTTCATTGACTGTCGTGAAGGCATTTGTTAGTTTAGCTCATAGTTGACAAATGTGCAAGGCATGTAAGATGCTTGGGGCCTAGGAACCAACTGCGAGGTACAAGCATGGGTTTGAATGACATGAGGCTTATATATATTTGTTTGTGTAAAATATACTTATTTAAGATTTTCAATCAACTAAAGAATTTGCAAATTCACAGTAAGTCATGAATACTAAAATGCATTTGAACATTTGTACTCATTTTTTGCTATTCTATCTTCCACTTCCCTTATAGATGATTCCTATGCATGATATTGTGATTGTGGTGGGGAACAATTCTTGTATGGCTTAATAATTGAATTGCAGATGAACATATTTGTTAATTGTTACTCTCGTGCAAGTGTTTTCTTTCGACCTTTTACTGTTTTCTGCTTTTGAATAGCCAATAGTGATATTTTCCACAATGTCTTCATGGCAGATATGAGAAATCTGGTAATGAGCAGTTTGTGACTGAACTTAGCAAATGGATCTTCCATGAAAGAGGTCATCTAAAGGTGAGACATGTGACAGTTTTTTTGCGTTAACCCTTTTTTTCCTTATTAAAGTGTGGAGGTGTGATACAATTCGTATTAATGTATGGAATTGTGACAGTATTCTGAGGCAAAATAAATATAGAGTTGTCAAGGGAACTTGAGATTATTAATGCATGGCTACATTTGGATTGATTCTTAACATCACGTTGTGTTGGCTTATCCAATACTAGTTCTTCTTCTTGCTTTCCAGGCTGTTAACCTTAGACACCAGAAAGTTGGGGAAACAGATGAACCTGCCATGTATAGAATCAAAGATGATTTGGTAACACTTCCACTCATTTTGCTCTATTTGAATTCATATACCAAGAAGTTATTTTGGAAACAAGACTGAATTTTATTTGACTGTAGGACTTTTATGTTGAGATTTATGAATGGTCTGGAAAGAGCTGGGAACCATATGTGGCGGATGATGTTCAGGTTCAGTTCTACATGATGAGCCCCTATGTGCTGAAAACCCTCTCGACTGACCAGAAGGTACTCTTTCTCATGGCCACTTTGTTATTTACTTTGCAACCCTTCTCGACTGCCAATATGGACATCTCTGATTGTTTGTGTAACTTTTACAGGGTTTGTATCATACATCATTCAAGGTGCCAGATGTTTATGGAGTTTTCCAGTTTAAGGTTGAGTATCAGAGGCTTGGATACACTAGCTTGTCTCTTGCCAAACAGGTAAACTCCTTTATTGTTATAATATCTTTTCTGATTTATCAACTTAGCAACTTTCTTTCTTAATATTTTTGGATTAGTTGATGCAATTATGATTTTGATTTTGAGATGGTTATATGGTATAATCAAAGTTGACATGGTGTGCACTGCTTGGGAAAGGAAAAAAGAATTTCCTAGTTGCTAAGTCAATTCGACTAATTTTCTGATGTACCAAAAGAAAAGGTTCAAGTGAACCATATTTTACTTTGGCATATGATTGTTGTAGAAGCAATAGTCTGTAGCCATTCTGATATGTGATTGCTCAGTAGCTTTATTTAATATTCCTGGCATGTTCTGTTATGTGGTAAATGAGTAGAATTTACTCCTAAAAACCGGTTCAAAGGAGAAGGATGCCCACATGCCTTATAATTTGGTACCAGCCCACACATTTTACCGATATGAAATATTTTACACATAATAATTCATCTCTCTTAGGGTCACCGTCCGCGGTGACTTCGCAGACCCCATGACTTCGCGGATCCCCTACCTTAATGCGGTAGCAGCCCTCCCACAATAGGTCTGTCCAACGATCGAACTGTTTTGATACTATTAAATGGGTAGAACTCACTCCCAAAAATCGGTTCAAAGGAGCAGGGTGCCCACATGCCTTATAATTTGGTACCAGCCCACTCATTTTACCGATGTGGGATTTTTTACATATAACATGTTCATCTAGGGAAAACAATCAGAGTTGTGATCCCAGGCAGCCCAAAATACTATCCATGGGATGTCAATTACGAGTGTAGAAATAAACTTGACTGTTGACTTACTGCCTAGGACTGTGCTTAATTTGATTGTTCAATAGCTTAGAGCCTTCAATGTCTATTTCTCCTTTAATTTAACAAGGGCTTTACCTTTATGGGTGCTATCATATTATAAGCGTGGAGTATGCTGCTATATAATCCAAGGCTATTGGCTGACTCCTCTGTGGATGGGGGGGCATGGATTTATACCCAGGCTAAGCTTGAACTAAATGTCAATTTTTCCTTTAATTTAACAAGGGCTTTACCTTTTGTGGGTGCCATCATATAATAAGCCTGGAGTACACTGCTATTGAATCCAAAGCTATTGGTTGACTCCTCTGTGGATGAGAGGTCAAGGCTTAAACTAAAGATTTGGCTGGCAAGACATCCATATCTATTTCATTATTGTTAAGAAAGAGAGGGAAGGACGCAAAGAAGAGGCTGAATGTCTTGTTTGAATCTGCCTTATTGAATATCCGAGGCTTAAGACTGATGTACAAACAGATTTATGCAAACAATTAATGACTGATCTAGTCTTGTAGCACACAACATCAAATTATTCTTGATAATAGGTTGGTTACTTTGGGAGGCATTTCTTTAACTGTTGGATTTACTGAATGGCAGATTCCAGTTCGGCCCTTCAGACACAATGAATATGAGAGATTTATTACTACTGCCTTTCCCTATTATGGAGCTTATTTTACTACGGTACACTCTTATTCTCTCTCTACAACTGCATTTGTTCTGTTTTTTTTTTTGTAATTTTGGTGAATCAGTGTGTTTTCAACTGTTCATGTAGTAAGAATTTCTTCTTGTTGACTGCAGATGGCTGGGTTCTTTATCTTCAGTTTTGTCTACCTCTACCACAAGTGAAGTCCTGTTATCCAAGAGAGGATTGAATTGCATTGACATGGTTAAGGCTGCCTTTAAGCCTTTCGGAGAAGACAACAAAAGGGGGAAAAAAAGGGCTTTGCTACAAAATTTTCTCCCCAAATTTGTTGCATAGAAGGGTAGTAGGTATTAAATCATAGCACTCAAGTATCTAGATTCTACTTTAAGCAGTTATTTTGACTTGTAGAAAGGTGTTGTTGATTAGTTTCAGGACTGTTGGACCACAATTTGATACGTGCTAACATCAAATCCAGCTTAAGAGTTGGATTTATTGGTAATAATTTTTATTAATCAGATTGGTTATAATTATACGCTGTGAGGATCACTAAAATTAAAAGCTTGCAATTAGATGGATGATTAGTGATTTAGTTGGGTTTCTTTTCCTATGATATTAGCCCGTCGCAGGCCCTAGAAGAGGGGTTGCAGTCGAAATCAAGTATATGGAAAACTACTATTTTTTTTTCTCATTATTTTTTGCATCCCTATTTGCTAATCTCTTTCTTATTGGAGGTCCATTGTCATGCATGACATTGTTATTCAACATGTTTTGAATATTTGGTGTGCAAGTAACATGTGCTTGACTCATGATGCAAATCAACTTTGAAACGAAGGAAAAGGAGATGAATCCATGCGTAAACAGTACTAGAGATGAATCCACGCGTAACAGTACCATTTACCAAATTTTCATGTTACGTCCATGTGATTTGCCAATCACATGGGTTCATTGTCGTGATAAAGTGATTTTAGGGCGAGGGCTATTGATTGTGATCTAAAAAGCAACTCTTATACGGCGCCGAGGTCTATATTGCTCCATAAATGTAAGTTTATTTCTATAGGTGCAAGAATATGTTTCAAAAAATAATTTTTTTATAATTTAAATAAGTTAAATATAAGTTTATGATAATTGTAATATAAAAGCAGTTATAGATTTGTATATATAATGTATTATATTATTTATTTAAATGATAAATAATTATATTTTTTGAAATATATAAAAAAATAAGTGCATTCTTATATTTGTGAAGAATATTGAATCCATGATGTAATATGGACATGGATTTGGTTAATTTGTGACGTTTGCACATAGGGGTAGGGATTTGATTGTAATGATACTTGTTTGAAGTTTGGGGTAGGAATTTATTGCGTCGCTGCTTTTTGGAATTCTCACTTGGAATATTGTTTTCGAAAAAAAGAAAAAAAAAATCTGCAAATTAGTATATTGCGGCTAGTTCAGGTAATTTATTTTGAGATACCAACCAAAATGGGGGTGACTGTGTCTCTGTATTGAATAAAGTAGAGAGAAACTAAAGCGATAGGGTTGAAACTTGAAAGGTCAATTTATTTTGTGATTTAATTTGTTTGAAAATTAGTTTTAAATTTAATTATTATAATATTCAATTTAATTTGGTTCTTAAAATGTATTTATTATTATAATTTTACAGTTTGTTGTTTATTGAATTTTGTAATCAAAAAAAAAAAAAAGAAAGAAACATGAAAGAGATAAAATAATCACAACCAATTAGGCTGATAAATTAATTTTAGAAGTAATAGACAATCAGAAAAAAATTTGAGGCAAATTGATATTTCATGGTAATATAATATAATAAGGGAAACGAAGGAAAAGGAAGGTAATATAAGAAGGGAGAAACAAAGGGGGATTATATCATAAAGAAAATGGAGAGAAAGGAATGGGTAGAAGAAAAAGATAATATGAGAAGAGAGAACATAAAAAGAGGTACAAATAAATGAAATTTTAGAAATTTATAATATAAATTTTTTGGAGAATATAAAGGAGAAACTAAATTAATATAGAATTTTCCTTAATAAGTTCCATATACGAAAATTATAAATAGAAAAGACTTAAATTCACTTGATAAAAAAAAAAACGAAGAATACAAAATTGCTACCTATTTTGAGTTTATGATTTTAGATTAGTAGTCTTCATTCTGCATGGTCAATGAAATAAACATTTTAGGCATAACAAAAAAAATGAAAATTCCAAAATCCTATGTATTAGAGTCATGAAAATTTCATGTCTAGATGTTGTTCTTGTTCACTATCAATAAAATAATTACAAAATCAAATTATTTTATTAATTTTATATATTGCAGATCAAATTTATAAAATTACTAAATTCTATTTCTGTATCTCAGGAATTTATGGTGACTAATAAAATTATGAAAATGGAACTTCTTAACAAAAATGTAGAGAAATTTTACGATTGAATATTTTTTGGGTAAATTGTCGCTTAGAATCATAAATTAATTTAATTATATATTAATATTTATACAGATTTATTAATTATTAATAATATTGCGTAATTATTTAGGTAATAGTGTGAACTTCCTGGAATTTCTCAATCATAATAATATGCCTTATCACATATAATACAGAAAGTATATATCGGTATGCGATGCAATGCTACCATCGATAGTTCTCAAAACACAGGGACATGATTTCAATCTAAAATCCTTCCTCTTCACTGTCTTAGAGCTCTTCCTCTCCAATTCCCAAATTTCCCTTTCTTTAAAGTCTCCTCCTTTTCTTCTTCTCTTGTCTTTTCATGGAAGGTAAGTGCCTTTAGAATTTGCAGTCCCTAAATCGTTTGTTTCAGTGTTTTCTTTTTCTTCTTTATCAGACTCGAAGCTTAATTAGCGTTAAGAAGATGAATTCTGTGAATTTAGGGTCATGGGTACACACCTCTTCTATCTTCAACCATACAACCAGATCCAGATCCAGATCCATATATTTGTCTCCGCCTCTCAAGTCTTTAAAAAGCTTAGCAATTCCTGTCGTATATAGCAAATCAAAACGACCCATATCTTCAATCTCTGCCATTATAACCAAGGAAGAGGAAACTCTTCAAGAAGCGCAAAATAATCCGAGGCCCTCCTTTGATTTCAAGTCCTACATGCTCCAAAAGGCCAATTCCGTTAATCAAGCTTTAGACGCCGCTGTCTCTCTCCGGGAGCCTGCTAAAATTCACGAGTCTATGAGGTATTCGCTCCTCGCCGGCGGCAAAAGGGTCCGACCGGCACTCTGCCTCGCGGCTTGTGAGCTCGTTGGCGGGAACGATTCCATGGCGATGCCTGCTGCCTGTGCTGTGGAAATGATACATACTATGTCACTTATCCACGATGACCTCCCTTGTATGGACAACGATGATCTCCGCCGCGGAAAGCCCACCAATCACATCGTGTTTGGAGAGGACGTGGCGGTTCTGGCTGGCGACGCACTCTTAGCATTCGCCTTTGAACACATTGTTGTATCTACTTTGAATGTTCCTCCCGCTAGAATTGTGCGAGCAATAGGGGAATTGGCGAAGGCAATTGGAGCAGAGGGGCTAGTTGCAGGCCAGGTGGTTGATATAAGTTCTGAAGGACTATCTGAAGTTGGTTTGGAAAGACTTGAATTTATTCATGTCCACAAGACGGCCAAATTGCTGGAGGGGGCTGTGGTGCTGGGGGCCATATTGGGCGGAGGGACGGATGAGGAGGTGGAGAAGTTGAGAAAATATGCGAGGGATGTCGGGTTATTGTTCCAAGTCGTGGATGATATTCTTGATGTGACTAAATCATCCCGAGAATTGGGAAAAACTGCTGGCAAAGATTTGGTGGCTGACAAGGTTACATATCCTAAACTTATGGGGATTGAGAAATCAAGGGAATTTGCTGCGAAGTTGAATAAGGAAGCTCAAGAGCAGCTGGCTAGGTTCGATCCTGAAAAGGCAGCTCCTTTGATTGCTTTGGCTAATTACATTGCTTACAGGCAAAACTAAGCCGGTATATCAATTTTCTGTTGTATTCTATAGCTTTATATCAAAATCTAGCAATACAATTCTATAGCAATTGGTGGTCTTATTCTCACATATATCTCAGCATGTGTTTCAGGAGGTAGGATGTTCCCTTGAATATGGAATTACTTTGTGATCACTTAGCTCAAAGTTCATGAATTTTTGTATATCTCATTAAATTTAGTGATCTTGAGAAGGATTTGTTATGCAATATCCAATTAAAAACTTTTCAAATGCAGAGGTGATATGTATTATTTGGCAATTCTATTGTGACGAGGTTGTTGGCAATTTAGAGTAGACTAATCGAGGGATTTGACATTTTTTTTTGGGTCTAGTGTGTATGTACTATAGTCTATATAGTCATACTTGCCCTTTAATTTTAACATTTGAGATTCTATTAGATGAGTAGCTAGAGATTATTGCAGGAGCTCTACTCTCATGCCTTTGCAATTATCATGTCTGTAGAGGAGTTTGGCCAATGCATTATGTTCATTTGCTTGAATATATGCGATTTACTTAGTGATTAGTTGATAGAATATTTAGGGTAGATCTCAGAGTCTCAGAATTCAATTTAGCATTTCTGGATGTCCAATATTTGGAAAGACTTGGGTGATAAATACATGACATTTTCTTAGCTAATTATAAGTATACAACACATTCTGCCACTGCACTACCCATCTTGGTTTTCAATGGTTGCTTCGTAGTTGATTAGTTCACAGCTGCTAAAAGAATGAAGGTGACAAACCAACATTCCTACCAATTACTCAGGTGGGTTTGTGTTCAGGTTAATTCCAAATTTCTGTTCGAACAGATTATCAAACCAATCCTATTTTTAAAGGCCGAAATTCAAAAATTTTGATTTCAAGTTTATCCCTTTGAATTTCATCAGATTTATTTACATAAAGTTTTTGTATAGATTCAAATCCAAATTTCAGATCATATCAAAATTTACTAGACCACAGACCAATTAATCTGTTTGCTCTTCATGCTATATATATATATATATATATATTAAGCTTAATTAGTGCGATATTTATTTGTTGGTATCAATTTAGCTCATTTTATTCTCAAATTATTCTTTTTATTTGAATCCTCAGAATATATTTTTTCGTTTGTTTTTTCACTTCGATTGCAAAACTCAATGCACAATTAATTACAAAATTGTAATAAAAATTCATCGTATGTAGACATGTCAGGAAAAAGCAAGCACTTTTAAGATGAAACTGGATAAATTAACTTTTAAAAGTTAAATTTTATATTAAGTGAATTCAAAAATTAATTTTGAACCAAATTAAATTATTTAATCATCATAAAAGAATTATGAGAGCAAATTTGGAATGTTCCTATCCCAGCCAAAATCTGCAATTTCATTTTCTGGGTTAGGTGGTTGTGATTTTCTCTGGACTCCGGCTCCAGCCCATTATTTTGTTATATACAAATATACTCCCTCGTATATTCTCTTATAAAAAATACATTTTTTTAATTTTCTATTTTAAAAATACACATGTTTTATAGCCTTCGCATTGCGAAGAGGCAAAAAAAAATTTCAATAGTAAATGTAATAAATAAATTGAAATTGTATAATAAAAAAAATTATATGCATTATTTTATTAAAGAAATAAAGAAAAAGAAACTAATAATATAATATTTAGTTAATAGTTCAAATAAGTATTTAAAATAAAGAAGTTTAATGCAACACTATAAGAAGTCTTAAATTTTAAGGGTTATTGAGTTATTGACTCACTTCACCTTTCCACCCATGATTGGCCAGCTCTATAATATTTTTCCTGATCATTTTTATTATTATCATTTCCAATTTGATTTTCTTGGCTACTTTCTCATTTAAAAACAGAACTTAAAATGATGAAAATACTATTATACAGTATATGTTAGTACATTAATTAATATTTTTTATATAAACTTTTACCATGTGTATATATAAATGACTTAAATTTAAATTGATCAATACTCTTAACAATTATATTATTTAAAATAAATACTTAAACATATCTAACTATTTAAATCATTATTATAAAGTAAAATTTTCACTTAACATAAGCTAGCCTAGTAATAATAAAAATTATGATTGAAATATAAACTAATTTCATTATATTAATTTAAGTAATTCACTTTAATTAATGTTATTATGGTTATTCGACAGAAAAAAATTATAATTTACTTAAAAATTACATTTTTTTATTGTTTTAATCTCTTCTTTTGACACCTATTACAAAAGTGGCACTATAATATGCCTCTGATGGGGTACAGATGTTATAATAAAGACAAACTTTTTTCACATAAATAAATAAATAAAAATTAATGAATAAAAATAAAGTCAGACTCCACTCCTTCACCCACCGAGTAGTTTACTGTCACACATCAAGCAGGCGGAGCCACAGAGAAACCTCGCCTCATCGTGTCGTCATTGGCAAGAAGCCATCTTTTCGTTTACCATCAGGCTGTCGTATGGTAATTAAGTTAATTCCTATGTTTCTCTCCTCCTCTCTGTAATTTATGTGCTTTTGTTTGATTTTTACGTCACAGGTCAATTGATGTCTTCAGAATTTTAAGCAACCTAATCTCCTACCCACTCAGTCAATGGAGCTTATGCATCTGATGGAGAACTAATTTGTTAGCATTGACTCTAACTTGTAATTTGGGATTTGAATTGGATTGTCTACTTCAAAAATGCCTATTAAGTGTGTTGTATACATGATATTTTCTTTTTCTTTTAAGGTCCATTGGAAGAGGAGAGGAAGAGGAAACTGAGGCAGAGAAACCAGAGGACCTGCAGAGGAGATCCAAAACAGTGTATAAAAGAGAAGATCGTGGTCAAGAGGGGCGCTTTGAGCTGCTGATTGAGGAAGAGGAGACTTGCTGGTACGGTATCGTTTGACTATGGATGGGAAGGAGATGTTGAAACTACCCAGTCAGAGATAATTGGCTGCTTAATGCAGCGTGGCAGAGATCTGTTTTGATGAGCCGACGTCGTATTAGAGATGGCCAATGCTGGAAATGGAACGCAGCTCAAACGATGTCGCGCAGGAAGAGCAAAAGCTGGAGATGATCACCCATACTGTGCGGCGTCGTTTTGTACCCAGGTTGCTAATGGAAATTTACTGTACTAACTACAGTAACAACGTACCCAGTTTTAATGTAAAGATAGATAGATAGATAGGTTAAATATATATGAGTATATCAATATATAAATAATATATTGTATTTATAATATATTTAAAGTACATATATCTTATAGTTACTGTATATTTCTTGCATTTTAGTATATTTCATGCACCTTATTCTTCAATGGAGCGTCTTCTGCCGTCTTCTTCTTCTGTTGGTCAAGTAGGCCCTTGATTTTTTCCTTGGTTATTGGTATTGCTAGTTTCATCAGTTGAGACAACAGTAAAATGATGAAACGGCAGGGCTCTGGGGGGTATGGGCGGAGCAAAGCAGAGGCACCGCAGGAGCAAGCGCTGTGCCAACAACAACAGCAAAACTCAACTAGTGGTCCAAACCAGCGAAAGGAATCCTGCTAGAATGTAATAGTGAGAGGAGGGGATCTACAAAAAAACCAAGGTAACTTTTTTTTTTCAAAGCTAATTTGCAAAGATGCGGAAACTCATTTGGATCTCAAATTTCAAGTTGCCCAGCTGCAGACAAATGGAAAATATTTAAAATTTACAATTACGGAGAAAAAAACTTGTAATTTGTAAATAGGAAAATGGATAAATTGAATGTGTAATCACCAATATCGTGAGAGAAGTCTTGACTGATGAAATTGATTTTAACTACCACATTATAACACATTAATGTAATAATTTCAAAATTTTATAAAATTGGTATCCATCTGTAATAATTTCAAACCTTTATAATAACTTTCAAACTTTTATAATCAATCTTAAACAATTAAAAGGTTTGGTCAAAACTTTAAAATCAATTTTAAATAATTAAATAAATTTTAAAACAATTAAAAGGTTCGGTATGAAACCAATATATTAATACCATTTATATTATTAACTCTTTTAAATAAAAACGAATATATAGTACATTTTCTTTATTTTCATATAAAAAATTTAACCAATAATATATTACTCCCTCTATTCCTTTAAGTTTTTTTTTAAAGATAATGGTACAAAAATTAAGAAAATAATTAAATAGCTTCATTTTTATAAATATAATATATTTGTAATTGACTAAATTATGTTTTTAGTAAAAAAAAAAAAGAGAAATGTAATAAAAAAAATATAAATTTAGTAGAAAAAAATAGGGTAAGATAAAAAAAAAATTTAAAAATTATGTTTTCTAATAAGTATTTATTAACTTCTCCTTATTATATTTTCTATTAGATTAGTATATATCAAAACTAACTTTATGCTCAAAAGAAAACTTTTAAACCTAATTAAATTAATTGATAAAAAATCATTAAAAATTTTGAGATACAGACTTTTACCTAATGATTACAAAACTTGTATTAGCAGGGAAACAAGTTTTTCTTTTTCCTACTCAAATCCAATTGTGAGATACATATAAATGTTAAACCAGAAATTCCTCCTTTTTTTATTTTTTATTTTTTATTTTTGAATGCATAGCTAAACTATTTTTTTAATTCATATAAATTAGCATAAGTTTGTCCTATTATATCTAGTGATACCATTTCCTCCAAGCGCTTTTAAAATTTATCCTAATTTATATAATTTTACTCAAAAAAATTCTTAAATAATTTTATTTTTCTTTTATTATCTTTATTTTTCTCAAAAAAAACATGAAGGATCTGTTTGACATTGTGTTTGAGAAAAATACTTTGGAGAAATTTTTTTATTTTTAATTTATTTGAATTTTGAAAAATACTTTTGTAGAGAAGTAGGTAAATATATGTTTTTTCAAAAAACAGGTAAATAAATATTTTTCCATAAGCAAATTTAAGAAAAAAAGTTTATAAAAAATTAAAAAAATCAGTCAATTAAATCAAAAAAATTTTAAACCTATTTTTTGGACACATTAGATTTCATATCTTATAAAAAGTGTTATAGTTTTATTATTTCTTTGTAATCTACAATTAACAATTTTTTGACACCGAAAGAGTAATAGTAATATTACATCAATTAGGAGAATAATAATATAAAATAAAGAGTTTGATAAAGAAAAAAGGATATAGTTACTTATTTTTTATTTATAAATTAGAGTTGATTTAATTAATTAGACCCTAAATTCAATATAATTTTTTATTCAATAATATTTCAAAAGAAATTTCTCATAAATAAAGATATATACACCAGCAAACTTGAGTGCTATTAAAAAGTTTGGGTAATGGTTTACTAAATCGATTACATTCGCCTATTAACAAAAAAAATTCATATTATTTATTTTAATTGGTTATATTTGCATTTTAAATGATTTATATTTTTTAATTTTAAAGTAGCATGTATATTCTTGCCTCCTCTCAAAAATGGTAATTGACACAGTCAATGTGGATTAGTCAAACACAAGGGTACATTAGACATTAGCCACTTATATGAAGCAGCAGCTTGGAATTTTCCTTCTCCATTTCCTTTTCTTTTCCGCCATAGCCGACTTTTGTATGCATGAGACAGATATCAACCACACGCATAGTTGATTTTTATAACATATGCTCTACCCATCGACTACATTTTTAGATTTTTCATTTTCCCTTTTCTTTTTACCATTTGAATTCCATTTTCCTTTGATTTCCTGTTCTTACAAGCTTCCTCTTCAGCCGCATCAAGTTTCATTCTTGTCCATTGCTTATAAAAGCTGTCTTTTTCTTGACTTTAGTGTTTTGCTTCAGCTAAATCTGTGAAAAATAGCTCTTTTGTTCGCGAGATCTGCCTTTTTTCTTGATCGGTGATGTCTGTTAGATTTTGACTTGTATTTAAGCTGTTTGAAGCTCAATCTGGTTCAAGGTTTGAACTGTAACCTACTTTACTCCCAATAGATTTTACGTTTGAAGCTTTTGAGTTTTCTTTTTATTAGATTCTTGTTTTTCAGTGACGATTATTTCTGGGTTTAAAATATTATACAAGTTCATTAATTTGGGTTTTTTCACCAATTAGATAAGCTATTTTGGAATCAAGTTTGCTCAATTTTGGTTTTTCCTTGTCAGTCATTTCAGCTTGATTTCTAGGTTTTTGAACTTCCTTTGCATCTGAAGTTAAAAAGATCTCAGCTTTGTCATTTGAACTAAATATGGAAATTCCCCAAATTGGGATATACTTTTCTTGATCATAATGCTATAGATACAAAATCTCTTTTGTGTATTTTGAATTTTCAATTGGATATATGGGAGGACAATGTAGCAAAGCGAAGGGTGCTAAACTCCCAGCACCAGCACCAGCACCGCCTCCGCCTCCGCCGCCGCCGCCGCTCCAAATTAATTCCAATTCCCAGTACACAGCAGAGCTGACCTCATATGAGGATGCTTGTAAGCTTGATCCAGACCTACAATCCTTTGATACCACTCTCCATGAAAAGACTAACCGTGTCATAAGCACCCTTGCCACTGGTGTTGAAGTTAGATCACTATCTTTTGACTCACTCAAAGAGGTAACTAATTGCCTTCTTGAGATGAATCAAGATGTGGTCAATGTCATACTAGAATGCAAGGAAGATATATGGAAAAATCGAGAATTGTTTTCTTTGGTCGAGGAGTACTTTGAGAATAGTGCCAAGACTCTAGATTTTTGTGGTGCCCTTGAAAATTGCCTTAAGCGAGCTCGAAATAGCCAATTGATCATGCAGGTTGCCATTAGGAAGTTTGAGGACGAAGTAGCATTGCAAGATGGGGCGGCAGAGAAGAAATATGTGAAGACATTGGAGGAATTACATAAGTTCAAGGCTGCCGGTGATCCTTTTACCAAGGATTTCTTTGAACTATTCCAGTTGGTATATAGGCAGCAAGTATCCATGTTAGGGAAATTGCAACAGCGAAGGAAGAAGCTTGATAAGAAGTTGAAATCCATGAAGACATGGAGGAGGGTTACCAATGTGTTATTTGTTTCTGCTTTCGTCTCTGTGTTGATTTTTTCAGTGGTGGCAGCTGCCATTGCTGCACCACCTGTTGTAACGGCATTGGCTGCTGCACTGGCTGTTCCAATTGGCTCGGTAGGGAAATGGTGCAATTCGCTTTGGAATAATTATACAAATGCATTGAAGGGGCAGAAGGAATTAGTGAGCTCAATGCAGGTTGGAACTTTCATTGCAATCAAAGATATGGATAATATACGGCTACTTGTGGACAAATTTGAAGTGGAAATCGAGTCAATCATGCAGAATGCTAACATTGCCTTGGTAGAAGAAGATGCTTTGAAGCTTGTGATAGATGAGATCAAGAAGAAGATGGAGGTATTCATGCAAACCCTTGAGGATTTAGGTCAACATGCCAACAAGTGTAATCGTGACATAACACAGGCGAGGACGGTGATTTTGCAGAGGATAATCAGGTATCCTGAACGCTGAAGTAGGCCTTTAAGATTTGTATTAGTGCCATGTATTATTGACCTTGCCAACCTGGTTATCTTATGAGATTATTTTTTTCCTGCTATAGATAAAGGATACAACATTTTGGATTCACTGACTTGAGTTGAATCTTTATAAAGGAAGTCATATTCTTCAGCACTTGTATCATAAAGGATTGTGTGTGATTTGTTCCTAATATTCTACTGGTTCGAGTTGAACTATCACAGAATCCAAAAACAATTTGATATTTCTGATGTTTGTGTGAAGAATAACTGGGAAACCTTGTTTTAACATGCTAGCGCTTGTGAACTTAGAATTTGAGGTGCTTGAAAGGAAGGCTATAGTCTATAGCAGACAAACAACCAGAGACCCAGGTTTATCAGAATTTTTCTTTTCTTTTCCTCTTTAATTGATGGAACAAGATTAACCTTGCATGTAGTTTCTTCCTGTATATGATCGTAAGAAAAACTCACAGTCGAGTTCTCTAATTTTGAGTTCGAGTCTAAATTGGAGCATATGAACCAAAACAAAAACTTAGTGACATCAGTCAACTGGTAATAGCATCACAATGAAAACTGAGAACTGTTTTTCTAATTTGCCCAGCTGAAAAAATCCATTAAGAAGAGCCAGAAAACGGCATCTACAGCCAAAAGTAATGCAACATCTGGGGGTTATTAGAACCACACAGATCTTTTTGACCCTGTTGACAATAGCCACTAGGCATGAGGGAAATTTCTTTCTTACTTTTAGTATATTCATTCATGTTTTGAGCTAGTAAATACAAAACCTAGTATTTCTATATCTTTTTTTCTTCTTTTGTTGTGCTGATTTTACAATATTTCTTTCCATTATCTATCTTCTTCCCATCAATTAATTAATCTAATTGTTTTCTCAAAAAAAAATCTAATTATATTTGACTCATAATCTATCTTCCACTATCAAACTAAGCATTCAATCTAGAAAGTCATCCATCATCCATATAATGCAAAATAATTTGGTATGACTTTTAATTTAGTTCATCTAATTGCATAATTCATCATTATTTTCATCTTGTTTGATCAAATTATAATGGATCAATAATTTAGTATCCCTTTTAATTTTATCAATGGAATAAATTTAAGTTCAATTTTATTAACCAAACCCTAATTTAATTAATTTAAGTTCAATTATTTAATTTTAATTTAATCATTTGAAGTTCAATTCGTATTCAATTTAATAAATTCAAGTTCAATTAATTAATTGAACCTCAATTTAATTAATTTAAATTTATTTAGTTAAATTTTAATTTAGTCAATTGAAACTGAATTTAATCAATTGAATCAATTTAAGTTCAATTAATTAATTGAATTCCAATTTGATCAGTTTATATTTGATTTCAATTTAATAAATTGAAGTTCTATTAACCAATTGAACCTCAACTTAATTAATTGAACAACTCCAATTTAATCAATTTATATTCAATTAATCAATTTTAATTTAATTAATTAAATCAATTTAAGTTCAATTATTGAAGTCAATTCAATTAATTTATATTCAATTAACCAATTCAAGTTCAAGTAATCAATTTCAATACAATCAATTGAAGTTCATTTTAATCAATTTAATTTCAATTAATCAATTTTAATACAACTAATTTTAAGTTTAATTAATCAATTGAATTCAATTAATAGATTTAAGTTCAATTAATCGATTGTACCCCAATTCAATCAATTTAAGTTTGATTCATCAATTGAATTCCAAATTAATTCATTTGTATTCAATTAATCAATTGAAGTTCTTTTTAATCAATTGAATTAATTTAAGTTCAATTAATCAATTTGTATTCAATCAATCAATTGAACTCCAATTTGATCAATTTAAATTCAATTAATCTATTTCAATTTTAATCAATTAAAGTTCAATTAAATCAATTGAATCCCTATTTAATCAATTTAAGTTTAATAATCAATTTAATTTAGTTAACTAAATTCTAATTTAATCAATTTGAATTCAACTAATCGATGTTAATCAATTTTAATACAATTTAAGCAATTTGAGTTTAATTAATCAATTGAATCCTAATTTAATTAATTTAAGTTCAATTAATTGGTATCAATTTAATTAAGCTAATCAAATTAACTTTAAAATCCCTTGTAATAATATAAGCATTTATAAATTTATAATAATGCTAGTATGTTATTATTAATCATAAGTTTTCCACATTAAATATATCATAATAAAAAAAAATGATGAAACACAAAAATGGAGGAAGATAGGATGGGGTAAAAAAATTTATTAAGTAATTTTTTTTTGTTTTATATGTGCTGTAATATAATTGGTTGAAAGAATGGCGAGAAACCATTGGTCAGAAAATTAGTAAAAAATGATTAGTTGATAATGGTGGATGAATTTTGATAGGTTAAACAGTTGGTGGATTATGATTGGATTGATTGTTAATGACTAATAAATGAAAGAGAGAGAGAGTAAAAAAATCGAATTCAAACTTACGGATTTTCAAATAAGGGTAAATTCGACAATACATATTGAAATTATCTAATTAACCTGATTTGTACAAATTGTACATTATTATTACTGTACTATCTGTAGCCTATAAAATAAAGGGATATACGGAAATATTTAATATTCTAAATTTTACCATAGAAATTTTAAATTTGAGTTTGGTAATTAGAATATTTATTAATAGAATTTTAATTTATGTATAAAAATTTTTAATATTTCAAATTTATTGTTATCTGATATCTCAAATTTGTTATTATTTGAATTTTTTTATTTTTTTAAATAAAATATTTTATATTTCAAAAAATATTTTCAACAAAATTAAAACAAAATATAAAAAAGAGATTTTAGATCCTCACATGAGCATACCAAAAAGAAATATTGAAACTTCAAAACACTAATATAGAAATATGATTCAATTTTCTATAGTTTTCTATTTTTTTGGGCTTCATTTGGATTGATGGATTTTAAAATTTATGCATTTTATAAATTTTAAATCAATAGATTGTGAAATCCATAGATTATAAGAATTCTATTATTTGGTTTGAATATATAATTCATAAATTGTTGTATTTATGTTTTGTTCAATAATCACAATTTATTGATTTAACAATTAATTTTTCAATTTTATTATTTACTAAATATTGGTAATTTATTATTAATTAGGTATTTTCTAGGGTTTTTTTTATCATTTTTATATTTTATTGTGAAATAATATATTTTAGAGTAAGTTTTCTAAAAAATGCAATTGATAAAATTATCGTTATTTTCAAATTTGAATTAGTTACAAATTTTTTGTTTAAAATTCTATATAAACTCATTATTTAAATTATATTTATGAATAAATTAATCCATTAATTTTTTTTGAATGAACTCATTAATATTTTTTAATTAATATTCAAACCAATAGAAATAAAATAAGTGAAAATAAAAAAAATAGTAAATAGTTTTTGTTGTATACTTTGGCTTTAAGTGTAATTTTAAAATATTATTAATTTATTATGGATAATATTGGAATAAAAAAATCTGACAACAACACGTTATAATAACAACACTTTATAAATAAAGAATTGTGGATTTTGAACTTTCCCAATTAGAAAATAGAAAATCAAATCCTTAAAAAATAAAAATTTTAGTGAGTGAATTTTTTTTTAAAATCAATAGATTTTAAACTTTTATAAGTAATCAAATAATAAATTTAACATAGATCTATAAATTATTTTAATTCTTTCGTTTAAAATATAGTGTTACCATTTATTTGGAATTTTGGATTATACAAGTTCCAACTTACAAGCAGACAAGCAGTCACCGCGTGTCGTTTCCAGTGAATAATGAGTTTTTTTCAGCGTCAAGCGACAGTCGTTTATAGGGCAATGGTGTAAACGACAGCGGCTTTATTGTTCATAAATCTGCTATCGCTCTCAAATCCGCGCGCTCTGTTTCCTTTCCTCGAATTGTGGTATTATTTTCTATGAAGATTTCTGATCGTTAAATCATCATACATGTTGCGCCCGAATGGTCTCAAAAGATTTCTTATAAAATATTTGATTTCTTCATCTGCTTATATAGATTGGCCATTTCGCTATTTAGAAAATTCCACGAAATGTATTCATTCCCTTCACCAATCCAAACCCACAAAGCCCATCAAGCAATTCTCCAGAAATTCTGGAAAACATGTCAAATCAGCATTGAAGAAAGAGGCAGAAGACCCGAAATTTTACATGAGGAACACCATTTCAAACATATACAAAATCTTGAAATATTCCACTTGGGACACCGCCAAAGAACAGCTATCAAAACTGTGTATGAAATGGGACTCTTACACTGTCAATCAGGTGCTTAAAACCCACCCACCAATGGAAAAGGCATGGCTTTTTTTCAACTGGGCTTCGGGTTTGAAAGGGTTTAAGCACGATCAATTTACCTACACAACAATGCTGGACATTTTTGGAGAAGCGGGCAGGATTGAGTCTATGATTTTCGTATTTAAGCAAATGCAAGAGAAGGGGATAAAGATCGATTTGGTTACTTATACTTCGATTATGCACTGGGTTTCGAGGACTGGCGATGTTGATGGGGCAGTAAAGATTTGGGAGGAAATGAAGGAGAACGGGTGCTTTCCTACGGTGGTTTCCTATACATCTTATATGAAGATTTTGTTTGATGGCAAGAAAGTGAAGGAGGCGATTGATGTTTACAAGGAGATGGTTGAATCTGGGATTTCTCCGAATTGCCACACGTATACTGTCCTAATGGAGTACCTTGTTGCTGCTGGTGAGTTGCGTTTTGCCCTCTCAGTGTTTGTTTCATTGCCTATGTGAGTTCGTGTGCTCGTTGTAACTAGTGGTTATGACAAGTGTATGCTTAGAGATGCGATTTTTTTTATATACAGACTATGATGCTAATCCTTGATACTGCATTCTAACGTAACATGTGAGACTTACCCATGGTTAGTTAATTGCTACTGAGCTTATGACTCTGTCCTTAAAATAATTGATATGCTTTTCTAGTAGAAGCAAATATGGATGTGAACAGTTATGGCCTCTTCTTTTGGCATCGTATCACCATTATGCTATTTAATGGGATACTACTTATCTAAGGCAAACCGTTGTTAAAGCTTTTGTCACTTGTAATAGAATTTATACCACCAATAACAACCATGGGGTAGATTGCCATTCCAATAAGGGAATGTCCTGCTGAAAACTTAGTAATGAAAGTCTTACTCTTGACATTAAGGTCTTCTGTGCCTGATATTTAATATATAATCAGAGTTTATACTTCTGGACAAAAATTAACTTTGGTGCAAATAAAAATTTTCTTATAATTGGTGATGGTTCCTGAAGTTTCTAATGTTTTGTTTTTCTAAGAGTAAATTTCTTGTAAGTTGACAATATTTTGTTATATTTGTTAATTGTTTGGTGTGGCTGCATCTCAATAGCTATTTATGGCTTCTTACTAATGAGGCTATCTTTGTGTGAAACGTCGCATTTACTTTTCGTGAAGCTAATGGCTATTTTTTAATGGGTTTAGGCAAATGCCAAGAAGCACTTGAGATTTTCAGCAAAATGCAAGAAACAGGGGTATATCCTGATAAAGCTGCATGCAACATTTTGATCGAGAGATGTTGCAAAGTTGGTGAAACAAATGCAATGTCCCAAATTCTTCAATATATGAGAAAAAATCGGCTTACTCTTCGTTATCCTGTCTTTTTGGAAGCATTCAGAAAATTGAGAATTGCTGGTGAGAGTGATGCCCTCCTCGTGGAAGTTAATCCTCACTGTGCTACTGAAACAATCAATTTTGAAGATGCTCCTGAATTCACTACATGCACTGCCTGTGATGATTTAGATAGAGGACTCCTACTTATTCTCTTGAGCAAGCAAAATCTTGTGGCGATTGACTGTTTACTTGCTGAGATAATGGATAAGAATATGTTTTTGGACTCGTGGATTGTTTCAACCGTTGTTGAAGCAAGTTGTAGTAATAGCAGAACTAATAGTGCTTTATTAGCCTTTGAATACAGTGTTAGAATGGGCATAGAACTTGAGAGAACAGCTTATCTTACATTGGTAGGCATTTTGATAAGATCAAAAACATTTTTGAGAATTGTGGAAATTGTCAAGGAGATGATTAGGGCTGGCCATTCTCTTGGGCTATATCTAGGTGCTCTCTTAATTGATAGGCTTGGATCTGCTAGAAGGCCCACTTGTGCTGCAAAGATTTTTAATTTGCTTCCTGATGAACAGAAGTGCACCGCTACTTACACTGCTATGATTAGTGTATACTTCTCTGCTGGTAGTCCAGACAAAGCACTTAAAATCTATAGAGCCATGAAAATGAAAGGGATTAGTCCTTCTTTAGGTACGTACGATGTTCTATTATCTGGTCTTGAAAGAAGTGGTAGAATATGTGAAACAGATGCTTATAGGAAAGAAAAGAAGAGCTTGATAGCTCATGGCTACTGCTGGAATAGTGTCGTAATGGAGGAAAAGATGTGTGACCTCCTTTTTGCTGGGGGTTTGGTATCCTGACCATCGATTTTGATTTTGGCCCATACACACCTTTTCTGCAGGCATCATAAAGAAAAATATTGGTTGTTTCTACGTAAATGCAGACAGCCAATGCTTCTCTATAAGTTGAGAGCATATGAATATGTACAGGGCAATAGCAAGGATTAGCAGCCGCAGCAGGAACATCAGTTTTGCTGATTCTCATTTTGGCAACCGATAATAAAGATCAACAACATCAAACATAAGAAACTGTGGCATGAAGGAATTTGATTTTCCTTGTTTTCTCCAAGTTCCATTTTGATACAGAGCTGGGATGGAGTATGTGGTCCAACTCCACACCCCTCTCTCCCACTATATCTGTGTTGTGCAATAAGATATTTTTTCTTAATGAACAATTAAGACATGTTTTCTGTACTTCAGAGATTTGCTTGTTTTACCTTGTAACCCTACTTTTACTTGGGCAGTTGATAGTTGCACAGATCTGTAAACACACTTATAGATAGAAGGCATGTGAAAATTCTATAGCAGTGTGAATTACAGATCCATAGCCAAGCATGTTGTCTCTGGATAGACGTTTGAAGAATCTGTGATGTGGAATATTGTTTATTTGATGAAATTCATGGATTAGGAAGCATACTTATGTCTTTGGTTTTGGGTACATCTTCAGGGAAATGTTTTTGGCTTAGATCCCTTGCTTGATTACAGGGACTAACAGAAACAGAGAATAATTCATTGGACCAATTCAAGGACAATATGAATGCAAAAATTGGTCCAATTCCAATCTTTGAGGATTATTTTAAGATTTAGGGGGACATATTTGTCCTCCAATATTTTTCTGCATTGGTTATGAGATTTAAAATCCTTTTCAAGGGGAGATGTAGGCTCAAAACAGTCCATGATAGCAACTTCTAAAATATTGGTGTTTATTACCTATTCTTCTTTTTTTTTTTGGTGATTTATTCACAGTTTTTATCATAATTTTTTTATTATTTATACTAAATTCGTAGATAAAAGGTTACAATTTGAAGAATCCAACCAAAAAAATGTCCTAACTAATGGATGAATATACTTCATTTTATTTTTTCTTGAAGAAAAAAGTATTCACGGATATATTTCAGGAAGAATTCATAGATTGTTGAAAAAGTATGCTAAATAATCAATGGTGTTGAAATATTTTCTATTACGAAATTATGAGTTCAAATTGCTAATAGAAGTGTAAAAGGGGAAAAAAAAAAAGTGCTCTTTCTTCTTTAAATTTGAATGAAATCCATATTGTAAATGAACATTAAAAGAAAAAAGAAAAATCGTTGGACCGTGTAAAAAGAAAAACTATACAACTTATACATGTATGTGTGGATCCACCCATTATGCAATAAAATAAAGCAATAAATAATGTAATTGTCTCATATGTTTATATAATAAAATATGTTACAGTCATGATTCCACATTTCTTGCAGTTTTAAGTAATTTCTCATTACAAATAAGACCAATAGACCATTATAATTAGGATTGTAAATGAATCGATCCGATGACTCGTTTAAGTTTATCGAGCTCGATTCGAACTTTTATACTTGAAATTGAATTCGGTTTATTTGAAAATTATTAAATTTGCGAGCGGTTTGAGTTCAGCTCGTAAAAAATTCATTTATTATGTTTAACGAGTTTAATTCGAATTCGACTCGTTAACTAATAATGATAAAAATTTGAGTTCGGGCTCAATAATAAAATATTTTTAAACAAACACATTTGTAAACTTTTAAATAAATATGTTCGTAAATTTTTAAATGAATACTTTTACGAGTTTTTAAACAAAAGAGTTCACGAGCTTTTAAATAAACATATTCACAAATGTATTTGTGAATTCATAATTGAACATATTTGCGAACTAATGAACCAAACAGTATTAAACTCGTTAACAGTAATAAATAATTTGAATGAGTTTTTTCATATTCGCGAATGTATTTGTGAGTTCATAAATAAATATATTCGCGAACTAATAAACTAAATAGTATTAAATTCGAGTTTGAACTTAATTCGTTAATAGTAATAAACAATTTGAATGAATTTTTTTCTGAATTAAAATCTAGTAAACGGCTTGATTCATTTACGATACTAATTATAATTATAATTGAATGGATGGTGGAAGAAGGGAAGCTTTTTGTTGTTGATGTCAATATTTGCTAGCAAAATACATTAAATAAACATTATTGGTGCCCACTAGGAAGGGAGTAAGGTAATGAAAATGGTTCTAGGAAAGAAGGTTTGGAATCTTATCCATATATATGGGGGTATGCCATTGCCATCACTCTTCCTCATTTATTTATAAAAATAATTAAAACAAGCAAAACCATTAATGTTAGCTGTCTATTGGATATGATCATCCAATTTATAATCAAAATGTGCTGCCTTCCCCAAATGGCTCTAATCTCCGTAATTGCTGACTCACTTAATTCTGTATTTTGTATTTTGCTGACGTGCTCAATTATACCAAATCACCTATTTTGAAGTTTTCTTATCTAACAAAACCACTCACAACTTTCCTACCATCCAAAATATTAACTATTCTAACTATTTTTGTTATAATTTCTACTCGATATTCATTAAAATATTTATATTTTATCAATTTATTTGCTTTTATTGTTCAACTTATATTAAAGTATTTTAATATAATATGGATAAATCAGTACAAAATAAATTGAAACAAGTAGTATTGCTAAAAAAAATCATGCAAAAAGTAGTCATTAAACATACCCAATTTTGGCATATTGACAATTGTCCAGTACGCACACCTCTAAAATTTAGCTGAAGTTTTAGTTGTATTGTAAGGGATTGATTCAACATGATACATCATATTTATTTAATTTCCGCTGTTAATTATTAATGAATGATTGTATTTAAAAGTTAAATACTTATTTTTAAAAATAAACAATATGTCTTTTGTTTATTATAATTATAAAAATTTACATTCTGCAGATAAAATTAAGAGGGTCCATCCATAAGATTAAGGATTTCTTATAAAATCTTTTTAATTTATATATCTGAATTTTGAGATTCCTTTTGATTTTATAAGTATATTTAGAACACTTAGGCCTATAATTCCTTAAAATGGGGTTTACTTTAGGATGGTTGTGCAGTGATAAATTAATGGATAGCAGCGCCATAAACTTCAAGTGAGCCTAACAAAACATTAATCGGATTGCGTAATTCATGAAATCAAAAAAATTATTTTTTTTTTGTTTTTGTACCTTATTGCCAACTATTTATTTCAAGAAGAAGACTTTGTTCTCTACCCTTCACATTTCGTGCACAAAAAAAAAAAAAAAGTTTTATGCTTAAGCTAAGATAAATTTTAGTGGGTTTTGACCCAAAATAAATGGCATCTTTGTGAAATTGAATATTTTGTCCGCGAGAGAGGATGTTTTAGTGGCAAAATTAAGGGCTTATAGCCCTGGTCTCGGGTTCAAGACTCCGAGCACTTCAATATATATATATATATATATATATATATATATATATATATATACCCCAATGATATATATAGTGTACTGGTAATAAAACGAAAATTAAAAACAAAAGAAAAAAGAAAGAAATTGAATATAGCTAGTAAGAATGCATATTTTTTTTTGCTTCAACTACTCAGCAATTTTGATTTGCATCGGATAGATCTATTAAAAAAGAAAAACAATTCCTTCCAAGTTCTAAATATGTTCAATACCCAAAACTCGAATTCAAGATATCTATTAAGAGAAAATATACATTTACCATATCATCCCACCTCTTAGAGGAGTAGACATACACATATGTGATATTCCAAACTAAATGACAGTCATAATTAATCAATAATATTATAGGATGAACTCTGACCTATATCCACATCATTTCAGACAAAACCATTGAATGTGGTTTTCTCTTGACTTAGAACTAAAAGTGTGAAAGTGCCATATAAAGAATTTTGAGGAAATATAGTTTAAATTTTATATGATAGATAATAGAAGAATGCTAATTAAAGTCAAACTAAAAAACATCTATCAAAAGTGCATCAATCAATTAGTTGGTGAAAAAAGAAAAATTTTTAAAATATTTTTTATTTACCAACCAATTATAAAATAATAAATATTAGATAATAACTTTAAAATAATAATTGCATTACTCATAATGGAACTGTTATTCTTATAGTAAGTGAGATTATTATTTTTATAAGGCGAAATACATGCTACTCTATTAGTTGAATGTGTAAGCCATAGAGATAAAATATACTATCCTGATCTAGAAGTATTTTAATTGGCTTAGTATTATGATTGTATATTTGTATTATGATAGCTTTCTAATTTGTATTTTCCCACTCTATGTATGTCTTCTAATTATACCCTTACTAAAATTAATGAAATCAAATCAATTATCAACTTTGCATGATATCTAAGCCAAAAACTCTAATTCATCAAAACGTAATTTTTCGGCCATGTAAAACACTCAAGCCACCCTTGTTGATACCACCATTCCTATTGTGCCTTCTGTTTCAGAGCCAATGCAACCATCATTCAATCCTACCCATCAATTACCTATCAAACTGATGTAGCTCCCTCTCATATAGCTAGAAAAATTCAACTATATAAGAAAATATTACGATACTACATATTGAAGATCTAACAAAGCTTAAAACTTTTAAAAAATGTGATAATATATAATAACTTTAAGAATTCATTTAAAAACCTTTGAGGAAAATCTATCTTATCCTTACTCAAGATACATAATAAGGAAAAATAAATATAAAAGCAAACCATTTAGCAAAAGGATTCATCCGTATATCAAAATATAGTTTGTACTTCTACTAGCTCATGGTTTACAAAAAGTAATAATGTTTAAATTTCAATTACATGTCTCTCAAAAGCATGTATAAAATGATTATAACAAAACGAGTCTCATAATTAACGACTAATTGTTGTGGTCACAAAATCTTGCTCCTTTTTTTGGTGCACGATATAGTGACCATTTATAGGGGGTTGCTAATGACTTGGTTGCAATTTAGTTACTGAATGGTCGCTATTGCAAAAAATAAAAATTTGGTCTCCTAATGATCACTATTTAGCAACCACAAATATGAGGTTGTTAAATGTTGTCGCTAAATAGCTATTTTTTTGTAGTGTACCACAGATTCAACGTCCGTGACAAATCCTATTTTCTAAGTTTTCCATATTCATCACCTACTACAACACAATCCTCTCCATCTCTTTCATCGCATCAAACATTTGATCCTACTTTTCAATCTCTACAGTTGGACTTAGATGGGTCATATGATATGAGTCTTAACTTAGTTGTGGCTTTTAATGGATATGATCCTCTTCTAGAAACATATCTAGCTCCCTTTATGGCTTCTCAACCCCCATCGCTAGCAATAGTTCATTCCATGGTTGCACGTGCTCAAACTGGCAATCTTAAGTCTAAATGCATCCACACGAACTTGGTGTCTACTTCTATTTCTTTGGATCCCGCATGTTATTCCTAAGTGACCAAATTTCTAGTATGGTGTGAAACTATATCCGTGGAATATAATTGTAATATTCTCGATTTTTTCCATCTCCCTCTATGGCTTCTCCACCCCTATCGCTAGCAATAGTTCATTCCATGGTTGCATGTGTTGAAACTGGCAATCTTAAGCCTAAATGCATCCACACCAACTTGGTGTCTACTTCTATTTCTTTGGATCCCACATGTTATTCCCAAGTGACCAAATTTCTAGCATGGTGCAAAGCTATGTTTGTGGAATATAATTGTAATATCCTCAATTTTTTCCATAAGCATTTTTACATTTATTTTCTTTAGACATATACATCTTGCATATACTTCACTTGAACACGTTCATTCCATATGTATTTTATAGAGACAAGTTCACGATACGCACTAACTACATATCCAAGTATTTTGCAATTGCATGTGTCTATTTTATAATTTAGTTGAGGATGACATAAAATTTAAATTTAAATGACTGAAATGACTAGATCAAAATAATAGGAATATGACATAGTTAATTTAATTAAATTAAACCAAAAGATTAAGTTGTATTTTTGTATTGATGGTGAAATTAGATATATGTATAATAATAATAATAATAATAATAATAATAATAATAATAATAATAATAAGAAAATAATAATAATAATAATAATAATAATAATAATAATAATAATAATAATAATAATAATAATAATAATAATAATAATAATAATAATAATAATAATAATAAAAGAAAAGGAAAAGAAAAGAAAGAAATGCAGTCGGTGGAGTTTATCCTTTATTTCCCATAACCTTTTTTTTTAACTCTTCATTTCTTTTCTTTCCTTAAAGCTTCTAGTAGCCAACCTAAACACTAATCATCTTTGTGTTTCTAAGTTAAATTTATGGTTGATAGGATATGATTTATAGTGAGCAAACAATTAAGCTATCATGCTTAAAGCCTCTAAATTTTGTTTTCATGGTAAAATATTAGGGCTCAATTTTTGTAGTCTTAAAGGGAGAATTTAAAGAAGTTCCAAACATAAAAGTCATAGCGTTATGTCTTAGATTTATAGATATATAAATATTTTTGCACGATTTAGCGTACATGAAAAGATATTGGTATCTAAGGGAAACTGGTTCAGGTATAAACCCTGACTGAGTCAACTACTATATTCACTTATTTTGAATATGATAGAACCTGTATTTGAAAATTTTTAAAACATAAAATTTGTAGATACATGTGTTATATAGTTGTATACCAAATTTTAGATTCATATATATTATTTATATTGAGTTATAGTAAAGGAAACTATGACTATTCCATAGTTTGAGTTACCTGTTTAATACCCTGTACAGGTCCAACAAATTATTTGATTATTTTGAACTCTTTATAGACAGAATTTGTAATTTATCAAAATTTTAAAATTATAGGTTTATATCTTAGCTAAATTTTTGTAAAAATATCGCCTTAATATGTTATGTATAGTGTGAGTTATGACTTTCACAAGTTAAATCGGTCCGAAAGTCAATTATATTCTAGATTAATGATATGTTTCTTATAATTTGAGAACCTTAAAAATAGAATTGACAAAAGTTATAAACATAAAAAAAATATTTCATTTTAACCTATCTAAGTTTCTACAAAGTTTCACTATAATATGACATATATTGTAAGATATGAAAAACCAAAATCGATATCCTAAAAATCTATAGGGCAAAAAATAGAATACAATTAGAAATCTCACCAAAAATTGGGCAATGCTCCAATTGCTCTGAAATTTGAATATGTTATATAATTATATATTAAATTTAATTAGAAATAAAAATCAGACAAATTGATTAAGTGTATAAAAAGTTATGAACTAATAAGGCTCATAAGGTCACACTACTTTATAGAAAAAATACTAACTATTGATATAAACTATGCATATCAATTTGTTTAAGTCATATTTAGTTTCTCTAGTTATGAATTAATCAATTATATTTCATAAATTACACTCACAATAAATTGAAGACCAATAAGAAGGAGATAGACAATAAGTTAATGGTTAGAATCAAAGAAAAAAATGTCAGTCTAATTATTAAATGATTTATTTAGTGCATATAAACATTACTTGCAATGTGAAATGAATTATGGCTATGTGATTCGTATGATTGTTATGATTTGACTATGATAACAAGATAATGGATAATTTGTAACATATGTGATATATATGTATAATATATGTATGGTATCTATGAGGTATATATGCGATATATGCGATATATATGTAGTATATGTTGGGTATATGTAAAATATATGTATAGCATATGTAGTATATGTTTGGTATATGTAAGATATATGTGCGGCATATATGATATATATGTGGTATATGTGAGGTATGTGAATACATGACTGTTATGATGTAATAAAGATATAATGATTGATGAATGTTTAGTTATAAATGCATATGTATAAGGACTTAAAAAGGTGTTATAACTAGTTGATCAGTATTGCAAGGCAAAAAAAAAGGTATATGGCCCAACAAATGTGCAAATTAAATAAATGATCAAGTTAGCTAGCAAATGCAAATATTCACATGACAAATGTTCATATAGAAATTCAAGGCAATGTTTGTTTAACTCGATCGCGACAAAATGAAATGAGCAAAACATGATGTTGAACCTTGAGGGGTATTTCCATCATTTTGATGCTAACAAATAAAATAGGAATAATGTATTTAACATACTTGTGTTCTAAGTTTATTAAACAGAGTATGAAATATGATGCAAGAATGGAAGACTAACTTTAAAAGTCAAAAATTGAAGAAATAGCATGTTCACGCCCGTGATTGTTTATGTCACGCCCGTGATGTAGCTTAGCACTAACTATCCAACATTTAAAGTTTACAGCCATGAAGGATCATAGCAACCGTAAATGATCATATCAATCACACCTATAAAAGAAAGTCACACCAGTGAGAAAACATGTCAAATTCCTCCAGAAAGCTTCACGGTCAGAGTCACCACTTGAACCACGGCTTGGAAGAATATTCACGCTCGTAAAAGAATAATGTCACATTTTTTATCAAACACTTCAATTCCTTCCAGAATGCTTCACGGTCAAAGTCACCACTTGAGTCACGGCTTGGAAGAACATTCACGACCGTGACACACATATTTACGACCGTGAAAGAGGAAAGAGAAACATGTCAGGTGCGAAATTAATAGTTGGTGCAACGACTATTTTCGTATTAAATGCAACCAAACGACTATAATTCTCCAAGGAAGTATAAATGCAAGTCATTTATGAATCCAGAATAAGATAATAACAATTACTTCAAATCAAAATCTTGTTGTAGCCATTTGTGCAAAAATTTCTTTCAAACAAATATTAATTCTCTGTAAAAATCTTTTTGCTCATAATTTCTGAACACTATAGATTTTTGAGTGTTTCTCTTTATAATCTACTACTCAAGTGAGTTTGGGTATATTGGGTTAAGAGTATAACACTTGTAAAAGTTATCTGTGTGAGCCATAAAATACAAGGAATTGGATTATTGTGTGAGCCATTAAAAATACAAGGAATTTATGGGTTAGGTGTGATCCATTGATAGAAACACCATAGTTGGGAGTGAGCTTGTAAAACTCCATTGTAACACTTAGTGTGTTAGTGAAACTCCCAATTGAGATTAGGGACAGGAGTAGAGCTTGTTAACACCTAAACCTCTATAAATTTCTTGTGTGATATCTTCTTATCCCTACTCTACTTAACTTTTAATTTCGCACTTCAAAGTTAAGAATTTTTAATATCCAATTCAACGTCCCTTCTTGGTTCATTATCTGGGCAACACATGAGTATAAGTAAAGAATAACGATCATATGCTTTAATATTACTTGTATCTATATGGTATTAGTAAATTGAATGAAATACATAGTATATATAGTATATATTATATATATTTTTGATTTGTTATTAAAAGTTGCTTGGTAATTTAGAGGTTATTTGATAATTACTCTCACTGAGTCACAACTCATCAATTTGTATCATTTTTCAGGTAAAGAAAAGTTATAGTTAATTTTGATTGGCATATAGAAGACATGGAATAAATGTCACAGCTGACCCTCACCACACTCTCTCTCCTTGCATTCCATATGAATATAAAATCATTTCATCCATAAATTAGGGCTTATATGTTTGCATCTGTATAGTTACTCTGAGTTTGTACTAAGATATGTAAATTGATGCAACTCGTAGTCCCGTTGATGTAAAGTTTAAGTGTTAATATATATAATATATTATGTTGCGATGAAAACTTCAATTTTGATTTGCAAATTTTTTGAATGATGTTATGGGATGTGATGAAATTTTTTTTATTATCAATGTTAACATGATTTTATGTCTTATTTATATGTTATGTATAATTACTTGATACAAGGATATGTTGTACTTGAATGTAGAAGGTGTGACGTTGCAATAATGTCCTTATTAGCAATGACATTTGGAGTTGTTCTACCTTCCTCATCTCAAAATGTGGTTGGTTGTAAATGGATCTTCAAAAATAAAAAGAAAGTATATGCTGCATAAAGCTCATCTTGTTGAAAAAGGCTATCGTCAACGTCCTAGAATGGATCTTTGGTAAAGCTTACAACAATTCGACTATTGTTTTTTTCACTTTTTTCCAAAATTGGTTTCTCACATATCTAGATATTTTGAATGCTTTCTTGCATGGTAAACTAGAACATGATGTTTACATGGCTCAACCATTGAGTTTCGTTTATCCCGACTTTCCCAATTATGTTTGTAAACTAATAATATATTGTATCGTAGCATCGTTGGTTGCTTACAATATCTCACTTTTACTTGTACTAATATCTTATTTTCGGTCAACAAGGTATCTCAATTCATATATAGTTCCATGGAAAATCATTGGACTGCATTTAAGCAAATTTTGAGGTATTTAAAGTCTACTCTCATGCATGGCATTTTGATTTCCTGTCTCAATCCCTTGCAATTACATAGATTTCATTATGCAAATTGAGCCGGTAGATTTAATGACCTAAAATCAACAACAAGATATGCCATTTTCCTTGGTTCTTCATTAGTTTCATGGTCATCACACAAGTAACTTTCAGTATACCATTCCACTACTGAAGTTGAGTATCATCACTTGACATGGCTAGCAATGAATTAGTGTGGATCCAACTTTTGTTGAATGAGATCGACATTTTTACTCCCTCATGTCCAATTTTATGGTATGGCTACTTATCTTACTGTCAACCTAGTGTTTCATTTTCGCAAAGAAAAAATAGCTACAAGTACTTTATATTTCCGCTCATGATCAAGTAATCAATGGGCCTACTAAGTCTCTTTTGAAGAACCATTTTCTGGAACTATGAGACAAGTTGATTGTCTTTGTTAATTCGACTCAACTGAAAGGGGGGATGTAAGCGATAAAGATAGAATGTTCTATACTGATCTAAAAGTATTCTAATTGGCATAGTATTTTGATAACTTCCTGATATGTATCTTCCTACTCTATTATATGTTTGGTAATTGTAACTTGTATTTGTATAAATACCCTTATTTAGATTAATGAAATCAAATCAGTTATTAATATATATATAGGTGATCAAGTATATAAAGGTAAGTTAAAAATGAATTTTATATTTAACTCATTTTAAAAGTTAACTCAATAAATGTTTAGTATTTTTTAGTGTATGTATAATGTGAATTTGTAAAAAAAAATGTGGTAATAGAGAGCATATTATTTTAATTTTTATTAAATAATTAAATGAATTTGAAAAAAAATATGTAATGTCAATAATCAGAGATTTTGCGTAGGAAAAGCAAGAATCCACCCGCAACATCACGATGAACCAATAATTTTATTAAGAATATATGCTATTTGAACCAAAAATACATTTTAGGACCTGACAAAAGAGAAGATATTTGGTACTATTGGATTGCAACTACTGCATTTTCCTGTAGATAATTGAGGCATTTCCTAAAATTATTGCCTAAGAATTGAGAGGAAAGGTTCCTTCAATCCTATCTTTTTTTAAAAAAAAATCTGAATTTTATATTACAACTTATATTTATATATATGCAAGAGATGATAATGAAGGAATAAAAGATTATACACTGTAGGTTTGATTCTTCAAATTATAGACATGACATTCCTCCTCAATGTTTAAAGTTTGACATTAATTAATCTCAATAAAATATTCATGTTTTCATTCATAAATCAAGCCACTTACTATTATAATGTTAAAAGAGCAACTAATTTTATCATAATTTTCATATTTAAAATTTAATTTAATTTTTTGTATAATAAATTAACAATATATAATTAGTTCAATGTGTAATGAAATGAATACATGTACAAGAATTTCTTCTTTATTTATACCTAGCCATTCCAATAGTTGCTTTCTTTGTGATTTTCTAGTAAAAGAATGGTAGCAACCATCAAAGATATTTGGGAACATTCTATTCCTTTGGACTCTCCCTCTTTAAACAGAATAATATATAAAAGAAGGGTTTTTTAAAAAAATATATATATATTTTACATTGCTCCTAAAACAACATTTTATTATAGGATGCAATAAAATATAATAAAACTTTCAAAAGTTCATATCATTTTGAAAGCTGGACATGAAAATCCTTGTCAACAAGAAAAATTATTTCTCATCAATAAAATGTTGCATGCACAACATTTATCATAAATTGGACTCATTAAAAAAAAAAAACCTTAAAAATTATAGAAACTTCAAGAATCTTCCATGAGACAAATACAAATTGTAGGTATCCAATCCTCCAAATTATTGTCCAAAAAGTGTTTACATTATTTTCTTGAGGATCAAAGGATCAATTCCAATTGGGTTACTATCACTTCTAATCTTTTAGCTAGGCGTGCACACATTGATCACTTCTTCCTTTGCATAACAAGGAAATATATAGAATTCCTGAAATATTATTCATTTCACAATTTCACTCTTAATATATTTTTTTATTGCAATTGCACTCAGAATGTTTAAGAAATTTATAATTAGACTCCTTCGTCTAATTTTTTTTAAATTAAAAATTGACAAAATTTTATAGGGTCTACTAATCTCACAAGGTGCTACAATATTTACTCACATTATTAAAAAATTACAGTTTACGACGTTTTTTTCTCTAGTAATTAATCTATTTTTAACACAGAATTCTAATAATATAGATAAATGTGGCTCCACATGAGATTAGTGGGCTTACAACTAAACATCTCGTTATAATTTCGTTTGTGTTTGATGAAAAATATATGAAGAAACCCCAATTATAAATTTTTAAATATTTTGGGTTGAATTGTAAAAAAAAAAAAAATTAGGGGTAGTAATGTAAAAAAGGTGATATATTCAGATTTTTAAAGTTAATTATCCCTAAATATATACAGTCAGCTGTTTTTTTTAATTATAATTTATTAATTACAAATTTTCGGAATATCAACATGCGCATATCTCGTATTGGATATGTGTTTAGCAGATATTTCATATTATATATGAAGCAAGATACAAGTTAAATATAGTTTATATTATATTATTTAGTTTTATTCTTTTCAATTTCATATTTTCATATTTCTCTATATTCAGTGCATAAAATTAGTAGCATTAGGATACCACCTAATTTATAATTTGGAAAGCACGGTTTAATATATATTTTTTAAACTCATCATTAAGTCTTAACTTAATTATTGATAGTTCTTTTATTTAGGTCATGTTTAGTCTAGCGGTTGAAGTTAGCTAATAGCTGATAGCGATTTGGTACTTATTATTTGGTAAAAATAATTGAGTTGTTACTGTTATGATATAAAATTACCAATAAGAATATTATTTATTTAATTCAAGATATATATTATTTTATAATAAATAAAAAAATAAAAAATAAAATATATTATTTATTTGATATAATTGTTTATTTTAATAAATTTAAAAAATCACAATAATAATAATAATCAATGAATAAAAAAATTTTAAATTTGATACAAGAGTAATTAAATAAAAAATAAATTCAAAATTATTAATTCTTTATATATATGGATAATTTAGTGTAAGAATAATTTAGTTTTTATATTTAAAAAAACTTTAATTGTTCAAAAAAATCTTCAATATGAAGTTTTTCAATAAGTAGCTGTTTGAAATTTCAAAAAACTATCAAATGCTGCTTAGAAAAATTTACTAAACTTTTTTGTATCAGCTGTTAGACAAGAAAAAACTAAAAGCGGTTCTGAATAATTGAACCAAATACCCCTTAATGCTTTCTTTTAATAGTTTCTCTTTTATCATTATTTTGTTTGTGGATTCCTTCACACGGTAACACTATTAATTTTTAACAAAAACTACACGCTCATTTATAATGTACATCATGCTTAGGTTTCAATTTAATTTTAGTTCTTATATTTTTTTATTAACAAATTAAGATACTTTTTCTTAAATTTATATGGAAAAACTCATTTCTAAATTCTTTAATTATAACTAGTTATTTGACTTGATTCTTAAATTATTATTTTTATTTAATTTTATTCTTAAATATTTATTTACTTCATTATTATGTCAATTTAAATAGCAAGAATAAAATATTATAATTTTTAATAAATGGTAAAAAAAATATTTTATTTAAAAAATGTTTAACCCGGCCATAAAAAGATTATCACTAATGGCACCGATGGACATTATTTCATTTGTTATTTTTCTACACATTTTGTAATTGAGGATTTAAAGGCTTTTTTTAAGACAAAAATAGATAAAATAATCAAAGAAAAATTTTGATTGTTACAATACAACTAACCCAATTTCTATCAATAGCACCCTACGAATTAGAGTGAGCATTATTGGCCATCACTAGCCACTGCTTAGACGATCAAATTTTAGCTAATATTAATATTGGCTCCACCCTACCACCAAACACCTCTCAATCTTTTTCATTTTTGACCACTCCTTCATCTCGCTCAAGTTATACCGCCTCTTCACCATACACAAGCAGGAGATTCATGATATTTCACTTCAATCGGCCCAAAAAATGAAAAACTTATGAGATCTACAAATTGTTGTGTACCATGTTTGGTAAAAGACATGAATTAAGTAAATTAGTTGAATGATCTAATTAGTTTTAAAAATATAATAAGTATCGACTATCATTATTTGTTGAGTATTACTTTGATCTTTAAAAAATTGAAACTCTGTTTGTATTGTAGATCGAATCCTAATTTTAACATCTAATTGCTTTTTTATAGTTCGATAATTATTATGTATTCATTTGAATATATTTTATTTTTTATATTTTATTTCTAATAATAAAATAACTAATAACTAATGAATCTGCACAAAATGGGAGACTACATTTAGTTAACTAATAACTAATTACTTAAGGGATTAATTTAAATAAATAACTACTCGGAAGCTCAATAGATGAATGCATAATCAGAAGCAAAAATATGTATTTTGTTTTCTTAATTATAAATATGTATGATTAATTTACCTTTCCGATTGAAATTTAAAAACATATTTTCACACGAAGTCTAAACAAATAAAAAATAATTAATTATGAGAATCGAATTGTTGAATGGAGGGGCGAGCCCATCTCTCACAAATATTAGTTTGCATTGACATAAGCCATTAAAATAAAATGAAATGACAGCTGAATGATTGAAATATTAATTTTTCAACTCTAACAAAAAAGGAAAAGAAATATTCAATTTTTTAAGTTGCTTTGAACTTTTTTTAAGATATATATCATTAAGATAATCATACAGTCTCTATAATAAAAATAATAAGATTTAATAATATAAAATAAATTAATGATATAAAATAACTATATATAATATATTTTATATGGTTTTTAAAGAGTTTTGATATCTCAATATCTTTTAAAAGTAGAATTGTCATAAATATTAGTTAAGTTCGTTCATATTTTTTTTTTTTACATTGTAAATTAAGAATAGTATGAATCAACTAATACCAACTTATAAGAAAAATATTATAAAAGATCCTAATAAGAGTCCGTTTGACATTGTGTTTAGAAAAAAAAAAAATTGGAGAAAATTTTTTTATTTTTTATTTTTTTGAGTTTTAAAAACTGTTTTTGAATAAAAACAGGTAAATAGATATTTTTTTCAAAAATAGATTTGAAAAAATAGTTTATAAAAAAATTAAAAAATCAATAAATTAAATTAAAAAAAATTGAACTTGTTTTTTGAACATTCAACAACAATCCTAAACACCTCTTAAGAGAATAATAACCATAAAAGAGAAGAAAATACTCATAGAGGGAAAGAAAAAAACTCGACTAAAAAAAAGGAAATAGATTAGGTCCAGAGTTATGAAAGATATAAAATAAAATAAAACACAGAAAACGGAAGATTTGCCTCCCAACGGTAGCCTCAAACGAAGAAGGGGAGAAGTTGTTAGAGTTAGGGTTGTACACGGATCCTGTATCTTTCCGAATTAGACCGAAAAATTGGAAAAAAAGATCCAGAACCGAACTGTATTGTTGACTTTTCGATTAAAACCGAACTGCATTGTACCGTTGACTATAATTTTGACGAATCTGAATCTTTTAGTGATATCTGGACCGAGAACTGTACTAAATTGTACCGAATTGTTTTATAACCGAACTGTACTGAAATATTTAAATATTTATAATTTTACTATATATGATAATTTATAAGAATGAAATAATTTATATCATTATACAAATATAATATAACTTAAACTTTTAATTAAATATACTTTAATCCATAAAATTATATTATAATAAAATTTATATAACATTTATAATAGTAAGGAATTCAAATAATTGAAAATTTTAAATGCTAAAATTTTTGTGATAATTGTGTAGAAAATTGAATTCATAACCTTCATGTAAGTTTAAGATAAGTTTATCATCAATATAATCAACTATTTTTGTTATTAATATATAAATAAAAAATTATTTATAATATATTACTAATTTCATTTTTTACTATAAATTTTTTTTATCACTAATTATATTTTTTAACATTTATAATTTATTTTAATTATATTATATAATAAATCTACATTATATTAATTATTTGGTAAATTAATTTAAGTGAATCAATTATAAAGTAACTTAATTTATAATAAATGTACTTTAATTATATGATAAATCAATATAAATTATGATTTGTTCTAATTATATTATAAGATTTTTTGTCAAAATAATTATATTATTTTAAATTTAAATATTAATATATATTATATTATTAAATAAAAAATATATAATTGATATATTTAATAAATTTATATGTTAATATATTTTATAATTAGTTAAAATATTATAGTTATATATATATATATATATATATATATATATATATATATATATAAACTTACATATTTTATAATTATATACTTATAGTTATATATTTATCTTTATACTTATGAGTTTATATATCTAATAATTTTAAATTTTAAATTTGTCGCAGTAGAGTCTTTTAATATTATATTTCGATTCTTTTTTCGATTATTTAGAAAAAGTAAATCACTTGTTATATGATTTTTTTATCAAAATAATTTTACTATATTAAGTTTTTATACTAATCTAAATTATATTAATAAATAAAACATATATATAATTGATTATATATTTAATAAACTTATATATTTATATACTTTTATAGTTAATGTGCACAATATATATATATATATATATATATATATATATATATATATATATATATATATATTAAAATTAAATAATCACAAATATATATACTTATATTTATATGTTTATACTTATACTTCTGAATTTATATACCTAATAATTTAAATTTTAAATATTACTATATATATTATATTTTTTTTATCAAAACAATTATATTATATTAAACTTACATATTAAATAATATATATAATTGATATACTTAATAAGTTTATATCCTTTATAATTAGTGAAAATATTATAATTATATATATAGTTTAAAATTAAATAGTCATAAATATAACTGATCATATATTTAATAAACTTATATATCATATGATTCAAGATAATCATATGACTAGTTTAGATAAAAAATAACCACATGATCGATAATTAAATAATATGTATGTTACAAGATAACCACATGAGTCATATAATACCCATCATGATCAATATATTCACAGACCATTAAGTTTATACTCTATTGGTATGCTAATAATTCTCTAACTTATTATCTAGGCTAATATATGAGTTTATCAACATACATAAAATATATAATTATTTAATAGTATAAAAATTCACCACATGAAAAAAATAAATTTATTTCATTAAAATATCATATCAATATATTTATTTCATACCAATACACTTTCTTTAACAAAACATTTTATTTTTATCATAAAATATATTTTCACGAACTTTCTAAATATTTAATATTCTCATAAATGTTATATATAAATATTTTTCTAAAATATAAATAAATTTCATATTAAAAAGCATATAAAAATCAATTTAAATTGCAATAAACTTATATTATAAGTTAATACACATATTTTTATGGTAACTTACTGAAAATTGCCGGCACATTTCATTTTCCAACTCCTGGTACTTGCTTTGACGGTGCACCTAAATAACCATTAAATTTCTAATTGGTTACCGAGCCAATATAAATTACTAAATTTAAATAAAAAGTAAACTACTTATTTAATTTTTCTGACTCTCACATTTACGAATATTTTTTTATCGGTCTTATTTTACGATATACACTACTAATGCGAAATTTCTAAATTAATTAAATTTTTCTCTTATCTTCTAATGTTTTTTTCAATTTATTTACTTTTTCTTTCATATTTTTATTTTCCATTTTTTCCTCCAAAAATCTATTTCCAACTAAAAATTTTCTATTAATTCAATAAATAATCTAAAAATTTCAACTAAATTTCTATAATTACTATGATCCATTATCTTCCATTTTCCATCACCAATTTCACCAAAATTACATTCAATAATTCACAATAAAATTTTCAATAATTATGCTAAAAATCCAAAAATCAACCAAAATTTCTATTAAAATTTTCTCCCATTCCAAAAATTAATTTCCATATATCTCCATTATCATCATTTTAAGGCACAAATCATTCAAAATATTTTTTTTCTAAAATTTGGCTATAATTATGGAAAATTATCAATAATTCCATAAAAATTCCTAAAAATTATTCTTATGAATTTTCCATCATATCAATTATCCTCAAATCTCATTCTATTTATTTTCTATTTTTATCTAATTGATCGTTTATTATAAGTATTTTTATGTGATGATTGCGGATTTTTTTATAATACTATTAAATACTAAATTTAGATTTTATGCACTTTTTATTTAGTTCAAAATATCCGAGTACTGGATTGTTTTGTATTGTATTATTTAGTATTGAAAGAACCGAAAAATCGTACCGAATTATTCCGAATTTTCAAGACAATTCAATACGGAGATTTTTTATTTTCAATACAATACAAGACTTAGATTTATAGATATCCGAATTTTCAAGATAATACCGGAGATTTTTCAATTTCCGAATTGGACCGGACCGTGTACACCCCTAGTTAGAGTTATGGAGAGAAAAAAGGAGAGCGAAGTTGCTTGGACCTTTAATTTCAAAACTACTATAGTCTTTTCAAACTAAAATTATTTTTTGAAGAGTAATTACTAAAATTATATAAAAAATTACTTTCTGCATGTTTATCTAATTATATCCTTGCTTTTTCACACAAAAGATTAATTTATGGGGAAAATTGAGTTTTATTTAAGTGCCCACTTAAAAATTTAATCTTGACATTATCTTTATACACTAATATATATATATATATATATATATATATATATATATATATATATATATATATATATATATATATATATATATTTACATTAGATTAAGAAATTTATATATAAACCATTTTAGTAATTAATAAATTTTGATGTAAATTAAGCATGTTTGCAAATTGCGACATACATAAAAAATATTAAATACCTTCTTTATATTACTTTTTTAATTATTAAAATAATGAAAACGATAACTAACATTCCTCGTTGAAAAAAAAATCATAATCAAAATTTATATATTTTTGTTAACACTCAATAGTAAATTAATTAAAATTTTCATCATTATATTATGTCATTCCAAAATAAATTTTTATTTAAAGATAGCTTAATTTTATCTAAATGGTTGACATGAAATTCTTTGAACTTAACTAAAAATTTCAAATTCTAATTCTGAGTATGCAACTATTTTAAAAATTTTGAAAAAATATTTTACCGTTTTTTAGAATTTTACTGATAATTAGTATAATTAGTTTCAATCCGTTAACGCATAAAATGATGATACATATGGTTTAGCGAAAAAAAGAAGACACCAAATTTACATTTGCAGATAGGTATTTGAAGTAAAAAACATTTTTATTTTTTTGCATGCATTGATGTTGTGACCTTTTTGGTTCATTGAAAATAATTTTCCACAATTAAACATTTTTTTTATAACTTGACAATTGAGCGCCTCATCCATTAATCGACGTGGATTTAATATGATTAAAATAAAATTTACAAGTTGAAATTTTTAATTATTAATTTTTAAGATTCATTCCAAAAGTGGAAATTGTATGTAAAAAAATACTAATTTTTCATAAAAATATAGCTTTGTAATATTTGATACTTAAAATCATATTTGTTATTTTGTAGTTTACATTTATACTAATATAAAAATAAAACAATATACTTTATAATTAAAAATATTAAAATCAATTTTAATATAGATAGAATTTCACAACTTTGTATCTAATAATATTCTATTATATATATTTTCATTTTGTTATAATTAGTTATTAGTTTTAGAAAATTAGTATGTTCATATATTAAAATGTATATATAATAGTATAAATATTATTATTAATAACAATTCTATAAATTAATTAGATCTAATTTCCAGCCATAATTGATTTCTAGGCAAGAAAAATACTCATTTTACTATTAGTTATTAATTAATGGCTATGAAATATGAACAGAATTGATGATAGATGGTTATCAACTTCAGATCACCATCGTTAAATCAGAATAATTTTTAATAATTTTTAATTTAAAAATAATTATTTTTTATTATTAATTATATATTTAAAAAGAGATTAATGACAATATTCGAACCTTAATTACTCAAAACATTTTTGGAATTTCAATCAATTCGATCAAAATTGATTTCCTAAAAAGAATAGTCCTTAATATTGATTGTTAATTTGTTAGAGTTTACGTAATATAGAATACTGTCTTAAATTATATATTTACCTCTTTTTTATCTCATTCACTTTTTTATGTCTCCTTCTCCTTGCCTTTCTTTATTGAGTTTAGTTTTTGTCACTTTGAACTCCTAAAATATCATAAAACAATTATGAAGACCTCATTTCATTAAAACTCCATAAACCCTAAATTCTCTCTTTAGAAACTATAATATTTCTCTCTTAAAAACTATACTCTGAATGAGCTTTAAACTATGGTTATCACTAGCTTTATCTACTATCTTTTGATATATCTTCGCTATATCGCGCTAAACTCTATGCTTAATGGTGCATATAAATTAAGAAAATAAACTATACTAATGTAACATGCAACAAATGTGTCATTATACATATATGTCAAGTTATATAATTTCTTTTATATATATATATATATATATATATATATATATATATATATATATATATATATTATATGCAAGCATTACTCCAATCCAAATATGAGGAAGGAATTGGATTAGCATTTTTTTCATCAAATATGAGGACATAATTCTTATTTTACTTCAATCCAAATATGAAGAAGGAAAATAAGAAGAAAAAATATATTTTTTCCTTATTTTTCTCTCCCATGTGAAAATTCCCAAACATAGTCTTAATAACTATATATTGCTTACAAAAAACTACTCCACCGGTTTTAGGACCTATTTGGTATTGCATTTGGAAAAAGAATTTAGAAAAAAAATATTTTTAATTTTTGAATTTTAATTAAAAACTGTTTTTAGAGAAAAATATGTAAGTAAATGCTTTTCTTATAAGCAAGTTTGGAAAATACAGTTTATAAAATTAAAAAACATGGTTAATTAAATAAAAAATAAAAAATTTATTTTTTTACATCTAGTTAGAACTGACAATTTTTTACACGACCGATATGATTAAATGATATGAAATTATTTGCATTTAATCGTATATATGAATTTGAATTAAACGAATATGTATTAATAATCATGTTAACATATTTTTTATACGAAAAAAATCGTATCATAAATGGATTTTATTTGCATAATATATTTAGATATGATTAAACATGTTTAAAAATATATAAAATATTTAATAATATTAGTGATATTCAAAATATATAAAGTATTCAAATATGTATAATTATAATAAATATTTATAACATATATTTGTATATGAATAAATTTATAACATATTTTGGCAAAATTAATTATATTAGTATATTGTATATATAAATAAATATTAATAAATTATTTTTATTGAGTAATATATATATATATATATAATTTTAATTTAGTTAATTATTTTTCTATTATATATGATATTATATGCATTATGATCATAAACAAAAGTTAGTATGAGTATTATATAACTTGCTATCATGTATTGATCCCTTAAAAGATGCAAACTTTTTAATATTTTTAATTAATTTCACATTAAGTTGAATGTTTTATTTATTAATATTAATATAATATAAAATAAATTGTTTTATTTTATAACTATCAATGATTTAATTTCACATCATCATATAATTCGCACACTTCACAACGTCTATAATTCTTTTTTTTTTGCAATAATTAATCTCATATCGGTAAAGATAATGAACTAATAAGCTAATAAATTTTATAAAATAATAATTGTGAGCAGTCATAACTTAACTTATTCAATCGGACCAATTAAAATTGGTTAATTAATTGATTGGTTTGTAAATAACTGGATGAATTGTTTTTTTACGTTGATTAGTTATATAATCGGTTTAATTAGAAATATTAATAATAGTTTGTATTGAGTTAATTATTGCACAATCAATTCAATTATTAATAAAATGTAATGGGGTCCTTTTTTTCATTTTTCCTTGGAGTAATTTCCGTCAAGAAAAAGCAACTTTTTTCGAAAAGAAAAAAAAAATTATAACCATATGGGGCGACACGTTTGCGTGAACGCAATACTCTTATCAAAATTCAGATATCTTCCTCTCCTCCCATCCAACCTCCAACCTCATTCCCATTTTATCGCTCCTTTGACTTAAATTCACCTACTCGCTTGATCATTATAATTTCTCAGCTGAAATACCAAAAAATGTTTTTTTTTTCTTGAAAGAAAATGCAACAAAAATGTTACAAAACTAATAATCAATCATTTTTTATTTGAATAATTTCATTTTATTTATTTTCAATTATATCAAATCAAATCATTTTATGTTTTAAATTGTTTTGAATTGCCATATGTCAAGATTGATAAGGAAGTAACAACCATTTTTCATATTACATTCTTAATTTTTCATACAATATTTTTCTTCATGTAATTCTTATAATATCAAATATAAAAATGTGTATCAATATAAAGAACTTGAAAGATAAAAACTTAATCCATATGAAGCCTCTTGTACTTTTTTAGATTTGTCATTTTTCCCATATACTCGTTTATGGTGCACAAACTCTCCCCCTCAACTCTATTTTTGGTATATTGTGTCGCTTAAAAATTTAAATTTATAATATATCATGTGACCTTGTGTTAACATAGCAGAAAAGTAAGCTGCAAATTAAAAAAAAATGAGAAAAGTGCAGTTGAAGTGAAGAAGAACGTCATATATCGACTAATAGAGAAAAATTTGTCATAAATTGCTATTGAAGTGAAGAAGAACGTCACAAGTATGAGGAAAGGAAGAATGGTGGCTTTGAGTCACTCATCAAACGAAGATATTATTGATATTATATGCCATTGTAATTTGAAAGCATTTTTGAAAGTTGCATAAACGCATTCAAATCTTGGGAGATATTTTTATGGTTGTCCAAACTATGGAATATGATTTTTGTCTCATATTATTTTTTTATTTTTATTTTATTTTATATTTTTGCCATAATAAGTATTTAATGATCTATTCTATGCAATCAGAAGAGTGCAGTTATATGGAGCAACTTAGTACTGAAGTTGAGGAGCAATCAAAACGTGTTATAAATGGGTTGTTAAAAAGAATCAATGAATATGAAGAAGCTGAGAAACATGAGAAATTTACCAACCCAAGCAGTGATGAAAATAGAAAATGTATATGACTTATTGTGATCATAATTTTTGTGGTTTTACTCTTTTTAGTTTCGATTTGAAGAAAAATACTGGTTCTAGTTGCTTAAGATTTAAAGCCTATGTAATTTAGGTTAGGGTTGAAGGATTTTGAAACTTACTTTACTGTTTAATGTAATAGTTAGTCATTATTATATAATGTAATAGTTTTTATTGAGTTTAATGGACATTTTGCAGCGATTAAATGGTTTTTTATTGAGTTTATTGATTATGTAAAATTTATGTTTTTATTCATTTTCCAGTGATTGAGTTTAGTGAAATTAAGGTTAAATCCATTTCAGCTATAAGGAAATTAAGATTTGCATACAAATTGCAACATTGAAACTACAGTAAAAATTAGTTTACTGTTTAATCCATTTTAGCTATAAGGTTAAGATTTGCAACACAAAACTAAATTGGAGCAGTCCATTATGATAACATATAACAAGTATGTACTCAAATTACAGCAATTAGACTACAGTACACAACCTGTAATGCACAACACACAAGCATGCAATACACAATAGACAGCATACTGCACACATCACAAAAGCATGCAACACACAACACACAACCATGGAGCTTACAATCATGTACACATAATTATGCAAAATATAACTAGCAACACACAACCACGCTGCAACAACAATGCATCACACAACCAACAACACGCCTTGTCACATCCGCTAATTTAGACCTTAAGTCGTGCGGATTTTTAAACCGACTTATCGATTCGATCGAAATCTAAATTTGGATTTTAACCGAAAAATAATTAAAATAATAGTAAATAATTATAAAAAATATTTAATAAAGCGTTTAAAGTATTTAAAAATATTATTTTACGGTGAATGATCTAAATGCAAAATTTGAAAAAATTTTAGGTCAATTTGCAATTTATCGAAAATTGGATGATCAAGTAAGATGTATCAATTAAATGTATAAATTGGACATAATTAGCATGTGGTGGTTGGCCATACAAATGTCAAATATTAAAATGCACATTAAAATCTAAATATCTAGGTATTTAAGATTAAAGTGGGATCATCTTTAATTGTTTTTGTCTTCTTATTCTTTCATTCTTATTCTTTCATCCTTATCTCTTTCTATCTAGAACTTGCTATACTCCTAAACCAGTCACGTTTTTACCCCAATCCTCCACAGCCAAAACTTAATTCTAGGAAGAGAAAGTGAGAAAGAGAGTAAAAAATGCATGGAAAAATAGGTTTTATGCATAGATGATCAAGAGGAAGCTAGAGAGAGTGAAAAGAAAAGTTTAATGATATTTTTTTTAATATATTTTAGAAACTCAAATTGACAAGAAACTAACTCAAATGAGCAAAAGAAAAGAGAAAGAAAAGTAAAATAAGAGGTAAGTGCAGAACTTAAGACAATAGTCTATATTTTATCATAAAGTTGCATGATTTGAGTATTTGTCATATAAATGATTCTTAATTAGTAGTATTTAGTGATAAAAATTTTGGGGATGTATGTTTGCTAGACTTACAATTATATTTGGTAAAAATCGAATTATGTGTTGATATGTTTTTTGTTGGATTCTATAGAGCATTCTATAAAGCAACTTGTACATATTTTATTATAACTTAAGATATGATGTTCTGATTTATATTTTCTTAGTTGGATTTGAAAGTTAAGATATATGGCTAAAAAAATTATTAAAGACACAAAATGTTATTTTTAACGTAACTATGCTTAATTTTATCACAAAAGTGGGACTAGAAAACTCTCTACGAAATTATGAGCAATGATTTTAAAGATTAGTACTGTTTATTTGATCATATATTTTTCTCAGAACTCAAAATTTAACGATTCAAGTTACATATTAAAGCTAAGATGTAGGACTAAAATTCTTTAGAAAAACTTATAATTTAATTTAGATGTTAATAGGTGCAAAATTAAGGTCTAAAATAGATAATAGAATCTATCAGTAACAGAGCAAAATATGAATTGTGGAATTTAATGTAAAAAAGTAATGTGAACCTTGTTATATTATGTAAATTATATTTTTATTGAGTAATTATGTGATTAAATGAGTCATTAAATCTATAAAACGTGTAAATTTAAGAATTATAAATTTTAATGACAATAATTAAGCCATTGAACACCTAGTTTAGAACTAAAATTTTGGATAGTTTGACATGTCAATCAAATGTCTATTAATACCGATCGTGACACTCATATTAATGTTGGTGATAACACATATATTAATAACGATGATGACATTCATATTAATGGCGATGATGACACATACATTAATGTCGATAATGACACTCATATATATGCCGATAATAGCACTTGTATGTGCATACCACTGTGCCCAGATGACAACTTTATTATATCTGGATGATCAACCTCATTAACCTAATTATTGGTTTTTAGGTGTTATGGACATAAATATGTTAACTTGGTATAAAGAATTTTATATATGAATTAATTGTTCATAAATATGAATTTAAAGAATAATTTATTTGGATAAGATGATTATTATGAAAAATTCACATTTGTATGTGTATAAAGAATATGCAAAAATCAAGAAAAATATATAAAAATAATAATAAATAGATTATTTAATTGGATATATGATGACACATTATGACATATTGTATGAGTATAGTTTATTGTCTTATTTATATACACCACTAAGTTTAAAGTTTAGTGTGAGAGTTTTTCTCACGTAAATATAGAGAACAATAATCTGAAAATAGTAGATAAAGCTAACGATGACTTGACATAGTAAAGTAACTTACTCCTGACATCGTGTGTTACACAATTTTTGTACTTTTATTTGGAATTTTTTTTACAATATTTGTAAAATAACTGCATGTCTTGTAAATAATAATTTATTAAATAAAATGTACGAGATTCATTGCATTAACAATATCTTTATCCTTTCTTTGTAGAACTTGCAACAGTTCATGTGTGATTCCCAAAATTTTTATCATAAGATGTAACACAAAGACAAACTCAAAGTTATTTACAAGATCTAGTAAATCAATGGCTTTAGCCCTTTGTGGATCATCATTACCATTCTCCTTAACATACTCAACATCAATAATAGAACAAAATAAATGTATCAAGTTAATGAGTGTACCATAATGAGAACTCCAACTGGCATCTCCTGGTTGTTTCAATGTCATTTCTTGATTTAATCATTTTCTAGTCTTGATTTCATCATTTGCAATCCCTTCAATAATCTTCTCCATTTGCTTTTCTTGAAGCATGTTTATGTGCTTACAAGAACCTTTAACAACATTGCACAAATGTATAATAGTATTGAAAAAAGAATCAATACTTGTATGCTTTTTAGCAATAACAACAAGTGTGAGTTGGAGTTGATGAGCAAAATAATGAATATAGTATGCAGTAAGATCCTTTTTCAATATCAAACTATTTAACCCATTGAATTCGCCTATCATATTGTCGGCTCCATCATAACCTTGACCTCTCAAACTAGAAATGCTCAAGCCATAAGTGGAGAACAAAGACTCAATATCTTTCTCAAGTGATGTTGTAGTTGTAACATTAACATGCACGAGACCAAGAAAATGTTCAATGACACATCCGCTCTTATTCACATAACGTATAACAAACCCCATTTGTTCTTTGACTGATACATCCGTACACTCATCAACTATAATAGAGAAAAAGTCATTTCTAATATCTTTAACAATAGCATTTGTTGTCTCAATTGCAGCTGCATTTATAATATCCTTTTGAATATTAGAAGTGAGTTTGAGATTTTCAGGGGAATTCTTCACATTATTAATTTTCTCATTACATGAAGCAATAACTTTCAAAAGTTCAATAAAATTTCCTTGATTTAATGATTTTTTAGATTCATCATTTTTTCGAAAAGTTAATAATCCTTGCATCATGAGACAGTCCAAGCAAATAACTAAAGTATTTAACCTGCAACAATAATCAATCTTTAATTGTTCTGACAATTTAGAAAATGACACTTCAGTATGTTGAGCTTGATTCATCAAATCTTGATAAGCTAATCTACATTTGTTATGATCATTATTATGGTCTCCAACATAATCTCTCAATCTATCTTTCTTGCACCAAGTATTGAATCATTTTCTACAAAAATATCCTTCATATACAAAAATATCATGCCCTCTTTCACCACGCCCCATTAAAAAAAGATAACAATATAAACAAAATATTGCATCTTTTGTAATACTATACTCTAACCAACTCTTAAATTCATCAAACCAAAATGCAATAAATTTACCTTTTCGATTTCCATCCATCCTTTGAGGAAAATTACGCTCACGTGGTTGACATGGACCTTTTAATAAGTAAGCTTTATGAATTTGTTCATTTAAGTTAGATGGATAGCTCATTATGTTAAGTCGTAGTCCTGGATTACTAGGAAGATTTTCTAAATCAACTTCAATATTATTTGCCTTGGACGATTCTTGAATAAAAATATGTGCATTGACAGATAAGGATGATGACTCTACAATAGGTAATATTTTTTTATAATATCGTTCCATTATCTAAGAAAAAATGAAACAAATTAAAAATCATGAACAAAAGTAAATTAAAACAATAATTACACATGAAATACAATCAAATTATCAACAACTATGACTTTTTACATAATAAATAATCAAATAGTCGTGGAAATAAATAATTATCACTTTCTAACCACAAGTTGTTTCTTTCATAAAGTTATCAATTATCTATCAAATAACTATGTTCATTTTTTGTTCTAATTATAAAAAAAATATTCTTATGCACTTAAATTTACATTATTGAAATAAATAATTTTTACTCTCTTTTATATTAGACAAAATAAAAAATCTCTATTCCCTAACTATTGACATATAATTGATAGTTAAAAAAAAATTCAAACAAATCCTATAAAAAATTACAAAGTGTAAATATATACATAAAAAAAAACCTTAAAACTCTTAATTATTGATTTCTTCTATGAGATTTGATGAAAAAATAGTAGAGATAGAAAGAGGATTGAAGGAATATAAAAAATAAGGTGAAAGTAGAAGAATATTGTTAAAAAATAAAATGATATTAAAAAAATATCAAATTTACTAATATACCCTTAAAAAATTTTAAAAATTTCAATGGGGCTATTGCCCCCCTTTGGCCCCTTAATATATCACTCCAAAAAAATATAAAAAAAAAAGATAATAAGAGAAAGGCAACTAGCACTCTTCTAACAATAATATTATATAAAAAAATGTAATTATTACTTTTCCCTTTAACATATTTATTATTTAGTTCACAAATAAATCAAGTCATCTTCCAATTTACGTAATATCCTTGAAGTTGGACAGACTTTTATAAATTCTAAAGTTGGGCATTACAAATTTCAACTTTCAATCAAATTTTTTATGAATTAGAATATAATTTAAAGTTGTCTAGCGACAATGTTCATACAGTAATTTATAAATTATAAGTAGTTTTTTCAAATAATTAATGAGAGTGTACAACACTAATTATTCTAGGTAGAAATCGAAGCTTTTTTTTTTTTGTTTTGTTATAACAATTTATTCAGGGCTTAACAGGATGGAGACGATGAGGGCGAAAAACACGATCATGCCACTTCGGTCATCACAAATATAGACCAGATGATGCAGCGTCAGCACCTAGACCTCCTACTCTATGATCAATTAATTTCTTAACATCAGACGGTTCGCCGGTGTAAGAATTGGCCAACCACGTGTACCGTGATATTTCGTCTCGTGAATAAGACCATCTACTTTTTTAATTCTCGAACACCGCACGATATTTTAGAATTAGGAATATTTCAGTTGAGAGTGTAAGGCACTGAACAGAATATGCCCAAAAGAGAGGCTGTAACAAATTCTATCCCTAACGTATTTCTCTCGACAATATCGTGATATTTTGTGAAGTTATCTTTGCCTTCGTCTTCCTCTTCCTTGGTACACCTATATTAAGGGCCCGAAACAGCGTGAATTCTCCATTCATTCTCATCCATTAAAGCTTCCAAATTACAGAATACGTGAAAGCCTACGCTTTCTTTGTATTTGATCAACAATGGCGTTGAAAAAAACCCTGGCTGAGCGTCTCTTCAAAATTTCTAAAATATCAAACCAGTCCTTGACTAACTGTCGCATTTCTAACCCGGCTGTTCTGACTCGGATCCCTCAGAATCCGAGCGAAACCAACATCGCTCCCGATCCCGGAGATAATGGCATATTCCGGCGGTTGTTTCATGAGAGAGCCATTTTCCAGCCTCCTACTTCGCCGGAGATCAGATCGATGCAAATCGGGGAAAACGTCAGGAATAAACTCAGGACTTTCGATATTGTTAAGGATCGCATTAGATTAGACGGCATGATACCGCCGGAGATTAAGGATTTGAATGTATCGCTAGCGGAGAGGGAGCAGGAGAACGGGGGATTAACGGTGGAGGACGCGAGAAAGCTCTTGAAGGCGGCGCAACTGGAGATGGTGAAATCGCGATTGAGAGACGTGGAGAACAGCTGGATACCGTATTCTGAGTTTGTTCGGGTATGCGGGGAAAGCTGTTCGGATCAGGAACAAGGAATCCGGGTGGCGAAAACGCTAGACGAATCGGGAACCGTTATAGTATTGGGAAATGTGGTGTTCCTCAAGCCGGAGCAGGTAAAATTATCTTCTACTGTTTGAATCGAAATCAAATACTAATAATTGGAATTGTTTATCTCTGCTTATTAATTTGTTTTACAGATTTAACATTACAATGCATATGCTCCATGGAAACTGATTTGAATTAACCAGATAATTACAATTTTTTTTAAAAAAATTCTTTGAAAAATCTGGCAACTACTGAAAACTGATATTTTTTTATGATTATTTTTTTGTGTGTTTGTTTTTCGACAGGATATTGAAACTTTGTTGTTTCGCAAGATCTAAGGACATAAAAGCCCTTCAGTTTCTACGGTGACAAAGATTGTTTTCATCGTCGGTATAAGGCTTATGGTTTAAAACCCCATTTAGCCTTATCGCCCCCAAAACCTAATTTTCTAAACAAAGGAAACAAAATATCATGAAGAGAAAGAGAAAGGAGCAAATTTTTGCTCTGATAAGAAAATAAAACAAAAGAAAAAGAAATTGGAAATAAGAGAGTATTGATTTGTCTGATGGTAAACTAATTACATAGATTGGATTCATGGATTAATCAATAACAAAATGGAAAATAAATAAAACAATCTTCTTCTTTTTTTCATTCCATCCGCTAAATTTTTAGGAGTGCACACAGATTGATGAGATTTTTGAATAGTGTACTAACCATTACTCGAATTTTCTATAATTATTTTTAATACTTATTTTCAAGATTGTTTTATTTATTTTCCATTTTGTTTTTCAATGCGCATGTGCTAACAAATAATAAAATAAAAAAGCAGCAAGAAATTGAATAGAGAAATCTTTTACCCAAATAGTTTTTTTTTTCCTTGTCTTGTTGTTATTACAGATAGTGAAACACATTGGAGGATTAATCCCAACACCAGCAACAAACCCAAAGGATCCAAGAAGAAAGGAATTGGAAGAAATGGAGAAACAAAAGGCCGCCATAGACACAAATGCAGAAACCCAAGTTAAGCGAGAGCTGTATTGTGGGCTTGCTTATTTAGTTGTCCAAACAGCAGCCTTCATGAGGCTGACTTTCTGGGAACTCTCATGGGATGTGATGGAACCCATTTGCTTCTATGTTACTTTCGCGTATTTCATGATGAGCTACGCCTTCTTCCTCAGGACCGCCAAAGAACCTACCTTTGAAGGTTTCTATCACAGCAGGTTTCAGGCTAAGCAGAAAAAGCTGTTCAAACTCCACAATTTCGATGTTCAGAGGTATAATCAGCTTCGAAAATTTTGTTACCCTTCGGAGCAGGATGCCCTGCCTTTTGATCCCTTGCGTAACTACACCAACAAATGCTAATTCATACTAATGCAAACAATAATCAAAACTTATGATTAGGAGAACAAATATACAGTTTTGTCTTTTGTGATTTTAGAATTTAGGTGCGGCTCTTGTGTAACCTGATCTCGAGAGTGTATTATTGTTCCCCTGGTTTAACCCTTCATTTCTATATAAAAAAATATCATTCTAATTCATAACTATTTTTTGACAACATAGGGTATTGTATTACATCAAAATCAAGAAACAGGGAGTGCCAAAATGACACCTAGCCACACAAGGCAGCAATCAAGCCTATGAGTTGCAGAGTTATCTAAATGACTGATACTATAAAAGGAAACATTCAAGCCAAATTTGTTTATCAAAATCAATCAGTTCTTAATAATCGTTCCCAGAAGATGGAAAGAAAAAACAGACCCATAAAATAAATTAGCTACATTAACACGATTAGAGAAATTACAACAATCATCAAGCTTCAATTCAGATGTCATCTTCAATTATTCTTCAATGGCCAGAGTTTCTGCATGTTGTGTTGTTAGAACTTTGTCGAAAGAAACCATTCTAGCACCTAAAATAGATTATCTACAATTAGAATTATTATACCAGCACTCACATTTGTGGTCAAATTAGAGAAAGTGACATCAATATAAACCTTGAAGGCGCCTTTTTGTTGGCAGTACCCATGATCTTCCCTTTCAATTAAAATTCTGTTTGATGACAAAGAGAAGACCTTTTTAAATTGCATAATATAATTTCAAGCCCAATTAACTTGGGACCTAGGGTCACAAACTTTTTCATTGTTTAATATCGCGTTCCTAGCGTTCCAATTAGACCAACATAGAATAGCAAAATTTTCTATGCCATTTCTTCCTCTTAAGTCCTTTATGCCCTACAAGAAATTTACATAAGTTTTGGTTAGCTTGGAAGGCTTGAAAATTTGCCTCCAACCAAAATTTTTTATATGAAGAATATGACTACAAACAATGAAATGTGGTCTTATCAATTGATCCACAAGCTTGACATGTAACGGACTGAAAAGGAATATGATGCGCAAATAATGATGGAATAATATCATGCAACACCCTTTAAAAGAAGATCTTCACTTTCGATGGCAAAGTAACCGCCCATATGAATTTCCACCAATTCTTGCGATTAACAATTTCATTATTAGGTAGCTAAAATTCATGGCAAGATAGTGGGTGCTTCTGACTAAGAAAATACTATTTTTTTTCTAACCTCCAAAATATTGTATAATGATCCAAAAAAATAATTTTTTTAATTATTAATAATTTAAAACGCAAAATTTTTTTCTTAGATATTTTTAAATTATTGATGTAATAGTTAAATTTTGTAAATTAATTTAATATATTATATATTAAATTTTGTTGATTTTTTATCGATTTAGATGATTTTGTTAGCTATTTTTTAAAATATATGATGTTAGTAGACAATATAGTCTGATACAATCTAATTAGAATTGATACTATCATACCAATTCTTGTATTATTAGATCGACAGATTCTAATAACGATAGATTACATGGTAATAAATAACCATGATCCGAACATATCATTTACTGTATCTAACATTTCTTTCGGCTTTGACTGTATTGACAAAATGATTTCTTTTAACAGCTATAATAATAACAATAATAATAGCCATCCAGTCAAGCAATCAATGAACGTTTAGGTTCAATCATCATACCCTCTATTTTATTTTCACTTTAAGTTTATTTTACTTTCCATACCCTAAAATGAGAAAGGTTCAATCATCTAAGAAAATAAGATAAGAAAGAAAGTAAGATGAGAATGATTTCAATCATGGTAGTTATCACAAAATAAAAAAAAAACTAAATTTCACTTTGCTAAATGTAAAATAACTATAATAGCTCCATTAATCTCCCCCTAACGTGCAATTCCTTAGCCATGGACTCATGGTCAAGGGCGGAACCACGTTGAAGTTTGAGGAGGCTACTGCCCAACCCAAGCTTGAAATAGTAACCAAAATACATAATATATAAATGTCCAAGATTTTGAAGCTAAGTCCCATTATTTTTGGTCCAATTATCCTAATGCATGCATGAGCAATTCAAATTCCAAGGATCACCATTTTCCGAGTTGATTCAATAGTATAAAAGTTTCCCAGCAATTAAAGTTACAATTTCACTGTTCTTCTCTCTTAAGATATGGAATTGAACTAAAAAAATCAATGAAAAATATTTTTTAACCCAAGAGTCTCTAAGACTTAATTTATTTTTAATGAATGCGTTTACACAAGCTCAAAAGAGGTTAAAGCCCAATAGAGGGTAATTTTTATTGACAGTATTCCAACTATACAACTTAATACCTTAATTTTTATTTGTAACGTTAAACCTCTCTTAAAATTATTTTGTAACACAAAATCTCCTATGTCCAAAGCTTAACTCACTTAACAGAAATGGTGACATGAATTTTTCATCTCATTTCATAATTTTTCATGTGTAAATTCCAAGTCATCTTTCCTATCCAGTCGCCATCTTCCCTGTCCATTGAATTCTCTGCATTTTTTTTCTTTTTTTTGTACAATTTGCTTTTTTTTTTTCCTTTTAATTTCTTTTGTTTCTCATCTCTCTCTAAAATAATTTCTTTTTCAAAAAATAATTACACATTTAATGTTTCTCTTTCAATCATAAATGAATATATCTCTCGCTCCCTAAATTTTTTTCTATCCAAATATAGTACAAATACTGAATTTTCAAGTTAAAGTTTCTAACAAGTAAAAGCTAAAAAAAAGGAAAAAAAATATAGTTCTCTTGACAAGAAAGATGAGAAAAATTTTTCAAGATAAAAAATAAAGGTGAGATAAAAAAACACAACTCGAAATTGTCGTCCATAGCTGATTTTTCTTGGATTTTTGAAAGATGGATTTCGATTCTTCATGGATTTTTTATTTTTTTCTTTAATTATTCAAATTATTTTTCTTAAAATTTTCATGATATTTTTTAAAACGCGTTTGATAATTTTATCTGGATCTACGATTTTGATTTCATGGGTATATTTGTATCTTACAATTCTTGATTTTTTGGTATAAATTTGGGATTTTGGGTTTTAAGTCACTGTGCAACTGTAACATCATTTGATATAATTAAAACTAAACTCAATTATACCAAAAAATGCTACAATGCATATGAGTTAAAACGTCAAAACTTTCAAAAACTTTCATGCACAATGGTCATAATAACTTAACATATAAAAACATTCTTAAAACATAAAAGCGATCTCAATAAAATAAAATTTTAATACAAAATATACGGGTATACATAACCCCAAAGTTTTACAAAATAAGTAGTTATAAAACTATATGTTTCTGAAATACAGCATGTAAACCTATAACTATCCAATTCATGGCAAAACAACAAAAAATAAAATACAACAATTTACCACCCACCCTGAATGTGTATCATCGACTCTGATTACTGGGTGTTCTCCTCTGTCGGTCCTCTCCTAAGCTCCAAATCTGCATATGAATTCATACGTTAAGCAACTCGTACCTAGTGGTATATAACAATGTGCAAGACATAAAAAAAAATAAATAATATGCATGATATATTTACTGAGATATTATAACGACTTACCTCGAAATCTGCACATGCATTAACATACATACTATATGACATGTCATCCGAATTATATATATATGATGCACATCACTATATGGTATATCCAGCAATCCCTTAGTGTCATACACATATTTATCACATATAATAATTTATTAATTATCTTCCCTTTGCTCTCCTACTCATAACTAGACTAAAGTTGATATGGGCAATTCAGCCCACTAAGTCGCTCTGATTTATTAACCTCTGGGCCTTTAATATATAATATATCGAGACACTCTGGTCCGCTAATATCTGGACCTTCAAATATATAACCCACCGAAATACTATAGTCTGCTAACCTTTGGACGTTCAAATATATAACCCACTGAGATGCTTTAGTTCGTTAACCTCTGGGCCTTCAAATATATGACCAACATATGTTATTCGGTACCGAACTCTCCCTTCAATAACAAGCTATCTATCTTAACTCTAGCCCTAATTAGAGTATTGGACTTACAATATAATCATCTACACATTCATATTATTCATTACCATATTTTATATAAATATCATAATTTCTACAATCATATATTTTCATATCATGCTAATAACATACCGTCTCCCAACCAATTAAACATAATTCAAAACCAAACATATAAATTTTTTTTTATCATAAACAGCTTTATGCTCGTGAATAATCATTTACGGCTGTGAAGCACCACTTTATAGGTAGTTTCCCTCGTGAATCAGCACATGTTTACGGTCGTGATCACCTCTTCACGAGTGTGAACCTAACTGTGAAGTTGCTCATGAATAAGTCTGCTTCAGTAATAAGAATGCATCTTACGACATTCACATCCGTGAACCCACCCTTCACGACTAAAAATCTGAAAAATTTTCTAGAAAAACAGAGCATAACAAATCATGTCAATTCCATATGCAATACTCACCATAGTTGACCAATGTGAGTCACTGTATTAATATTCATTCCAGCATGCATTCAAAGTATTTATTATGACTATGTCATTTCTAATCATCAATAATAATCAAAATTATTCCTGAAACATGTTTATTTAACCATATTTATAAGGTTTTTTCATCGTGCATATTAATCACATATTTCACAATTTATCTACTCATTTATCATTTAAAATATGTCTTTAAAGTAAATAACATAGAAACACAAAGTAATAGTTTTAAGTGTTGTTATGTGCAAACCTTACACCTAGGATAGAGATTGACTAAAACTTGATCTCTTCAAGCTTGTCCTCTCCCTTAAGATGGACTTTCAGCACTTCCTCCAGGTTCTAGCAAAATGGAGAAACGTTCTCTTAGCCTCTAAAAATAAACCAAGGTCCAAAAAAGAAAACTAAGTTTTTCCTTTTGTAATTCACAACTATTTCCTTCTCACTATTTCCATCACTTTACTTAAAGAAACAAGCTCTCTCCAAGCTTCAACAATGGAAGAATAAGAGCTCTAGAGGAAGAAGAAGATGCATATGGTGTGTTAGGTTGGTTAACAGAAAGTGGGAGTGGAATTAAAAGGAATGACAGAAAAAAATGTGATTGTCTCACCAGCTCTGTCTACCCAGACTTCACGGTCGTGACTCCTCTTTCACAAGCATAACCCTCTCCTTCACGATTGTTCTCCTTCACGATTGTGAAGCAATTTTTATCATCACGGTTGTACACTCAAATCCAATATTTATGATCGTGACATCCATTGTCACGGGCGTAAAATATCAGATTTCAGTCACTTTCAACTTCTCAAAACTTTACTTAATCCTTCATTTTCCACTAACCAATAACATAACTTATATGTTCTAATTATGGGCGTTACAGTGCAACACTTTGTGGGATCATGTAAAGGAAGAAATTTTTTTTGCTGTGTTTGGATATTGAGAAAGTGAGGGAAAATGTTGAGAAAGTGAAAGAAAATGTTATGTTTGGTTGTTGAGAAAAATGATGAAAAAGTAAAAGAAAAAGTGGTTGATTTTGTACTTGATTGCTGAGAAAGCAAAGGAAAATGGTAAGAAATTGAAAGAAAATGTGGTTGATTGTGTTTGGTTGCTAGAAAAGTAAGGGAAAGTAATTAGAAAGTGAGGAAATTTTTTTTGTAAGACCCATTTTGTACCTCTGGAATTTCAAGTAGAAATTTGTTTGCTAATGTGGAAAATCCACGTCACTACTTTTATTAAGTGAGTTAACACATTTGGACAGAGTAAGTTTTATATTATAAAATAAATTTAAAATGAGTTTACTATTACAAATAAAAGTTAAAGTATTGAATTATTATAAATCGTATAGTTAGAGTATTGTCAATGAAAATTATTCCACAATAAACATTATTTAAGTCAGCAACATATTTGAATTGAGCCGGCAGCATAAAAAAAAATATTATAAATCCAAATTCATTTGTATTATGGAATTAACCTCTTTCATAAGATGTTTTTATTTCTTTTTTTTATATATATGTACATATTTCAATCACAATAGAACAATATGACATTTTTGTAAATATTATTATTTTATGTAATTATTAAGATGAGGAAAATTATCGTTAATTGCTGCCACCGCCTATGTAATACTATAAATATGAATTTTTTTTGCCATTTTGGGATTAGACTGTTTAGCTTTATATATATATATTTGCAACCACTTTATTTATTTAAAAACAAACAGGTATTTTTTATTTTTTAGTATTTTATTTTCAGCAACGTTTATTTCTTGTTATTTGTCTTTTGTTTGTATTTAATATTATTCGTCAAGTGATTGCAATCGGTCACGATTCGCTGCTACGACCCCGTGAGTCCCGATGTCTTGGACCCAGAGGATCGACCTTGCTGCGTCGCTTGTCGTCAAACGATCCAGATAGATTCTTGAATTCCCAAAACGACATCGTTCAGTTAAATCTGATACCCACACATTTCAAAAATATATTTAATTGAGCTCCATGGGTTCTTGTTCAAATTTTAATTCTCTATTTTTCCTCAATTTGTTTCAATCATAGTCAGAATTCTCCCTTTTTTTTAACCCTTATTTGATGGGTTATATATGTCCATTAGGGAAATTTGTGTGTTTAATTGGAACATTATACTTGTACATATAAACTTATACTATAATTAATATTTTTGGGGCTTCATGAATTACTAGTATATATACATTTAATTAGATTATACTTAAGTAATTTCAAACCAAAATTTCTAAATAAACCTATATGTACTTGACTTAACTCAGTAGGCAACTCAAGGATTCAACCAAAGTGTCTGAAAGTATTCAGACAATATATTATAAAATGTAATAAAAAAATTATACAGTGGAATTTTCTGTTTGAATTTAAATTGATTCCATTTAAAAAATGTGGAATTAACTTTATGTTGAAAATGAATTTTGAACTAATTAACTCCAAAAGTTAATTCAAGAGAATAATTATCGAAATCAGTATAAAAATAATTACTTGACAAATAGTGAGATATATATATCTCAATACACTCCTTTCAAAGATTCACATTTAGGGTTAAACATATGAGTTATTGATTTTGGGACTCCTTTCTATTCTTCTTCATTATTATATTATAATTTTATTATAAAAAAATTAAAAAATATTTTGGGGTATGGAAAAATTGAAAAGTATTGCTTACTCTTTTTTACCAGCAGAATATATTATGTTTATTTTTTCATGCGATTACACTGCAGCAAACCTTTATTTTTTCTATTAAAAAAACAAAATTATTGAAGCTTTTTCTTTTCTGAAAAAATTTGTATTCCATAAATAAATAAATAAATCCATTATTATTTCCTCGATTATCTGGTCAAATATTCATGTTTCTACTTCCAAATTTCCAATTAAAATTTGCATTACAACTTGAAATTTTTTTTTATTTTTCTTTTGAGGCTCTTTAATTATGAGTTATTGTATAATAGGGAAACAATGCTTCTCTTTATTCATAAGAAAGTTGTTTGTTAACTTAGGGTTTCAATTATTCCTAATTATACATGCAGTTGGAACTTCTATTTCACCAACTTTTACTCTTTTCATTTCACCAACCGACAAAAATCGAATAAGGATAGCAAATAATTTATATTCACGTAAGTTATTACTCATCACTAAATCTCCAAATTTATATATATATATATATATATATATATATATATATATATATATTATAAAATATATTTTAAAAAAAGTAAATAGAATTAGAGTTTCAATTTGACTGCATTAATTAAGTTTTTTAAAACCTGATTTGAAAATGAAAATATGTCTATCATTCTGAGACAGAAAGAATACATGCCAAAATAACTTAATTAAAGAGTTTCGTTGGATAAATTCACATCTAAAATTAGAATATAACTTAATTAAAAAAATATAATTGAATTAATACACACATTAAATGAATTTTCTTTTTGCTTAAAATTCATATATGTATTGATCAAGTAAATAATACATTTTATTATGTAAAAATTAATTAATTCTTACTCTATAAATATGAAACCAATTATAAAAACATTTTTTTCTCCTAGCAAAAAATATTTTAACTCAATTTATAAATGAAAAATATTAACTAGAAGTTTTTAATATCAAATACTATATAAATCAAGAATCTGTAATCCTTATATATATATATATATATATATATATATATATATATATATATATATATATATATATATATATATAAACTTTATAAGGAATATGAATAATTAAATATTCATTCCATCTTTCTGGGTGAGAGAAATCCAATAAAAAAGAAATGTACAACTTTGGTCCACATTTCGCATTTTACAAAATACTTATTTATTCTACTTATTACTAATAAATTTTATAAAGAATAGTATTTTATTACTAATAAATTTCATTAAGAAGCATAGACAATTTTTTTCCTTTTATTTTATTACTAATAAATTTCCCAAAAATTGCCCCTAAATTAAAAAGGAGATCTGTCTATCATGGTTATTAAATCCGGACAGATCCGGCTGGTTCAACCGGAAATCGGTCCTAAAAAATGGCACAAAACCAGCCATCTGGATAGTTAAACTGTGACTAGTCAATCCGATCATAGTTTACTCGTCCAACCAATCAGAAAAATGTTACTTAATGTGTGAAAATGTTGTTTTAAGAGAAAAACAACTTACCAACTGCACCAACTATTTCCATTTGTTGTCTTTCACAGTTTTATATATGATAAAATTACTAATTATTATTTATTTTATTTAAAAAATATATTATTTTAAAGATATGTATAACTTATAAAATTTAATTGACTCTTTATATTTTTATTATTAATATATATTATTAAAAAAATTTATAATTATTTTTATTTATATAAAAATTATTTTTAATTAAGAAACAAAAATATATAAGTAATGGTATTTCTTACAAAATAATTCTATGATTAATAATATATATATATATATATTATTAAATGTTAAATTAATTATTTATAAAATTATACACATTGTTTGTGTTTTCTTTATTAACATATATTAATACGGAATTTTATATAAATTATTTTTAAAATTATTTATTTAATAAAATTATCATTGTAATGTAATTTCTTAAAAAATTATTGTCTATTTTGATTTTGAAAAATTATTTATATTCCATTATTTATTAAAATAATATATATATATATATATATATATATATATATATATATATAATAGTGCGCTGACGTTTTTATCTCGAAGCAAAATTGTCCTACATCATCCTATTTCTACTGAAACATTCTCCAAAACGACGTCGTTGCTAATATTTACTCTGCTTGACCCACAAATATACAGTTTTGCCCTCGTTTTGGAAGCTACCAACTCTTCTATGCATATAAATGATATAATGGTCTTTTTTGCCTTTAAATAAAAATTGATGTCATTTTTTTTTTATAAATATTAGCAATGCATTTCCATATCTAATTGTTTATGTGGTTATTTTTATTTTTTTTCCTTTCTATTTTTCTGGTATGTTTACTTTTTTTTTGGTTCTTTTGTCAAATTATAAATTTTTTACCTTTTCTTCCAGTTATACATATAAAAATGCATTTGTTCAATTAATATAGTGTACTATAATAACATAATACAAAAATGAAATTAATATTTATTTAATTATAAGATAGTTTATAACTAATATTTAATATTATCTTATTTCAGAATTTGAATATTAGTATATAATATGTTGTCTGCTTGCTTTTCTTTTCTTTTTTTTTTCTTTATTTCCTTTTTTATCATCAATATGTTTAATGTGCATAGAAGGACAACCGGGACCCAACAATCCTTCCAAAATTTACATAATCTTCATTTCCAAGTGCCCATATCAAACTTTTCTCAACTTGGCCCAAATCCCCACAAATATTCCTCCAAACAGTGGTGCAGGTCCTAGGAGGTATTATATTAAAATTTCTTGCTCTTTCAACTTTATATTACTATTTTCGATCCACATCTCTTCTTTTTATTTCTTCTTTTTTTAGTTTATATTTTTCATTTTTATTCTTTTTCTTATATGTTCATTATATTTTGCATGTTTCAGTTTTTAAATGCAACTTATGGGTTTGTATTTCATTTTTATTTGGGCTATTAGATTTTTTTTAAAAAACTATTTAATTTCTTTAGGATATAGGATACAATTTTTTTATGGTTTGTATTTATGTTAATAACTTTTGCATTTATCATGAATCAATAGCTACTACAATTATTAACTAAATATCATATTATCACTTTCTTTCTCTTTATTACTATATTAAAATGAAGGGTATGAATTTTTTTTAACTATATTTTTATGAAGATGTATTATCTATATTATTTTTATTATAATTTCATATTTTTTTACTGCATTTATTGTCTAATATATTTTTTTCCCGACGTGAGGGTCACATACTAGTATTAAATATTGGTAGGACTAAATTAGAACAAGAGAAATTTTAGCTACTTTTTATATTTTATCTTCTTTTATTCTTTTTGATTTTTGAAATGAGACATATTTTTATTTTTAATACCATAAAATTCATAAATATGAAAAAAAATAACAAATATAGTATTCTTTAGAAAATGAATAATATATTATAAAGAGATATTATATCTCCTTTTAGAATATATTTCATAAAATTAGTGGAATTTATTTACAAATTACTTCTAAAATCTAGTCTAAAGTTTAATATATTTATCTTGTTTTACATTCATATCTTTCTGTTTTTTCTTAAATACGTGGATGATAAGTATGTTAATTTTAGACTCAAATTTAAAAGATTTTTATAAATGAATTTCACAAATCCTATAAAATTTATTTGTATCAAATATGGGCTGAATCTCCCTTCTTTTTTTTTTTTTTGGATTTGGGGTTATGTGGGATGCAAGCCTAAAATCTGAATAGAATTTCAGAAAAATGAGTTTCATTCTAAAAATTAAACTGTTACCTAGATTTCAAAAATCTGATGGGAGACAGAAAATTTCATGTGAAAGCTACTTCATGGACACTACCAAGTATGGGTCTGGCAAGTGGCATCAACCTTTTTTTTTTAAAAAAAAAACAAAACAAAAAAAAATCTACAAGGCCTTTCACATGCTAATTGCTAAGTGATACCCACCTTATCATTCTCATTTAAATGTGATATGAGAAATAGGAATGAAAGCTACTTTATTTTTCATAGGGGTCTCATGTTTAAAAATCAACATAAAAAATGAACAATTGTTCATATGTCATTATAAAGGAGCATTTTCATTGCACAATCGACATCATCCAATTGGCTCTTTTGATCATAATCCGTGTTAATTGAACAAAATTTATTATTTGTATACATTATTCAAATATTTATTGATAGATTTTCAAGAAAAATTTCATCATAAAAGTTATTAGCGATGGAAAAATCTATCGCACAATGGGTCTTGAAAATCTTAAAACATTTAGAGATATTACTTTTCTAGTAAATCAGATTTGGTGAGACCCACATTGAAAGACAATGTCAATATTTCATCTATATTTAATGCAAAATTGGATGAAGAGTTACAAATTAAAAAAAAAAAACAAAACATAGTCAGTGTAATTGAAAAAAAAATGCTAAAGATCTAATTGATAACGAGGTGAAACGTTAAAAATATATCAATTTAGAGTTTAAAAAAACAAAATAAAATAAAAATGTGAACGGATATGTGGTAGTCATGTGGGCTTTGGGTCTAAAATCACATAGAAACTCGAAATCAATTTCAATTTCAAGTTCGCATTTTGGAATTTAGAAGACAAATGTAAACATATATTATTGCATTTAATTTAATTCCACAAATCATCTAACATATATAACCAAAAAAGAAAAACACAATTAGCTGAATAGAAAAAATCTTTATTAGGTAAATGTGTTTCTCCCTTCTCCATGCGGTCCACAAAGTGCATGAAAGGGACGTAGATGTGACTAAAAGAGGAAAGGATTGGGCTAATTATTTTCCCAACCTTTCTTTTCTACGTCCCCACTTCATTGATTTATGTAGATTATAATAGATTATATTTGTATTTTTATAGAATTTTTTTTCTGTCACTTGTTGAAATTATTTTATTGAACTTTTGAATTGAATTTTTCATTAATCTTTAAATTTATTTATTTTTTGTTCTGTTGATCCTTTTAAATTTTAATTTGATTCTATTGAGTAAAAAATAAATTAATATTTTTTGAGCAAAGTTATTATATGGAAATTAAAAATTTTAGAGGATACATATTTTGACCCTAAATTTTTTAAATTTATTCTGTTGAATCCATCTTTTTTTAAAAAAAAAAATTGTACTATTTAGTTCCTAAATTTTTAATTTTTATATTTTTTTTTCAAAATTCATGCATCAACCATCACATATGCTAAAGTTTTTCATTACATAAATCCTCAATAAAACAACAATTTAGAATTTCAATGGCTCAGCAATTAAATATTAAAAATTCAGAAGCTCAATAAAAACAAAAATTCAGTTGAGCGATCTTTCCCTCTCATCTCATTCCTTATCTGTATTCAAAATATCAAAATAATTTTATTTTTTTATATTTAAGGAGAACATTTTTTGCTAATATCTTTCACAATGGCACCGGTAAAACGATTAGGTTATAATAAAAACTCATTCACAATAATAATGTAATCAAATTTAAATAAAAATCCAAATCCAAAGAAAAACTTGGCTTCCAAATTCCCTCTAACCCCCAAAAGTACAAGAAAAATGAAAAAAGAAATAGGCTTTGGTCAATGTTGCTTGACATTGCAAATTTGAAATTGAGATGGCAAAATCCATTTTAGGTTCTGTATTGTTATAAATTATTTAATAAATTTCTAAAATTGAATTTCTAATCTATTATTTTTATTGAATAGATTTTTAAAAATTTATTTTTATTATCTCCCTACATCCAAAATTAACGGATTTAACAACAGTAATTTTTACGAACCATCAACACATGCGTCTATTACTTATTTCAAATCAAATTTATAGTTTTTTAATATATTAAAGAAAATTTGTTTCTACTAAAATCTTATCAATTCCACAATCTTCTATAACAACATTCATTTTCCCTCTTCATCTTCTTCCATTTGATCTTTCTCATTAATAAAACTATATATATATATATATATATATATAAACAAATTAAACCGAGATAAATATTAGTGAGTTTGAACTCAATCCATTTAAGTTTATCACAAACTCGAATTCGATTCAAATTTGCATACTTTAATTCGAGTTTGTCTCGTTTTAAAATTATTAAATTCGCAAAGAAACTCAAACTCATTTCTTAAAAAACTTGCTTATTACACTTAATAAATTTGGTTCAAGTTCGGTTCGTTAACTAATAATAATAAAAAGCTCAAGTTCAATAACAAAATATATTACCCAAAACAATAACTAAAAAGGGGTTGAATTTATTAGTAAATAATTTTTTTTTTCAAACAAATGATTTAAGAGTAAATAGAGAAGTAGAGAGAAATTGAAACACAAGATTTATAAATATTTGAATATTAACAAACTATACTTTTTTTCCAATTTCAATTGGGTATTTTATTAACATTTAAAGTGTTATAAATGAAGTTTTTCAAACTCACTCTCAATTATGGTATTTTACTTTCTTAACTAACATTTAATCCAGAAACTCTTGTATTTTAATAACTCACACAACAACTAAATTTTTGTATTTTGATGACTCACACAAAAATTTTTATAAGTGTTTTACTTATTATCCAAATCACTCAAATTCATTAATGAGTATTTGATTACATAAATGAAATCACTTACTAATCAAAAAATCTCAACAAACTGAGTAAAAATAATTTTCACAACAGAAATTGTAAAAATAAGATTGAATAATTGTACAAATAGCTTTACAAATATTGAATGTTTGTATTTCAATAGCTAATACAATAACCAAATCCTTGTATTTTGATGACTCATAAAAAAACTCTTATAAGTGTTTCACTTATTACTCAAATCACTCAAATCCATTAATGAATATTTGATTACATGAATGAAATTACTCACTAACCAAAAAAACACTCAACAAACTGAGCAAAAATAGTTTTCACAATAGAAATTATAAAAATCAAATTGAATAATTACATGAATAGCTTTACAAATATTGAATGTTTGATTTCTTGTTGTCTAACTCTAGAAAATTCATAAATGAGTCATATTTATAATTCTTTTGAGAAATAAAGTCGTTTGGAATGCAATTAATGCAAAATTAGTTATTGAACCACTTTTTCATTCTCGTTTGTCACATTAAATACACAACTTCAAGGGCGTGACTTAGTTTTTATAGGCATGTCTATTCTTGATCAAGTTGTGACTGAAATAGTAAAGCTGGTCATGAATGTTTTCTGTCCAAGAATGCACGATCTTTCATCGATGTAACTATTCTTTCATGGGCATAACTGTTTTTGCTTCGTGATTTGGCCAATACTTCATAGCCATAAATATTTGAACTTGAGAGAATTGACGTTAAGGATTCCACGGATGTGGCTATACAAGACACCAGTATGAAACTGAAGTTTCACGACGGTGGTGATTATTAACCACGAGTGTTACATTATTCACAGGCATGATGAACTTTGTCACAAACATGAATATTTGTTGATTTTCAATCTTTTGAACTTTAATTGATTTGAATTAACGTGCTTCAAAGTCTTAGAAATATACAACATATTTAAAACACTTAGAACACAACATATGGTTAAATTTTTTATTGCTTAATTATTTGTTATCATCAAAATGACGGTAATATCTTTAATGGTTCAACAAAATATAATATAAAAGAGTTTTAAATGAATATGTTCATTAGTTTTTAAACAAACGCTTTCAGGAGTTTTTAAATGAATATATTTGTGAGCTTTTAAATAAATATATTTGTGAGTTTTTAAATGAACATATTCGCGAACTTTTAAACGAATATGTTCGCGAGTTTGTAAATGAACATATTCGCTATCTAACGAATCAAATAATATTAATTTCGAGCTCAATAAGATTTTTGAGTTCGGATCGTTAATAGTAATAAATGATTTCAAACTAATTTCTCGCGAGTACTTGATTCGTCTACAACCATATATATAATGGTTACTTATAGAACCGTAATCATTGAAAGCTCTCTCACACACACACAGATATATATATATATATATATAGAGAGAGTGAAACTCCAATCAAAGGAAATTAGATTCATATCTCTTCTTCTTTACACTTACATTTCATCACCATAAACCAATTTCATCATTAACATCATAATCATCATCACCAACTCGCCTTTTAAATGAAGTCAACTCACTTCTCTTTCACTAATGGAGATGAAAGATAGATTCCCAACTAGCTTGCCCCTCAAACAAAGTTATCTCGTTTCACCATAGCTGATGAAGACAAAAGATCAATTTGCAAATAATGGAAGAAGATATTTTGATATTTGTTTTACAAATTAATTTTTAATTTCATGGGCTTGACGAGTTGCATTCTATGAATTTTGATTTTCAGAGATTTTAATAGGTGATGCTCTGTGAGTCACTTTCTGTTCTTGAAAGTATAATACCCAAGTTTGTAATGAATTTGGTCTTTTTTGTTTTTTTTGTTTTTGATATTATTTTCAAATTGTGGTTAACGAAGGTTATTGTTGATATATAAGGTTTCAAAGTTGCTTGATAATAGAAAGATTTTGAGACTGTCATAATTTGTTATTGATATTAAATTTGTTAGTCAAGTTATGACAACAACTTTTCCGTAGCAGAGACTTAGGTGTAGGCCAAGTCATAGTCCAATGTCGTGAACGCTAGTACATTATAAAACTAATGATAGTGTATTTTTTTTATTACTAATTAATTTTAGAAGAAATGGTAAACGTTTAAAGTCGACAACTAATATTAAAACAAAGATCACAGATTTGATTTCCAACTAGGACAATTGTTGAGGGTAGAGCTGACAATTTTGGACACGACACGATTAATTGATACGAAACGATACGGACTTAACCGTGTATGGATATGAGCTAAACGAATATGGACCATAACCGTGTCAACACAATTGCGACACGAGAAAAATCGTGTCATAAACGGATTTTACCTGTCTAACATGTTAAGACACGATTAGACACGATTAAAAATATGTTATTTTATCAATTATAAAGATATGACTAATTATTTTAGTCTTACTCAAAATTCAAATATATATTATAATATTATAAATATATATAATATGTATTTATATATGAATATATTTAATTTGAGTATAATTAATTAAATTAAAGTTTAATTAATTAAATTAAAATTATTAATTAAATGTAAATTGATTAAATTGAAATTCAATTGATTAAATTAAATTTTTTAATTTAATATTCGTGTCTATTCGTGTATAATCTTACCGTGTCGTGTTAAGTAAAATCGTGTATAATCGTATCATGTCGTATAAAATGTATACGTTTATGCACATTAAGTAGATCGTGTCTAATGGTGTCATATCGTATAATTTATACACGTTAAGTTAATCGTGTCTAATCGTGTCGTGTTAACACGGATTTTAATCGTGTCGTGTTTTAAATTTTTGACACGATTAGTTAATCGTATCATATTCTTGCTGGGTATAATCGTGTCATATCCGATTAAGATACGACACGAATTGCCAACCCTAATTGAGGGGAATATTGTTGACTAAGATGTGACATCAATTTACTTGTAGTAGAAATCTAAGTATAGATCTAAATCATAATCTATTGTCATTGGTGCTAGTATAATATAAGATTAATAATAGGATTTTCTCTATTACGTATCGATTTAAAAAAAATGTTAAACGTTTGATATGCACAGAATTGAACAATAAATTGATTAAAATGTTTGGGTATATAGAAGGATGAGAGATGCACATAAGGTATTTGATAGAATGTCGAAGAACATGGATTCTTAGCATTTGTTGATAAGCGGGCGTGTAGGAGAACAAGAGACGCGCGCAGAGTATTTGATAGAATGCCTGACAGGAACATGGGTTCTTGACATCTGTTGATGGAGTAGGTATGCAGACAATAAGCTGGGTGATGACTTTTGCCGTTAGTATTTTTCTTTTTTTTTTTTTTTTCACCCATGAGAAATTAACCAAAACCTTTCTCCTTTCTAGCATGCTCTTCAAATTTGCTCTTCAATTTTACCGTTGAACAAATTAGAAAGCCAAACTTTAATTATAGACTTGCAAGTTTATTGAGAAAACACTTTGCATATCTATGGTTTAAGATTTCTTTTCGAGATTTATGTTAGATTTTGACTTTTGTTGTTGTCTTTTATATTAAAAATTATTTTTTGAACGCCATCAATGATAAATAATATTATTTTATTTATTCTGAAAACACTGTACATAGAATTCTTAAAAATAAATTTTTAAAAAATCTATTCGAATAAAAATAATAAAATAAATCTTTAATGAGGTAATAAAAAAATTAATCAAATAATTCTCTATTGTACAGGGAGCTGGAAAATGAGTTTTGGTATTTTCAAATAATGTCCATTTTGGACTGTTTACTTCCATATCTCTTTGTCATCTGCTGTCTATGCTGACTGCACTTAATTGCAATTCTACCAAAATATTCCAATCATTAACACTGTTGGGAATTGGTATATACCTGGCTATATACCATCTTCATCTTCTCTCTCTGTAATGATAGCATATTAATCACCAATAATCAATAGTCAATAATCAATATGATATAAATTAATATATAACATTTCATTTTTTTTGGGTAGAATATATAACATTTATTTAATCTATAATCAATAATCAATAATCGGTTTTTAATTATCAACAGCCAGCAAGAGAGACTACTATAAACACATAATTAATTTGAAATTATGAGATTTTGAATTTAAACTCTATATGCATAATGTAAACATGCAAATCAAAATTAAACAAAAGATGAATATGTATGTTGTAATATGAACTAGTATTGAGTTGGAATAATTGATATTTTTAACTTAAAAATTAACCATTTTCTAAACTCAACAAGCTCTAAATATATATCTACAAAATACTTTTTCCCATCACTTGTTCCTAATCTAAATCTAAACATCATTAAACACACTTCTGTTTTTTTTTTTTATCGAAATTAAACACACTTCTACTTATATAGAAAATGCAGCTATACATAATCTATAATTATAGAATTAGAACCATCTAACCCAAAATTCAATTTTCTGATTTGAATTTCTTCATCTCTTCCTCTTTAATCATTGAACATCCATCCTGCTGCTGCAGTTCCTTCTTCTTCATCATCTTCTTCTTCTCCAAATGCATCTTCACATAAAAATTCAAGAAAAGAAGCAAGATGGCTCCATTAAGCACTGAATTGAAAAGCCAGGCTCCAATTCCATTGCACCCTCCTTTCATAAAATGAAGCAATAGCACACCCACATGGCAAGCTAGGTTGCAACCTAATAACACAATCTGGCAATTGATGACGAAAGGGAAACAAGCACTGGGCAATCCAATTGCCGTCCAGAATCTATACCCATACACCACAGAGTAAATCAGAGTAGATAATAGGATCGCAATTACTTGAAAAGATTGAGAGAATTCAAGCCACAAGAAGGACATAAATGTCTGTATTGCGTTGTTAAAAAGATGAAAATAAGCCAGTTTTCGCAGCCGTAAGATGGTGAAGAACGTACGGAACATGTGGAGGAATCGAGAGAGATAGTACATATATGACCAGAAGAAAACCCGACCCGAAGGACGGGTGCCGAGAGGAAAACAGAGAAGCCACTGGAACGGAGTCTTCGACCGCCGCCAGAACCACCGGGTCTCTCGGATCTCCGAGGCACTTGAGAGGAGAATGCCGGCGAATATTGTGGCGGAGATTAAAGCCATGGAGAGGCTGTGGACGGCGGGGATTGGACCTAGAGGAACTTCACGGCCACGGCGGACGATAATGGCTAAGAAAATATTGACGAAAGCGCAAAAAAGGAGGTAGAAAGCTATAGAGGAGAAGAGGAATGACCAGGTGGAGCCCCATGATTGGCTGTGGCTCCACCGGAAAGTGACGATAGATGGATGCTCTGATAGGTAGTACGTGAGGGTTTGGATTACCGTAGCCATTCCGGGAAGACGAAGAAAGACACGGAGGAGGAGGAGTAGTTTACAAATTACAGGAGGAGGAGCATCGCCCTGGCTACGGCAGTTGCGTTTACTGTTTACCGCTCAGTCATCAGGGCTGCGTGCGTTTGTTTTTTTTTTTTTAATTTCTTCTTTTTTGTGGGTTATTTTGGAAGAAAATTGAGGTTCAAGGGAGGGAGGGCTTAAAATAGGAGAGAGATGTACGGACCGGTTGTTGGCATAAAGAAATGCTTGATTTTTTTCTAATGTTATACGTGTCATAATATTATTGCATACACTTTTTGCACAATTAGGTTAGAGCAGCAATTACATTTTTTTATTTGCATTCTATATTAAAAAAATTACAATTAATAAATAATAATAATTTTTTATGACAAATAAATAATTATTATTGCTAGTCAAATTTGTTTAACTATTTAATTTAGTTTCACATCCTGATTTATATGTTAATCGATATTTTCAAACCTGGCTCACGAATTCGAAAAGACAATTCATTTAAGAGTTAAAATTTTAACTAAGATGAAATCAATCAAGTGAAAATTTTTAAAGATATAATATTTAATTGATTTCATACCTATTAACTTATATTAGAAATGTTCCATATATGGTTCCATGTTTTAAATACAGATATCTATAATTTAAATTAATACATAATCCTATTTAAAGGTTTCATCTTGCTTGATTACTTAAAACAAAATAAATTATAATAAGTAAATTGGTATTATAAAAACAAATACTATGCCGATAATTATGTAATTATAAATATGACATAAAATTTTAATTGATCAATTAACCGTGTGCAGTACGTATAACAATCAAAAACTCTTATAATAAAACCACAATTTTCAGCTGTGTCCAGTGGCAAAATCATTGGAACCCCTAGAAGATCAATGGTTCCCTCGCCACTGATTCAAAAAATTCTCAGCTGGCCGGACTGGTCAAACCGTGACCGGAGTAGATCGGGATCTAACCGATTGGATGAACAATTTTTCTACCGATTGTGCATATCTTCGGTTTCATAGGTTGGACCAATTCAGTTTTGTCGTACCGAATTTAACAACTAATTTTAGTACAATGTCCAGGCTGACCGGTTTTAACAACACTACTTTTAGTCCAATCATCACTACATTCTAGCAATCATTTCTCGTCTATTTTAAACAAACACCATTACCAAGGATGGCATTGAACAGAAGAGATGTGAGTTATCCAATTAGGTAGATCGATTATGTTTGGAGATTCTCAGGCTTAATTATGGGTTAGGCTCGCTCCAATTCAACAAGAAATATCAAGCATATTACGGCTCCAACAACGAAAGGAAGAAGAATAAGACCAGATGAGCACAACAAAGAAACAATGTTGGATTGCAGAGAGAATGAGGGTTTGCAACAAAACATTCAACCCACAAAAACCATCTGGCCCGCACCAGATTGACTTGTTTGTGGTTTAACCATCTGGGTGGCTGATTTTCTCAATAGTCTCATCTAATTTTGAGACCGATTTACAGTTAAACTAATTTAATCGGCTGAGTTAGACCGAATTTGATAATCGTAATATTCATGCATATTAAATAGTAGTTATTGGAATAAATTTGTATAATTACTTAGCTAATTTTGTAGCTCATGCTCTTATTACAACTTCAATATTTGTTGCTAGCCTTTAATTAGGGGTTTCTCCACTAATGTACAAATTAACCAAACTCCTACATCTATTTATGGTATGTTTATTCATTAATTAACGTAGCAATTATATATATATATATATATATATATATATATATATATATATATATATATATATATATATATATATATAAGTTTATGCATGAATTATGAGTTGTTAAGGAAAATACTAGTAATACTTTCTTTTCAATACTTTTTTAGATATTTATTTTATAATTGGTCAACAACATCAAGTTTAATTTGTTAAATAAATAACAACATTGATAAATTAAAATTTTGATGATGTAGACTAATTATAAAATAAGTGTCTAAAAAAGTATTGAAAAACATATATTACTAACATTTCTCTAGTGGTTAATCCATCGAATTGCTTTGCTCATATCACAAAAATAAATTTAAAAAAAAAAAAAACTTAAAACGCATAACCAGCTTTACAAAATTGATACGATTTATTAGAGTAATTTTTGTATACCATTTTTATCTGATAGACACTTATGTTTAAATTTTATGTATATATATAAACATTTATATTTATTATTATTAATTAAATATTTGCATGTAAGCAGTAGTTTATCATGAATTTCAAATTAGTGGAGTCAAAATTTTATACAATTAATAAAAAATTATAATTTTTTAAAATGGGATAAATGTTTTTAATTTTTAATTTTCAGTGTAGTCATTTATAATTTTTTTTAATAAAAGAAATAAATTTACATGATGTTTTAAAAGATAACTTTTCCAAATCGGTGGGGGAATTAATCAGTGCATACCCGATCGGGCCGAAAAAATTGATTCGATTAGTTTGGATCAGAGACATGTGCAAATTCCATAGCCTCTTCCACCGTCAAGAAGAAGAATGCATAATATTATATTGGTATTGGACTAAAAATAAAAATTGACCAATGGAAGTAAAATGATGAAATTATTATTATTATTATTTTGAAGAGTAAAAGAATGAAATTATTAATTTGAAGCTCTGCACAAGTCGTGTATGTATTAGTTGTATATAGAATATTGAAGAACTACAGGAAATCATGACGGAGGATGTTTCCTGTTTTGTCCCTTTGAATGAGTCAAAACGAATGAAAATGCACAATTTCTATATGCTGTATTCATAATCTCAACAAGCTGCCAAGCTTGACTCTAAATTGTATTTAAATAATAATAATTTTTAATTAAAAAAATTTCACTAAACAAAACAATATCTTTAACTGTGATTAATTAAATTAAAAAAAATCATGGAAAACATATAAATAAGCAAATAAAATCATTTTAAAATAGAGTGTTATTTTTATTTTATTATATAAGAGCCAAATATTAAAAATATATGAAAAAATATTTTACATAATTTATATATATATAAAGGAATATTTAAATTTTTTGTGATCATCCCATGTCCTGATTAGCATTTGCCTCTGAGCTCAATCGTTTATCCATAAATACTAAATAGAGTAGGAAAACAAATTCTAATTTGATGCTCATTTTCTATTGTTTAAGAAATTTTCTATTGTTTTCAAACAAAGGAGAAGTGTTGATATTAACTAAATACTTTATTTTTATGAGGAAAAAAATAATATCAAAGCCAATCATTTATATATTTTGATTTTTCTTGATTTGGTTTCCATACTTTTTTAATGATTTAAGTCTCTATATTATTATTGTTTAAAATAATTAAGTCCTTTTCCAATAATTTTTTAAAATTAGACTAATATTATTAGTCTGCTAATATAAAATTATATTTTTTTGGTTCAGTTTGAATTGAATATGATATAAATTAAATAGTATGATTGAACTGTATTTACATTATAATTAATAGTAAAATTTAAGTTACATATTTCAATTCACAACCTAATCAATTGGCAAAAGATGCAAATTAGGCTCTAAAATCAAATAGCACCACAACATTGATCTTGAGACAATTGAGCCCTCGCAGTTCAATTTTCACCAAGGTCCCTAACTTTTCCCAATTACAAAATGACACGTGGTTATGCTATTTTACTGTTGACCCTAGTAACATCACGCGCTCTTTCGCAGGCAGTTGTCCCAATTACTGGTGTCATTGCCAAATTTGTATTTATAAAAGCTAGACGAGCGCAATATTTAGATTGCTGTCAGTTCAGAAAAGAAAGAAAAATTAAATTATTTGATGTAAACCTTTTGGAGAGAAGATTTTCTTCTCTCTGTCTCTCTTTCCTTTTTTGAGTAACTGAGTTTTACCTTTTCGTCCATCTTTGGGCTTTTCTTTTTTCTTTTCTTTTTGGGAGTGGGGAAAGGCCCGGCCCTCGTTTGATTACTGCTAACTCCCGAGTCCTAGCCGATGCTGGATTTGCCCATGTTTTCATGGCTAATTTCCCTAGCCACCTATTAAAAATTTGAATTTATATAAAATGACTAATTAAAAATGTTATATATTTTATAGATAGCCCAATGAATTTTCTTAAAATCATCAATTCGATATTAAAAATTGTTTATATAATTTATCAGATACCTAAATAAAAAATGTATATTCATTCTCTGCAAAGTGTCTTAAAACTTTTTAATAGACGTATTTGAAATAAATTTTAGCATATAATAAAACACTTGAAAAAGTATCTGTGCTAAATTATTTTTAGGGATAAATTCAAGTATATATATAAATATTACATTGTTTTTTTCTTTTTTTTTTTTCAATATACTATATATATGGATCAGGGCTTTAGAGATTTTATTTTTATTTTTTTGGAGTTGAATTCATATCGATGGTTAGGGATAAATTCAAGTATATATATAAATATTACATTGTTTTTTTCTTTTTTTTTTCAATCTACTATATATATGGATCAGGGCTTTAGAGATTTTATTTTTATTTTTTTGGAGTTGAATTCATATCGATGGTTATGTGTGGGACATTAGGCATGTGGTATGAAGGTCCTTTGTCGCAGAATAATCTGAATAGGCAACGAAGTTGGAGTTAGGAGGCTGGCTTGGGTCTTGGATGAGGCATGCCCGAAGCTTAGGTTATTTCAATAGGAGAATAAGCAAATGGGTTCGACGCCCTCTTCTCAATGGAACTTTCTTCACAAGAATTATATATATATATATATATATATATATATATATATCAGAACAAGAAAAAATTATTTTTCTATCTCGCGATCCCTAAATATATATTCTAAAGAAAAATAAGAAAATGAATCATAAAACATTAATGGAAACCTTAGCATGAGATGTGGGCAGATATATACATGACTTATTAAAGAATATAACATTAATTAGAGACAAAAATTGACATATATCATCATTTGTGACTGAAAGTCTTGAAAATTAAAAAAGAAAAAAAAATCTACATCAATGGAAAAATTAAATAATTATATTAACCAATATGACTAATGCACAGTATCTATATCTGCTGTCATTAATTATTGCTTCTAACTAATTTTTTTAAGATAATTTTTATTAGATAGAATTGTTTATGTATATTTGTTTCTCAAATGAGTATAAATTCTATTTAGGTAGCCGATAACAATATTCTTAATTAATATTTGAAATACTTCAAAAAAAAATTTCCAATGATTTTTTGTTCTGAAATTAATTTTGGGTCCAATTAGGATATAATTTTCATTTTTGCAGCCATGTTATCTCATTTTATTTTCATATTTTTTATTTGTTTTTGCTTTTGTTATAAGTGTACAAGTAGTTCTAAAATTGCAATAGAAATTTACTCATTAGAATGTGGATGAGATGACTTTAGTCTTATTCAATTTAATAGAAATTTCAAGTTTGAAATTTAAAAGTGTAATTATTTTAAAATTTATGAAAGATTGTTTTGCTGGCTTAAGGTCCTATCCGGCATGAATATGACTAGTATTTCCGCACGATTTTTAGTTGACTTGTTAAAAATACCTTTAATCTGACAAAAAAATACAATAAATATTTACGGCAGTTCAGATTTTTTGACAATAAAAAAAACGATGAAATAAGATCATTTATAGGCAATTAAAATAGCCACAATTTGAAAATAACATACGAATTAGACTTAAGAAATTGATTATTGAAAAAAATAATTTAGCCGATCGAAATTAGTTATTCACTATTTATATTTACAATGTGTGTGTGTTTTTTTTTAATGAATTTCCATTTTAGCTTTTAGGTGATACAGAATCAGAAACGTACAGCCCACATTAATTGGAAAGAATAGAACAAAAATATAGTAATCAAGGTTTTGATTTGTCAATATTAATTAGTTTTCCACATTATAATCGTTTGACATTAAAGGTTGGATCACAAAGATGAATAATTATAGGTTAGGGTGGTGGTGGGTAAAAGAAATATAAAATCCCAAATGCCAAATTCGCCCATAAGAATGATGTGATCAATGTAAGATTCAATACTTAATTATTGATAATTATTTTGGTAAGGGAAAGCAAACTTTGCTTTCATATTATGTTCCTTTCATATATACTGATAATATTTTAATGATTACAGTTTAATTTGATAATATTTTTTTAACTGTTAGACTTAATTAGTTCTACAACAATTATAAAAACTTTAAACTATTTAACACTAAAAAATACAATAATTATCAATAGAGCCGTAACAATTAAAAATCTCTTATATATATTGATGTTTTAATAGTCATAGTTTCATTAAATACTATTTTTTTAACCGTTAATATAATGGTAGTAATTAGTGTATATATATATATATAATTATAAATTTTCATGGAAGCAAATTTTTTTTTTATATAAAATTTATTATTACGTATTAGTAAGATGGAGATATGCTGGTCACCTTTTTTATATTATTATTATTACTTTCTATGTTTTAATTATCATTATAATTAAATAGGATTTGGACAAAAAGTTTTTCTTTTTCTTGATAAATGCTTTGTGGTCGCCCTTCCAAAATACATGAAATTTAGGCAGGCTCTATAACTATTTTTCTTGAAACACCTGATTATAATTTATAAACTAATTAAAATTTACAGCTGATATTTAAAAAAAGTATCATTTAAATAAAGTTTAAATCTTTGTTAATAAATTAATTTAATAATTTATTATTATATTAAAAAATTATTTATGACTTGTTTATATGTCCTTGTAGAGGAAAAAGATGTAAAACTCAATTTATTATTGCGTTAGTTTAAGAAGTTGGGTTAATGTACAAATTTATTATTGAAATGTGATTCAATATTTAATGTTGCCCATAAATTTTTGGTTGTCAATAATATTTTTTAATATTCTAAATCATGTCAATTTCACCCTAATTTAACAATCAATCCAACTCATTAACAACAGTGTTAATTCTAATATTAAAGTAATGACATATCAGCAAGCTAATAACCCTAATGCCAACGCTGCCTTCTCTCCTCCTCCTTCTTCATTGGTCGCCGCCACCTTCTTCTCCTTCCGGCTGTTGTTGTTCTGACCATTATTTTTAGTAAAAAGATCTGTAACCAGTCCAATCTCAGCATCAAGGAACCGTGAGGAAAAAGATCTTCTCCTTCTTCATTGCCTTTTCTGTTTGGTTTCTGAGAAAATTAAAATAAGAAAATGCCTATATTTTATGTGTCTGAGGTAAATGGGTATTGTCACCTTGTCCTCTTATTACATGGGTTCTCTTCTTTTATTATAACCTGATATTTCTTTTTTTTTTTTTTTAATTTTAATTTTTTTTTTACAATGTGGCCTAATACATGGATTTTTTTTATTATTAAAATTAATCTTCTGTTAGCTGACGTGGCAGCCCAGTTAATTCAGGGTAACAACATTGAGATGATTTTAAGATAAAAGAGATATTATTGAAAAAAAAAACAATTCATGGGCCACATTGACTATTGAACCATATATTCCATTGTAGAAAATTATAATTGGCATCCGATTATTTAATTAGCAACGAGAAAACATATTAAATATAAAATAAAAATATATACTCTCTGTCTTAAAATATTAGTCCCTTTTTTATCATGGCATTAAAATTAAGAAAATCATTTATAATCTAATTGATTATAATAACCACATTTTTTTCATATATAATAAAATCTCTCACTTGTAATTATTGGTAAAATATTTATTAAAATAAGGGTAAAATTGAAAAAAATTAAAAAAAATATACAATCAATTTGAGAAAAAAATTTATTCAAAAGAAATTAACATTTTGAAATGGATAGTGTGTTTTATTAATTAAAATCATATCACAAAAATCAAATCAATTATATTTTTTTGACATAAGATTTCGGCTGCCACTTTATGTTTTTGGTAATCTCATCACCATCAACCAATTAGCACAATCTTAATGGACTAAAAATGTGATTTTGAATATAATTCAAGAATTCTTGATTTTAAAAAAAGGAAAATGTATCAATTTTTCTTATTTCAATATTATTATAATACTAAGTCCAAAAAACTTAGTATTGGTACTTTAACTTCAATTTAAGTACATAGTATATTCAATTTATAACAGAAAAATACTTAATTTTTTTATTTTGTAATTCAAAAATATTTTCATCTCCAACTGTTAAACTTCATAAACCATTAAAATAATAATAAATAAAATGACACATAAAAAATAAATTGAAATTGATGACATGGAATATATTGAGTTTTTTAAATTAAAATATGAATTTAATTCTATGAATAAACCCTATTATTTTTTAGATTGAATTTGAAATTCTAAAATTTTTTATATTATTTTGTTTTTTGTTGCTACTTATATTGGATTTTGTTGGAAGGATTAAGTGTGTCTCTTATGGCATTGATCTGAAAAATGAGTTGGATTTGTGTTTGATTTTTAGCATGAAAGAGCATATAGGATTTCTGGATTTTTCCATATGATCTGTGGCATGTCAGAGAGAAGAGAGAATATATGGTTAATAAATCATACTCGTACCCATTCGAAGATGTAATGGATTAAGTATCAAATTTAGCAAAAGATGGTTTTTTAAACATATCCACCTCGTATTCCTGGTTCTTCGGTGTCTCCTTATGCTAATACTCTCTAGAAAAACTCAACCTTATTCATCACCATCATCTTCTGGTACAAGAATTAGCCCTAATATTCTTTTCATTGTAGCAATTCTTGTATTGTTATTCTTCATTTCTGATTTGCTCCACTTGCTTGTTAGGTCTCTAGACCATTTTTACTCCTAGATTTTCAATGGAAAAATCCAATATTTTATTTTGATGATTTAAGAAAAGACGACGGGTATCTTGGCAATGGAGAAAACAAGTTATCTTCTAGTAAAATTGTATAAATTGAAAAAACTGTTGTTGGAAAGGGGGTTTTGTTTATGAGACTTGGTAAGTTCAAGATACTAGATGATAGAACAAGTGAGGCGGGAGGAGAAACTAGTAGTTGGTACTTCTTTTTCATTGATGATTTAAGTTTTTTTCATGTCATTTTATTTATTATTTATTATTATTTTAATAGTTACGTGTCACTTTCAAGTATTTGTGAGTTAAAAAATTAAAAATTAAACATTTTTCTAGCATAAATTGAAGTTAGAGTGCCATTGTAATACACGTCTTATATAGTTGGAATACCTATTTACCCGTAGAACAGTAGCAAATAATTATTTCCCATGAAGAGTTTAGAGTGGGACGATATTGCTTGGGCTTTGATAGTAGTCTGTGGGTTTAATATCCTGGGCCCAATGGAGCAACTTTATTGGGCTTGTCAGATAATGCGAAATTCCCTTATGTCTGATTCCAGGGCAAGTAATGGGCCTTAATGGTTCATATCTGGAAGTCTACAAATCGTGCAGTCAAAAACGAATCAAACACACTTATATTATATCATAACCATCCACTTCGTTTCCGAGAAAAAGCTCAGCCGCCTGATGTGGACGCAATCACTAGTGAAGGGAAAATTCGGGGAGTAGGCTCGAGAATTTTCCAGGGAAGTTTTCGATTTCTTGCCTAATATTTAGGTTCCTTTCGTAGACTTCGTATTTGTCTTCGTTTTCTCGTCTCTCTCCTTCAAGATCAAAGTATTTTTGATTTATCAACTGTAATCAGGTCAGTAATCCTCTTCCTATTAGTTCTTTATTTCGAATATTTTGTATTATTAGGCAGATATCTGAAGAGGGGAACAAAAAAATACAAAAGATTTTGCTTTTGTAGGTAATTCTGTTGTTCAAATTTATTGGGTTACTTTTATTTCTTGTATTACTGCATAATTCGTGAATTTTTGTCTGTTTGATTTGAGCATGTTGATGGGTTCTGCTGACTGGTTTATTGCGGCTGCAAGATTCTTGAATTTTATTTTGATTTAGATTTCAGGAATTTAGGGATTCAACGACCTTGTTTATGGGGATTTGATGTTTTTTTTTGGTACGAGGGATTTTATGTTTAATTTGCTTATATGCATAATTTTGGGTTTCTTATTGTTTTTATTGAGTTTTGTTTGAATGCAGGCATTGGGTTTTGGCTTCTAGATAGAGAGAGATGGTTGTCGGGATTGGTGAATCTACTAGTGTGCCGCCTGAAAGTTCAACTTACTCGAGCAATAATGGCAACGATGCGGGGGATTTCGAATGCAATATTTGCTTTGAATTAGCTCAAGATCCGATTGTGACCCTTTGTGGTCATCTTTTCTGTTGGCCTTGCCTCTACAGATGGCTACACCATCATTCGCACTCACATGAGTGCCCAGTTTGTAAGGCACTTATACAAGAAGAGAAATTGGTTCCTCTTTATGGTAGAGGAAAAACACAAACAGATCCTCGATCCAAATCTTATACGGGTATTGACATTCCTAGTCGCCCAGCTGCGCAAAGACCTGAAACTGCACCCCCTCCACCCCCTGGAGCTAATTACTTTCCTAATTATGGGTTTGGTTTGATGGGGGGATTTGTACCGATGGCAACTGCAAGGATTGGGAACTTCACATTGTCAACTGCTTTTGGTGGTCTATCTTTATTCCCTTCCCTGTTCAATGTTCAATTTCATGGTTTCCCGGATGCTACTGTATACGGAACAACATCTGGCTATCCATATGGATTTCATGGGTTTCATGGTGGCCATGCACATGGATTCCCTCAGCCAATGAGTAGAGGACAGCAGGCTGATAACGTTCTGAAGAATCTTCTTTTGTTGATTGGTGTCTTGGTGGTTCTCGCTTTGCTTTGGTGGTAAATTGATTTCTTGCATATTGAAGTTAAACTAGTATTACTCATGTTGAGCTGCCATACATCATGTCTTTGTACATATAGTAGTTGCTTTGGCTATTCCTCTTTGTTCTCAAGAAAGATATCAATGCAATACTTTCTTGTTTTTCGTAGTTATGATAACTGTTGATGGATTATATGTTTTTAAAGAATGCCTATTTTCTTTAAAGCTTGCAAGTTGAAAGTTTGTTCATCCCAAGATGATTCCTTTTTTTGGACATATTGCAGTATAGTTTTTCAATTAGTTTTTAAACATCTTCAAAATTTGTTTCTTCATATCATTGACGAGTATACCTTTTCTGCTTTTGGTTGAAGCATGTATTCTTAAAGATATTGGAGCCAAATTTATATGGTTGCCCGATAGTATTTTTACTCTTTATTGTTACTGAGGATGTGGATGGTTTAAAGTAATCTTTTTCAATATGTGTAAAGAGTGAGGAATTTTGAGGGCATTTTTGGAGGGAAAATCTATCATGTAGAGCATGTTCTGATAGGTCATTGAATGGTATATGGGTCAGAGAAATGAGTGAAGTTAAGGAATTTGATTGGTTCTTAGACATATTAGTTTGCAAGATGTGCGAGTTATTGTTTTGCCGAGTTATTGTTTGTGCTTTGCTAGTAACCATCATGGAAACTTCTTTATTCCTTTTCCTATGTATGGCTTGGTTATTATTCCATGTCCAGTTCTTCAGCCTGCTGAAGGAGAATCTTTTAGAAATGTTATATGATTGGATGCAGTTAAAGCTATAGGCTTCGTGCTTACTGATATTGCCATGAAGAAAGCTATTTTAGGAATGTAGTGAATACACATCTGTTTGAGAAGCTGCATCTTAGAACACGTATAAACAGCTGCTATGGGATCTAACCCAAAAACATGACGTCTGCTCAAATGTTTCTCTCCCTTCTTTTGTGTTGAGCTAAATAGGAAGGTTCTTCTTGGTATACTTGTCTGTAATTGAAGTGTGATCAGAAAAATCTTGTTAACGGTCTGAAGCCTGGTGATGGTATAGATAGTTTGGGAATTCTATGTTATGGACCTTTTACCTTGAAATTTGCTTGTGATTCTTGAATTGGTTATCCTCTTCTAGATCTTTTTTTATTAAAAAGGGAATTTCACGTCCAACTCTATATTATGCAATTTCTAAATCTTTCAATTTCCAAATCATTGATTCAAGAATAAATATGATTTGTGCAAAGATCCTTTGTCTGGCACAGCATGAAGTATGAGGTAAAGTACTATGATGGAAACAAGGACCAAAGTTTTGCCATGGCAAGGTTCAACTAATCGAAAAGAAATCTCTCTCGTTACAAGGTTCAACTATTCAACTTCTTTTTCTGATAATAGAACCTGAATAAGCATTCTCATTAAAAAGAAAAAAAAAAAGTTAGCCCTTTAAGTTCAACTCCTTCGAATTGGAAGTTTTAATTTCGTTATCGGATAAAAATAATACATAAAACAAATAAATAAGTTTTAATTCAGCAATTTCGAATTCTCAATAAACTTATGAATATGATTCAGAAACTTGCAAATAAAAATAAAAAAGTAAACTGAGTTTATTTTATGTGTCCCAATGACAAAGGGATTTAGTTCTTTCCAAAAGTTTCGATTTGGAACTTCCAACAAACCAAAGAAAAGAAAAGAAAAAAAAAAGGAAAAAAAAGAAATTTAAATGCACAATAACTATGATAAACTAAGTTTACTTTATGTCGGTACATATAAATAAAAAGTAGATGAAAGAGTAAAATTGTGCAAAATGCGAAATGAAGAGTAGATTTTATGTATATAAATTATTAAAGGGTTCAATCTAGGCTGGTAATTCGTGTTGTGTCGTGTCTAATCGTGTCGTGTCTTAATCGGATATGACACGATTAGACACGACACGAATACTACACGATTAACTAATCGTGTCAAAAATTTGAAACACGAATACGGCACGGTTAAAATCTGTGTTAACACGACACGATTAATTTAATGTGTATAAATTATACGACATGACATGATTAGACACGATCTACTTAATGTGTCTAAATGTATACATTTTATACGACATGACATGATTTTACTTAACACGATACGACACGATTATACACGAATATTAAATTAAAAATTTAATTTAATTAATTGAATATCAATTTAATCAATTTATATTTAATTAATTAAATTTTAATTTAATTAATTAAACTCCAATTAAATATATAAGTTCAATTGAATCAATTTAATTAATTAATTCATATATAAATATGTATTATATATATTTATAATATTATAATATATATTTAAATTTTGAGTAAAATTAAAATAATTAGTCATATCTTTATAATTAATAAAATAATATATTTTTAATCGTGTCTTAACAGGTTAGACAAGTAAAATCCGTTTATGACACAATTTTTTTCGTGTCGTAATCGTATTGACACCGTTATGATCCATATCCGTTTAGCTCATATCCATATACAGTTAAATCCGTGTCGTTTAATCGTGTCGTGTCCAAAATTGTCAGCTCAATCTGCTTAAAAATTTAAATTGATAGATGGTGGTATTCAAAAACTCCTACTCATCTATATCAAATATATATATTTTTAACGTGAGTTGTTTTTTCCAACAGTAACAGTTCCGGTGAGAACATTGTTTTAAGCAATTGGTAAGAACTTTCCAACGTATATATATATATATATATATATATATATATATATAGTTACACAGGTCTGAGGGTTCAAAAAATCAGAGACGAGAATTTTCAAATCCAATATAATTAAGATTTGGATCCATTGGAAATGAGAGTTGAATTTCAAATCCTTACCATGCAAATTGCAAATCTGTGAAGAATATGAGAGTTGAATTCTAAGAATTATTTTCTTATCTTTCTCACCATATGGTATGCATTGTCTGACTCGAAATGCACCGTACACTAACTACTCTATTTATGTGCTATTTAATTCTTTGCTAACGGACAACTTTGAGACTATGGGATTTTGCCTCTTTTCCGCTGACTTTTTAGCCAACCTTTTTGACCGATCTTTTAAAGCTTTGTGTCGGTAACTAATTAATCTTCTTTTAATTTCCCTTCATTTTAAGAAAATATTCTTCCACTTTTTTTATTTTACAATATTTGACTTATTTCCTTAAAACAAGTCAAAAAAAAATTTTTTTAATTGAAAGAAAATATTTTAAAAATAAAAATAAAAATTTATTTTTCGAGACTTATCTTATATAAAAAGTATCATTTAATTTTTTTATTTTTTTTTTAATTTTTCTAGTGTTTCAGTCAAATATAAAAAAATATTATATATTTTAAAAAATATTTTCCACGAAAAAATAAATTATTTTTCAAAAAATAAATGGAATTTTATTTATGACATCAACCTAACAAAGACCATAGTCAATATATAGTGAAAGGAAAAGAGGGGAAAAAAGCACAAAGCATGTGTAAAATAATAAGCCCTTAGATTTTTCTTGGTTTATAATAAGCCCCCTAATTTTTCATTTTCGATTCGATTAGCCACAATATATTTTAATGTAATAAGAGTAATAAACATTCATCAAATCACATAAAACATCAATCCCACGGTGAAATTAATGAGACTAATTGAACTTAAAATTAAATAATTAGAGCTTGATTGTTAAAAAAAAAACAAAAGTGAGAGAGGTAATACGTACCAAAAATAAATGCAAGTATCTTTTTATAAAGTTATATAATATTGCGCATTAAATATCACACTATAATTTATAATTTGAAATTAAAATGCAAATTATAAAAAAGTTTTACCAATTATATTATATATATTTTTTATTCATAAATTAATTCGATAACTTATTATTATGTAAGAAAATATTTTCTTACAATGAATTCTATAGTTATAAAATAAGAGTTTTTTGATTAACTTAGTTTTTATATGAATATACAAATTGAATTTACTTAGATAATTTTTTTTTTTTTGCAAATCCTGTGCCATGAATTTAAGACCGACCATGAGTATGTATATTACATCTTTTATGCATGTTAGCTTAAATTATTTGCTTTATTATGTTGTATTTTATTCACATTATTTATTATTCCCATCGTTATATCTTTTAATATTTCTCATGCAACTTTATTTATTCTTCAAGTGTCTATCAATTTGTGTTTAGCTAACTGAACAGTTTCAGTTATAATCACTAAATTATTCTCTCATAAACTACTCAATGCTGATTTATATGTTTTGATAGAATATCAATAACCGAAATTTTGTATAATATTTATATTTACCACCTACGAAATTTCTATTTTATAGCTCTTTTGGTAAAAATATTTTGCTAATTTTTATTATTCGGAATTATTGTTGAGTTTCAAAAAAATAGATTTAATTTTTTTTATTAAATTAACTGATTTTTTTAATTTTTTATAAACTGTTTTTTTAAATTTATTTAAAAAAATATTTATTTATCTATTTTTCTTTAAAAATAATTTTATAAAATTTAAAAAATTAAAATTTTTTAAAAAAATATTTTTTCCCTAATGCAGAGCTGAAAATGCCAATACGATATTATTGGATTTATATATTGAAATGAAATACAAAGATAGAGAATGTGATATTGGTTATAAATTCACATCTAAATCAGAAAAAAGTCCTATCGCGGTTACCTTAACTTGTGGTAAAAAAGGGACCCACAATGTCTCCTCATTGGCTCACATGGATTTTTTGGGTCCCACTAATAGGATTAAGTGGCATTTCTTGATGGCCGCTAATTAAGCCTTTTTGGCAGAGGAATGCGGGGAATCAGGTGACGTGTGTAGGTTTTTTTTTTTATCACAACTTTGTCGAGGGTAAAAACTCAAGCAAATTGAAAATGACTGTTCATATGCCTAAGGCCCTATGGGGTCTATTTTTTTGGTAGAACCTGAGGGGTCCTTTGTTGTTAACTTGTTAAAGCTGCGTTTTTTTTTTCTGTTTATACCTAAACGATTTGAGTAACAAATAGAATTTTAAAAAATAAAATAGTAAAATATTTTTTTAAAAATTTTAAGATAGTTGTGTTTTTATTTTTTAATTAATGCATGCCAATGTATTTGATGAAAAATTTGTGAAATAAAATAAGTATTAAGTTCAAGACTTAAATATACAACTATCTTAAAATTTTTAAAAGAGTATTTTGTCGTTTTTTGAAATTTTATCCAATACAAACATAATTAGTTTCAATATGTTGATATATAAACTGAAAATATCTAAAAACTTACACAAAAAATAGTTATTCTTCATCATGTATTAAAAAAAAATTATATTATACTTATGTACGAATATGCTCCGTCAAAATATGTTTATGCAAATTGAAAATAATTAAATAAAAATAACAATCTCAGTTCAAAATGAACAAAAATAAAAATATTAATAATAACCCAAATTAAAATGAGTGAAAACCTTAGGCAATTCAAAGAAATTGATTTTATAATGGAAGTGGGATTAGCACTTAGGGATTGATTATCTATCTTTTCATAAAGATCCAAACTTTTCAGTGTGGCTTTGGATGCATTAGACAACAGATTATACAGAAAATAAATAAAGCCTGCATGGTGTTACGTACTATATTAATAATAACCCATAAAAGAAACATAATTTATAATCATATAAATTTTTTTGGATGTATTATCAATTGGTTTTTAAAAATTTATAAATTTATGGGCGTTACCTAATGCTGCTCAAGCTTGTGGTCCTTTATAGAGTAAAATTCTCACAATACATATCTTTTTCTATATATAATACTCAAACTCGAAATTTTACTTAAAAAAAAGAGGTGTCAAATCACTTTAACCATTCATGCGTTGGTTATAACCTATGATTTAATATTACGTTACAATAATTCAAAGAAATTGCATATATATATATATATATATATATATATATATATTAACTTTAATAAGATGTTTGTATTATATAAACTATTATTTAGCACCTAAATTTTAACCATGTGGTATATATAGGAAAGGTAAGAGAGGCGCAGTGTTGGAGCTTTCTTGGACGTGGATGGATCAACTACAAAGAGACATAAAGGAAGTTGAAATTAAATATCTATACAGAATCTTATTCTCTATACCATTCGATTTCAAAATTTAGCTCTTTAACACTCATTTCTATATATAAGAAGACCCAAATTTAGATAATATCCATTACAATATAGTAATTAGATTATGAATTCTTTAACTACTTAATCATAATTGCATCGAAGATTCCCAAATCTAAGTAAGTTTAATTTGTGGGTTCCTTGTTCAATTAATATTAATGAGAAATGCAAATATATATATATATATATATATATATATATATATATTTATATATTTTTTTCATTATTTGAATAATACTTACTCTTATTTTTAAAGTTAGAAGATCCATATGAGGAAAAAAAATAGAGAATGAGTACCCCTCAAAAAATGAAAAAGATATTATGAAGAAAATAGCTACACTATTCAACATTAATTAAAAAAAGTTTAACAAATAAAATTTAATTTAAAAGATGAAAAATAGATTAAATATTAAATTAAAAGACATAAAATAATATTATTAGATTAATAAAAGTTGATAGCAATTAAAGTCAAATACGTTAAGAATGTAATAATATACATACTAAGGAATTATTAGATTGATATATCAATCTACTAGTTTATATATATTGGATAAACCCTAAATCCTGACTATATTTAACTAGTTAGTTAATTCATAATTAAATATATTTAGGATTAAACTAATAATATATGATCATTTTTAAAAAATGATTAACTTTAAAAATATAAAATTCAATTTTTTAAAAATAATATTAAATTATTTTCACAGCCGGGGTTAAGCTAAAATATTTTCACCAACTTAATTTTCTTGATCATGTATAACAGTTCATAAACAACTCTCTTTTTCTTTATTATTTAAGTCAAAGTACTGAATGAATCCATAAACTTTGAAAATTACATACACAACAGATCTAGGAATTTATGGGAATTTATATATTTACTTATTATACATAAAGAAATGTTTGAAGTTTGAAGAATAATAAAGAAATGTGAAAGCATAGACTTTGGTTGAAGATGTCTTTCCTAGAAATTCCTTTAGCTAACGTGGGGATCAAAATTAGCAATTAATGCCTCCCTCTCCCCCACTTATTTTCTATAAGGCAATAAAACCCAAATTCATTTCTCTTTCACATTTCTAAGTTAGTAGTTCCTCTCTTGATCGCGATGCCCAAACTTGCTTCGCCGCCGCCACAACCGCTGCCTCTGCTGTCACACCATCTCCTTTACTTAGTATTACTCCTTTTGATTTTCTTTATTAGCACGATCAATGCCATCATCAACACTGCCGCCACCGACATTACTTCCCGGAATTTCAAGGAAGCTCCTAAATTCTACAACTCCATAGCCTGTCCAACCATCTCCGGCGATGACATGTGCTCTCAACAAGCGGTGCACGTGGCCATGACCCTTGACTTCCCTTACCTCCGCGGCAACATGGCGGCAATTCTCTCCATCCTCCAACACTCCTCCTGCCCAGAAAATCTCCGCTTCCACTTCATCCCCTCCTCCTCCGCCTCCTCCGCCTCTCTCCATTCCACTATCACCTCCTCTTTCCCTTACCTCCGCTCCCAAATCTACACAATAAACACCTCCCCCGTCTCTGGCCACATCTCCACCTCCATCCGCTCCGCCCTCGACTCCCCTCTCAACTACGCCCGCAATTACCTCGCCAATCTCCTCCCTCCATGTGTACAAAAAGTCGTCTACTTAGACTCAGACATAATTCTAGTAGATGATATATCTGTATTGGCTGCCACTCCACTCGGCGAAACGGCGGTGTTGGCCGCGCCGGAATACTGCAATGCGAACTTCACCTCATACTTCACACCCACATTCTGGTCGAACCCCTCTCTTTCGCTGACATTCGCGGGGAGAAAAGCCTGTTACTTTAACACAGGGGTAATGGTGATCGACTTAGAAAGATGGAGACAAGGCGATTACACAACCAAGATCGTTGAATGGATGGAACTACAGAAACGAATAAGGATCTACGAGTTAGGATCGCTGCCACCATTTTTGCTGGTATTCGCCGGATATATTGCGCCGGTGGATCACCGGTGGAACCAGCATGGCCTCGGCGGCGATAATTTTGAAGGGTTGTGTAGAGATTTGCATCCCGGACCGGTTAGTCTCTTGCATTGGAGCGGGAAAGGGAAGCCGTGGGTTCGCCTCGATGCTAACCGGCCATGTCCGCTCGATTCTTTGTGGGCTCCTTACGATCTTTTGCAGTCATCTTTCAACAATCTTGAATCTTAGAGCTTCAGTTAATGGTATAAACTTATATATATGATTCTAGCAAACAGAACAATAAAGTTGGTTTCATTAATTTCTATTTTTTTTTGCAAATTCGAATATAAACGATTTTGATAAGTTCAGGCAGAGAAGAAAGTGTTTATTCATAATATTATTCATAAGTAAGATTTCTGTTTTTGTAGCTCTGTACCTGAGAACAGTATATAATATAGTAAGGCAAAAAAAAGAATTGTATAAACTTTTTTCTTAATTTTTCTTATTTCCATTTTTGTTTGATTTGATTTGAGTTTCTGATTTTGTCTAATTCATCATTTGCAGGTTTTATTAGTTTTGATTATTTGTTTTCAGATCTGAAAAATTCTAAGCTGTAAAATTAACTCCATATATATTACATATGAAAAAAAAAACTTTTTTGATTGTAAATTAAAAATCAAAATTTATATCACATACGTGAATTAAGTATAGAATTTCAGTTCTAAGTTCTTTATTTTCTTTTCCCAAATTTATCTAATGACAGTATATATTGTCAAAATATTTGGCATAAGATTGAATTTTTTTATTCTTTTACACCAGAAAGGTTATAAGTTTGTTTCTAACAGTTAATTAATTAGGTAAATTACCAAAAAGTAGTTAGCGCGTATAATTGTAGGCCATTTGTCTTAGGAGTAGAAGATACTAAATGCTTCAGGGTTTGTTTCGCATTGAGTTTTAAAAACTGTTTTTGAAGAGAACATATTTATTTTTCAGAATCAGATTTTGAGAAAAGTAATTTATAAAAAATTAAAAAAATTAATCAATTAAATCAAAAATATTTTAAAACTACTTTTTGGATACTTAACATCAATTCTAAATACCCCCTAAATCAAGACATTAGATTGTGTAATTATGGAAAAATAATTTCAATATTTTCTTGCATACTTTATATTTTTAGACTAGACGATTTTGCATTCCTGCATTCAAAAAACTAATTTAATTTTTTTAGTTTTACCCATCTAAAATTCAAAAATTGCACATTAATTTAATATGGGTTAAAAGTTGGACAAAAGTAAAATTTTTTCTCTAAAATTTTTTAAAAAATTTATATTTAAATTTAAACTCGAAACCTCTAAATAAATGCGAAAGAAATCTCTACTATCTCATCTAGTTAAATTTAAACTATAGAAAAAGTGGTGTTGCAATATTAGAAGAAATCCAAACAAACGAATTATTTTATTACAAGTTTTTTTTCCCCGAAAAATGGATTATTACATGCTTAATTAAATTAATTTCCTTATTTTTCTTGATGACTCTTTTTTTTAAAAAAAGAAAAAAAAAAGAAGGAAAAACATGTACATGTCCGGTGTACCTCTAGGGCCATAGTAATTAACTACGAAAGTAATTTCTCTCTGAAAAATCTACCAGGATAAAGATTCCATGACCTTTGTAATAATTAGATTGTTTTCCATTCGTTGTGGTTGGATACCCTTTAAAGGATTAGTTATTACACAAATCATTGCTTTATTTCTGGTATATTTTTTCTTTAATTTACCTTTCCCATTTCCTTTTTTTGGTATCTGTTGTCTGGCCAAGGCCCAACATTGATTGTTTGACCAAATAATGAACCTTCTTAATAACAATTATATATCGATAAATATTAATTTAATTATTTAACAGTGTCGGCCTGATTAATAATCACATTTAGGCCCGAATGTTATTAATATGCATTCCTTAATGACATAAGTAATCTGTCGGTAACAATTTTTAATTTTTTTAGGCGAATTTTTATTTTCAAAATCTGTTGATAAATATTCAAATAATTTTTTTAAAAAAATGGTCAAATAACATCACGATTAGGTTATGGTCAGAAAAGTCAATTGACACTACAATTAACACCATAATAATTTGTTTTCAATTAACACTATGAAAAAATGCAATAAATGGTTATAAAAAATATTCTTTTTATAAACACATTTTTTAAAAAAATTATAAAAGAACGAGATTAATATTATTTATGTCATTATTTTTTTAAAAAAAGGCCGTCGTAAATATCATAATAATTTAAGAAAATAGATAAAATTTGATATTATAACTCTTTAAATATATTTGTTCTTCTTCAAAGTAATGACAAACAAAATTAACTTTCTACCTTTTTATTAAAATTTGATTTTTTTATATAAAAAATAGAATTTTTTTATAACTATTTAATTTTTTTTTCAAAATTTATTACGGAGTCAATTGAAAAAAATTATTTTTTTCAATTATTTAAATTTTTATAGATGGATTTTTAAAATAAAAAAATCCACTGCAAAGCACAAAAAAATACTCACGATAGAAAAATGTGTCAGCCAAAAATTTTAAAACATTTAGTGGCATTACTTCTATGTCATATTGATTTTGATGAGACCCAAATTGAATAACCACGTCAATATTCCATTTATATTAATAGAAAATTGGACAAAAATTTTTTTGTCATATTGGTTTTAATGAGACCCATATTGAATAACCACGTCAATATTCCGACTGTATTAATGGAAAATTGGATGAAAAATTTTAATTAAAAAAAATCAAAACATGTCGGATACAATTGAAAAAAAAAGTTAAAAATCTAATTGAAAATGTGGAAAAACCTTTAAGATGTTTTTAAAATTATCTCTATAATTTAATTTGCTAATTACATATCAGGGCATCAACTAACTTTTCTCAGAATTAAAAAAAAAAGGGGAAAATATCAGTAATGGAGAAATAGATGAAGGCGTTTTTGTCTTTGGTAATTATTTTGAAAATGAATAAATAAAATTAATTAAAATAAAAGGCTTTCTGGTAGACAAGATTGTTAACAAAGATAAAGTATAGATTGCTGTCGGTGACAAAATAGTTTCGAAATATGCATTTTAAAAGAAGGATATATCCCCAACTCTTCCTTTTTACTTCAGTTTAAAATAAAGTTTCGGTTAATTCATTAAAAAATTCGAAATTTGAATTCTATCTATTTTTTAAATTATTCAAAAAAATATTTAAATTACTCGAGTTCGACTCAATAAAATTTTTATTAAGCGAAAAATTAATAAATAGTATACTCAACTTAACTTGAAATCGACTCGAATTAATTCGATTCGATTAAACTTGAATATATTTAAATATTAAGAATATAAAAATAATTTAATAAATAATAAAAAATAATTAATTGATTGATTAAACTCGCAAATCTTATGAATTGAGTATTGTGACATTCGAATTCGATTTGATAATTTATTCGAACTCAACTCGATTAGTTTTGAATTGAATTCAAATATTTTAAAAACTGAAATCAAATAATTACGAATAATTTAATTTATTTACGCTCAATTCAGTTCCTAAGAGGCTATGTATCTATTTTTTTTCTCCTTTTTTCAATGATGTTACATACCTTCACATTCCCTCTCCTAATCCTATCATGTGTTATTATTAAGGACACATTTTTCTATGAGAAATCTAAGGCGAAGACAATGAATTTTTCTCTGCCTGCTTAGATCTCTTCTGCTGCTTGAGCCACATGAGGACTTCCTAGAGTCAACTCTTTGAAATTTAATTAATAATATTCATCCAAATTAATTACAATATAGAATATTATAAACATTGTGACGTAGTCAACTTATGTATATATATATATATATATATATATATATATATATAGTGAATAGCTAACGTGGGAACTATGAACGAACTAACAGTGCAATATTTTTTTAGGAATTACAAAGCTTTATGTTCTTCCGAAGCAATTCCCTTCTCTTCCGTGGAATTATTTATTTTTAACTTCACCATATTTTCAGTTTTTTTTTTAATATATATCTGGTATTGTACAGATGTATCATATAAAGATTCCAATGCGGTCACCAAAAAGTCAAAATTCAATAAGAATGAATAGAGTATTTACAAAATACCAGATTGGATTAAAAGACCTAAAAAAGTTAGTGTATTATAAACAAGTTGTTCCATATTCATAGTACAATTAGGTATAATCCAAATCGGATTCGAGGTCTTTCTTTTGGAATTATACCAGATTACTATCTAAATGCAACAACAAATAAATAGGATTCTTATGCTAATCCATTCAGAATTTGCTTCAGTCAACCTAGATTAATTTATATACCCACCTCAAAAATCCCTTTCCTACCTGAAATGTGCTTTCAGAGTTCACGTTAAGCTCTAAATCTGGTGCTGCTTTGTTACAATATATATATATATATATATATATATATATAAAAGTTAAGGGTGCAATTAAACCCCTAATAAAGTATGAGGCAAAAAGTTCATTGGTCTCTAAGTTAAATCTTAGTCTAATTAATTTTCTACACTAAAAATTCAATCCAAATCTCTTTGCTAAACTTTTGGGGAGAAAAATGGGCCAAGATTGAGGGCTAATTGCACAAAAATTTTAGTAAACACAGTGTAAAATGACCTTAATTTTAGTATTGCTAAGAGGCCATAAAATTTTAATTTCTATTATCACTTTAACATTATGATATAAATATCATTTATATATGATACAAATATATCATCTCTGCACTTATAATTAAACAGAATGAATTTTAAAAAAATAACATCACAAATATCTCAATTTTGGAACTCACTCTCTCTTTATGCACATGCTTCTGCATGTGCACTGTAATGCTTTTATATGCATGACAACTCACTGTTAGGGAATTGCCTAATGCATATCTTCATGATTAAGAAAAAATTTAAGTTTATTCACATAAATTCAATCTATATTTTTATATATAAATCAAGTTAATAATTTATTGCAAATTAAAAAAATAATTTTATAATTAATTTCATATAGATATATGCTTGTCTTGGTTTATAAATGAATAAATAAATTTAGTCCAAAGCAAAATATTTATTTCGATGATAAAATGAGATGATTAAAAGCCTCTCTTTTATCTACCAGTACCATTTTTTTAATCGCTATTAGGACTTCATTTTCAGTTAGATTTTTTTTAATTGACTTAGGGGATGTTTGAGATTTGTCCAATAAGTAGGTTTAAAATTTTTTTTATTTAATTGACTGATTTTTTTAATTTTTTATAAACTGATTTTCTCTAATTTGCTTCTAAAAAAATCATTTATTTACCTGTTTCTCTCCAAAATTATTTTTCAAAACTCAAAAAATTTAAAAATAAATTTTTTTCTCCAAAAGTGCATACAATGCCAAACAGAGCCTTATATATATATTGATCAAAGGAAGATGAATAATTGAATAAGAAGCTTTAACATCTATAATATATAAGGTTATAACTGTTCACATGTCCCTTTTTTTCCCCTTGAACAAAATTTCTTTTTCTGGTTAAAGGACAAAAAATATTTAATAATAATGGAAAAGTATAACAAACCATTCCAGCTTTTTGCTTGAATATCTTTTAGGTTTTTTATTTTACAAATACTTTATGGAGATTGCTAGAGCTATGTACGAATTTATTAATAAATCAAATTAATGATATACTAATATATAATTAGTTTATAACTTCCAATACGGTCCTTCTCCCTTAAATATAAATTTCAAGTTATTTAAAATTTGAGAAGTAGTATTTTTACTATGGATGTATTCAGCACGAATTCAAATTATTCTAAAATGTAGGTATCGAACGGTTGAGACCGATATATATATATATATATATATATATATATATATATATATATATATATATATATATATATATATATATATATATATATATTATCACTCTCGTTGCTTTTAATATATGAATAAATTCATAAACTCTGTCTATTCTTGCTATTGAAAGAAAAGGTGATTTTTTATGCAATTTATGTGAATCATGTTGCGAGTATATTCTCTCTGTTCACAAACTTCATACGAGAAAAGGGTTGATTATTGCCAGGCAAAGAGGATATTGACAGGAAAAAAAAATAAAAAAAGTGATATTACAAGGGATTTTTCTAAAAAAGTTTGAACATCAAGCATAATAGAACTTTATATTTTATTGTTTTTTCAAGAAAAATTCTTCATAAGAAAATGAACAAACAGAAGGGAGGCGCTGTTCCCTAATTTCTTCATGGCTGAGTTTGGCCACTGCCATTGTTTTCCATGGTGAAGGACCTAATCCAAAGAATTAGGTGTATTTCATGGGCTCCCACATTAGGAACTTAATTAGCCCACTTTAAAGCCCAAAATATTCATTCTACTGTGTTCAAATTTATAATTTCGTAGTTTTTGAAGAAGCCTAATGCTCCTAGGGGAAAGTTTGTGGGCTTCTTAGTTAAATCAGGTAGACATAATCGTTTATAAACTAAATTAATAATTTATTTTCATATTAATAACATAAATTTTTTACTGTAGATTCCACATTCGTAAATATAAATAATTCTTTAACATGATAATTTATTATTGATTCTATTTATATTGATGGACACATGATGTTATCTAGGTAAGAAATTATTGTCAATTATGCCTGCCCATAATCAAAATTCAAAGTTTCTTGATCAAACTCTCTCTTCCTCGTCCACCGTACCCAAATCTGTCAACTCTATCCAGATCTTGTTGGGGTTTCACCGTCTCTTTGGCTGGTGGTAACCCGAAATCTATCGTTTTTATTTATATTTTATAAAATTGGTTAGTTTTTTGCTTTAATCTCCTTTTTGTGGAGGAATTTTATCGTCCAAAATAGGGCTTTTACTAACCAATATGGGATTTTGTTAGTCACAATCCTTCTCTTTGGTTCTGCTTCTTTAATAGAATCCAACTGAGCGGTGGGACTGCTGAGTTGGGATCTGTGGTCCTTGGTGACAGTTTTGAGATTGGAGGTTGTTGGTGTTCTTCCTCCTTCCATGGTTCACTGTCTTAGAATTAAGACAACTCTTGTTCAAAAGTTGATCCTTTTTATACTTGGTGAATTTTTATGGAGGAAAATCCTCTCCGGCTGTTAGTGGTAGAAATGGTAGGTGAAATCAATTGCCTTATAAGACTAAAGGGCTTGGATTATTTGTATTGCTAATGTTTTTAAAATTTTGTTGCTCCCAAATCCTCCTCCAAATGTGGAGATTAATATGTTGTTTTTAATAAAAATATATGATTTTTTCCCGAACAGGGAAAAAAAATAATTGTCTCCCCAAAAAAAACTGTACTAATTACTATATTTAGGGGACAAAAGCAGAGAAGGGTTAAACTTTATTGATATGTAAATCATGAAGCTCACTTGTAGATAGCTTTTTCTTGCCATTACATTAAATTACAGATACAGTACATAAAAGCATTGGAAGGATCTCTAAGAATCTGCAAATTGCAAAAACAATGTTGAATCAAGACAAAGAAGCTTTCCTTTCATCAGAGTAATAGTCTTTGTAGTGTTCTTCACCATGGCTCATCTTCTTCTGACGGATGTATCTGTAATAGATGTACTGCAATATGATCTGTAAAATTGCTTGTTAAGGTATACAAACATAAAGCAGCATTAACAATTATTACATTAGCTCTATAGTTATGTTGAGAGTGAAAGAAAATAAGTTAACAGGATACAAATAAGTCGAGCACCACACAGACTGCGGCATCAAGCAGCCATGGCATGTTAGCTTTGATGCTGTCCCATTCGGTTGTTCTAACAACAATACTGCATTCATGTTGAGAAGCATTTCAATGAATCTGAGTCACTATATATATGTGTGTGTGTACGTATGTGTGCATAAGCGAGCACGTGCTCGAGGGAGAAGGAGAAAAGGAAGACATAGCTCTGAACCTGAGCACGTAAGTGAGATTAGCCACCAATGCGAAGACGAACATTAATGGATTTAAGCCCTCCACACTTCCTCTTTTAATCTGGTGACGAAAATCATACAATAACTTGGATTAGAAAATCAAACTTATCATAAAAATCCAATGACTTGAGATTATAACAAACGCTTACATTTAACCAGATTTGGGGGATTCGTCCGCCCATATATATAGCTGCCATAAGCCAGCCCAGCCACTGTCCAAAGGCACTGTGCTCAACTCCACTGCCTTCCTGTTGTAAACAAAATTCTTAGAATTATTATGGCCTCAATATTGGCGGAATTTTAATTGAATTGACGTTGCTAATTAATCATATATACACGTAGAAGTCTTCTACTGGCAAATCCAATGTAAGCATCCGTCAAAGCTTTGCCTTGTAGGGGCAGGGTTACTGATGTGGCAAGAAATGTTCCATAACCAGCCTGCAAAATGTATCATGCCAACACAACATTAATTTGTGTAAGAAAAAGCTGAGAATTATGGCAAGGAAATTAAAGGGATAACAATCAAAATTATGTTAAATTGATATTTCTGAAGTAATTTCAAGTGAAAATCATAAAGTTGCATAGTTTTCGCGATGATTTAAGGGCTCACCGATCGTGGAATTGGCCTGGGCTGGCTAACAAATTTAGCGGAAGCAGGGGCTGCCTCATCATCTGATGATGATTCATTGTCAAATCCCATAGCTGAAGGACCACTTCTGGCTCCCCTGAGGTAACTTCGAAATGGTGGAGTGCCACTGCCTGCCATAGATCTAGCTGATCTGAAAATCAAGAAAAGATCATAGCAAAAAATGAACAAACATATTCATTAATTAATTACCATATAAAATGATGTTTAACTAGAATCTTAGGAAGTGCATACGTACGTGTAGTAATACTCCCTACGAGTTGCTGCTCTTGGTGAAGCACGGGGTATAGGAATGCCTGAATCAGCTGACTTGGGTCTCAATGGTTTTTTAACATCCTCAACCTGATAGCATTAAGCCCATTTAATTTTTAGTCATGATTATAATAGACTAAGTGGAAATGGCCAGAAGGCAAAATCCCTTCAGGGACTAAACCAAATCATGCCAACTGATTCTTACTTTATAAGTATGAAAGTGATAATAAAAAATTATTTTTTTGGATGTTATTGACTGAATCCATGATATATGGGCAATGGGTTAGACATAAATAAGAATTTTCGGAAAATATAGCTAGAGTACCTGGTGGTCATCATCATTGGTTTTGCATTTCCACCACCTGTAAATATGATCATAGTATAAACCCTGTAGCACTAATACTATAGTGCTAGCAGTGTATAGCTGCAAAAGAAACCATCAAACCAAAAAATAAAAATCAAAAAATAAAAAAAGTTTAATAAGGTATATATTAGGATTATTCTGCAGCTGCCACTGTAGCCATAACAATTAAATTTTGTTTTTGAACAAGACATAACAAATTATGAAGGCATGGACAAAAGTATTTACTGCAAGGAGAGCAACCCAAAAGTTTGTGTGTGGGACCACAGACTTGTATGACAATGGTCACATACATTGTTTTATTCTTTTTTTTTTTTTAATTTTCTGTAAATTGAAGAAATATTAATTAAATTTAAATATTTGTGACAATGATTAGATTATTGAATATTGGTTCACTTCTTGATAAAGGAAAAAGTAGTCCTATACACAAGGAAAGATTACACTCAGTGTATAAAATTGAGCACTAAGTCTCTTTTAGTTTTTTTAAATATCTTTGAAAATGATATACAGCAAAGAAAAACATTGAAAAATCAATAATTAATGATATGAGAATTTCTTCTGTAAATCCACTAAATCAACTATAACAAAGTTGGCTTGGGCTATAACACCATCCTCAAGTTCAAGTACCAGCTAATTCGATGCCAAGTTGAATCTTGCTAAGAAGCCACTTGCATTTTCAGGGATGAAATTGCAAATATGAGTAAACACAAAGGCTAATCTAGTAAATGGAGTGGGAAAATAGATGCAAACCTAACAGAAAAGTGCACTTACAATAGCAGTGTAGAACTGGGTCGGCAGCTGCATCCACAAATAGAAAAAATATTCGACAATGAGATTAGGAGATAAGTTATTTTATATATTATATACATATATTATTAAAAAAAAAACATAATGGATAAGCTATCAGACATCTAGCTTTAACAGATAGCGGTTTAAGCTGTTATGCACAGATGCCACAATTTCTATATGGACCACAAGATCCCTCTTTCTTTTTTTTTTACACGGCTATCATGGCTTCTCTTAGTAGATACTCACCGTCGCTGGTTCCAGAATACAACCCACAAGATTGAAAACATCTCTGCACCAAAGAACAAGAAGAATAAATAAAAAAGAGAAATTTTTGTGGGTATTTAGTGCATTAATAATAAAGGAAAAAAACTTGGCTTGCATATAAATCAAGAAACAGAAGTAGATATTATGTTTTAAGAGAGGAAATAGAGAACAGAATACAAACCCAGCAACCCAAGTGAGAAGAAAAATAAGGGAAACTCCATGGCTGGATTTGGTGCGAAAGTTGGTGATAATTTGAGGGATTTCAGCAACTCCCCAACAAACTAAGCTAATGAGACCAAACCCAAAAGAGAAATCATCTTTAAGATTACAAAGACAATCTTTAAAGTATTTCTCAACCCAAGGAACACAAGCTTTCTGTTCTTTAACACAGTAGGCGAAAGACATGGCCACCTCGTTCTCTCTCTTAAGAAAAAAGACTTAAAAAAAGGAGCGTTTTAGATGGTGAGAGTCTCCTCCCCTCATTAGACGGCTAAAATATATAATAGAAAGACACACATGGATGTGTATTATCAAACATTTGGCGTACTCTGATCCGTGAATAGAAACAAAACAAAACAAAACAAAAGGATCTACACTGTTCTAAGATAGGGTCAATAGCCAAAGGAAAGGAAATGTTAGTGTGATAATAAAATGTCGCACGCCGCATATACCACTTGAATATGCGATTGCTCCAATTTTAAGAAATTCAGGCCTATGGTTTTCTGTGCACCGTACTATAATTTGCTGCTACCTATTTGGAATATTCTTTAAGGTTATTTTTAATGCTCTGTAAGCATCTTATATATATGAAAATTTCAAAATTTGGAGAGCCAATTATTCAATTAAATGTTATGTAATGGTCAACATAAGTCATAAAGTAAAATTATCATAATAGTTTATAATTATATGTTATGTAGGAATCAAAAAAAATATTTTTTTACATACGTGACAATTTATTATTCATAAAACAAAATTCTAGGAATTTTTAGTATTTTAATTAGTAAATTTATTTATAAAATGAATCATATATTGTCATCTAATAAAAAATTAAAATTTATTTTATAAATATGAAATTATTATAAAATTGTTCTTTTTATAGGACAATAAATTAGTAGCTAGATTTGTAAATTTAATTAAGATATAAAAAGTAAAAAAATTTAGTAGTTCAAAGTATGGTGTCATCATCATGAACTTATAATGGCCTCATCAACTACAGTCCTCCTCTTCCTTTCAACTACCCCATGCAGCTAGTAAGCTACTGTCAGTTGATGGTGAATGCCAGCATTTTGACAGGATGCTGAGTTGAACTCCTTCCCATTTGCAGTCAGCCATTCTTTTGAATCTTTTAAGGACATAAAGAACTTCAGACTTCTGTCTGATGAAATTGCTCCACACTTTGCATGATGAATCTTGAATATGCATTTATTTTAATCGAAAATGCTAAACTTGCAAATAATTACTTTGATGATATTATATAAATTAATTGCTTTGGTCAATAATTAGTCGCTCCCAAATTAATTAAATCCCACCAAACCAAAACCAGCAAGATCCAAATCTATATTTTCTAATTTTTACCCTATTTGCTGTCTGTATAATGGAGCTAATCAAGATAATATTTTTTTTTCCAACTGCTATGATGATCATTATAATTTAGGATTCCAACATGTTGTTTGTTTCATTAGCTAGATCAGAGTAGGGATTAATATAAGTGTTATTAAATTAACATAATGAAAACTTATATATGTAAATTAATTAATGTACATTACTAATCTACAATATCAAAATGAGAAAGAAAGAGAAATTAGAAATATTTAATCTAATGAAAGATATTCACCAAGGCCAGTTCAAATTTTTAAATTTATTCGTGAATTAAACTGACAATAAATAAATTTGTCATAATATCATTATGCACTAATGAATTGAGATTATGATTTGATTAGTTATCCCATCGCATCTCACCATTTGATACTTTTTGGTTCCCTTTGTCATTATCTTAACAGTTTAGCTTTCTTTTATGCACCTCTTTCCTTGCTCGCACATTTTATTATTTTTATTATTATTATTATAAGGACAATACACTAGTACTCTTTTAAGTTTTTAAATTATGTTATTTATCCCCTCTATTTTATTATATTATATTAATATATTATTTCGTTAGATTTTCTGTTAAAAAAATGTTAATTATTGTGGAATAACAAAAAAGACTTTTTATAGTATGTAGAAAAAATTACTATTTATCATCTGAGTTTTGACATATTATACTAGTATCTCCCTAAGATTTTAAATTTTATACTATTTTTCATGTAATTAAGAGTAGTTCTGAATTTTTTTTAATTATCTAGCTCTTCCATTAATAGTAAAACCATTAAAATTGACGAAATAATTATATAATTTTAAAGAAATAAAATTGATAGGGCAAATAATATAATTTTAAAACCTTAGGAGATATTAATGTATTATGTCAAATCTTAGACTGTAAATATTATTTGTTCCTTATTATTATTATTATTTGGATCAAATTCTCTGATAAGTGCCAAAATAGATAGATATTTAATATTTAATTCCTTCATAATTAAGGTAAAAATAATTTATAATGCATGAATTAATCTCATATTTTATTTTTATGAAAGATTTTATCAAATGATGAAGGATTAAGTTAAATTGGAGAATTTAAAGGAGATAAAAGAGACAAAAATCGTGATTGATTTTACTGACCTAACTGTCTACGATCTATCAAAGAAAAAAGAATTATAACACGCCCACGCCTGAAGGAGAAATGAAGAGAGACGAGATTTTATCCAGAATAATTTCAATTTTTCTGAGAGATATTATCTTAGATATCTTTCCAGATCAGTTTGATCTCGATTTTAATTACATTATCAGATACAATTGATTCTTATTTAGTCTTTTTAGAACTTCAGTTAGTTTAGTTTTATTTTTCTATAAATAGAGGTAAAATTAAGTAGGAATGATCAATCTTTAATCTAATTTTTCATCTTTAGTTTACTGCATTCTATTTTATTTTATTCCACTATTTTATTTCCGACTATAAGTGGTTAATTTTATATTTATAGTTAAGGTTGTTAAAGATTGGTTTTAAATAAACTGTGAGATTATTGTTCTTCATCTTTTTTTTATTTTAAGTATTTGAATATTTTCTGTTTTTGTTTATTTGTTCACAACTTGATGAATAAATCTTGCTATTTGAGTCTTTAAACTCGTATATATTTAATTGATACAATAGAGTGCCGAATCAATACTTTTAGTAAAATTAAATCGTTAATAAGTGTTAATAGAAATATTCATTCTATTTTAAATAGAAGAGCTTGTGTTCTATTGAATTGAATTAGTGGTTTTTCTAATTCTTCATACTATTTATAATTTAAATCTTAAGAATTTTGTTTAAGATTTATAGATAAATAAGATTTATTTGTAGAACTTTCGCATTTAAATTACATATAAGTAAATATATAATATTATAACTTGTTAATATTTATAACCAATTTATTTAATTTAAAAAAATCGTCTTTTATTCAATGATCAATATATTTAAAACCAAATATGAGATATTTTCTTAATTGGTTTAATTTTATTATTTTGAGTTTTATTTCCATTAAATCTAAAACCCTTCAATTTTTACCTCTTATTCTTAAATATCCATATTTGATAATTACCCAATCATTGTGAATTCGACTCTGCTTGAGAAAATTGAATTAGTAAAGCAGGAAAACAGTAAAGATTTTCAATTGCAAGACAATACACTGATGTTAAAGTCACGCATATGTGTTCCAAATACTGAGAACTTACGTCAAGAAATAATGGAAGAGACACACAATGCACCCTATGCAATGCACCCAGGGATAACAAAGATGTATCACAGTTTAAGACCTCATTACTGGTGGCCAAGAATAAAGACATAACAGAATATATTTTCAAATGCTTAACATGTCAGCAAATTAAGATAGAACACCAGGCACCAGTTGGTAAACTACATCCTTTACCAGTGTCAGAATGGAAATGGGAAAAGATAACGATGAATTTTGTTTATGGATTGCCTAGAACTCCATAGAAAAATGATGCAATATGAGTAATTATTGATAGGTTAACAAAGTCAGCACATTTTCTACCTATCAGATGAGGGTGTACACTTGAGAGTTTGGTCAAATTATATGTGAATGAGATAGTCAGATTGCATGACATTTTCAGTATCCATTGTGTCTGATAGAGATCCACGGTTTACTTCACGTTTTTTGGGTGAGTTTACATAATGCATTAGGAACAAAATTAAATTTCAGTACTGCATTCCACCCACAGACTGACGGACAATCAGAGAACTATACAAACATTAGAAGAAATGCTTAGAGCATATGCTATGGAATTCAAGGGAGCTTGGGATGAGTATATAGCATTGGCAGATTTTGCAAACAATAACCAATATCATAGCAGTATTCAGATGGCTCCATATAAGGTATTGTATGGCAGAAAGTGGAGAAGCTCTATCATCTAGGATGAAGAAGGTGTACGTGCATTAGAAGGGCCAGAAATAGTACAAGATACAGTGGATAAAATCAAGATTGTCAAGATTAAACTAAAGGCAGAACACGACAGACATAAAAGTTATGTTGATCAACATAGAAGGGAGATGGAATATGAGTTGGGTGAGAAGATATTTCTACGAGTATCTCCATGGAAATGAGTAATCCGATTTGACAAGAAAGGTAAATTGAGCCCAAGATACATAGGGCCTTACGAAATTCTTGAAAAGGTTGATCCATTGGCATACAGATTGACTTTACCACAGAATATGACTCAGATTCATAATGTATTTCATGTGAGCATGCTTAGAAGATACATGTCAGATCCTACACATGTACTTAAAGATCAAGCCATTGAGATTGCAAATGACATGAGTTATGTTGAAGAACCAGTGAAAATCATCGGATTCAAGACTAAACAGTTGAGAAACAGAGAAATACCTTTAGTTAAGGTATTATGGAGAAATTATTCACAAGAAGAGGCAACATGGGAAACAAAAGAAAATATGAAAAAGCAATATCCACACCTATTTCCAGGTATTAAATTTCGAGGACGAAATTTTTAAAAGGAGGGGAGAATTGTAACATCCTTGACTTTTTCCATATGCATTTCTACAACATCTCATTTTCACATATACATTTTGCATATATATCACTTGAACACATACATAATACGCATTTTTATTAAATATATTCATGATATACAATTAGTTTATTTTCAAGTATTTTGCAATTGTGTAGAAATGCATATGTTTATTTTATAATATAGATGAAAATGACATAAAATTAATATTTAAGTCAATAAAGAGACTATATTGAATTAATAAAAATTTGACATAATTAATTTAATTAAATTAATATAAGTGATTAAATTATATATTTATTTATTATTGGTTAGTAAAATTGGGTAAATGTATATATGTATACATGAATGTATATATATGTATGTATGATGATAATAAAAATAATAAAAAAAAAAGCATACCACAAAAGAAAAAGAAAAAAAAAGTAAAAAAAAAAAAGAGTCAAAAAGAAGAAGAAGAAAAAGGGACAGGTGAAAGAAAAAGAGAAAGGAAGACAATTTTTAACTTAGACTAAGTCTTCTTCTTCCTCATTCTTTCTTCTTTCTCTTTGCTTCATTCCATTTTTTTGAAGTTCCAGCAATATTTTCTTCTCTTTTTACTTCAGAAATTACAGCAACAAGGTTAGCCAAGGGTGATTATAGGTGAGTAAACAATTATTTTGTGTTAAACTTGATTATAGTGTTTAGGATTCATAAATAGACAGTATTTTGTGTCATGGTTTTGATGCTCTTAGGGATCGAATCTGGAAAAGCTTAAAACACAAAAGTTGTTCCTTTATGTCTTAGATTTATGTATATATAAATATTTTTATAAGATGTGTTGTATAGAATAAGATATCCTCTCTGTATTGAAACTGGTCCGGATGTGAACCCTAAGTAAGTTAGCTACTGTGTTTGTTAGTTTTGAAAGTGATAAAGCCATTATTTGAAGTCTCTCAAAACATGAAAGTTGTATATATATATATATATATATATATATTATATATCTGTATACCAAATATCAGGTTTATATGTCCAGTAAATTTTGAGTTATGGTGAATGGAATCATGATTTTTCCATGGTTTGAACTGCCTACTAAGTGCCCTGTACAGGTTCAGAAACTTATTTAATTATTTTGAGCTTCTTACTGATAGATTCTGTAAATTATCAAAATATAAAAGTTATAGGTATATGGCTTATTGAAATTTGGGTACTAATTTCATATTAATATGTTATGTATAGAGTAAGTTATGGCCGTTACAAGTCATACTGTCCTGAAAACCAACTTTGTTCTATAACAATAAAATGTTGCCTATAATTTGAGGGTCTTAGATATATAACTGATGAAAGTTGTAAACATAAAAAATTTTCCATTTGAACCCATATAAGTTCCTGTAAATTTTTATTAAAATATGACTTATATATTATAAGTTATGATGAATCAAAATTGGTACCCTGAAACTACCTAAGGGCAGAAAACAGGGCAGAAATTAGAACACGTTTAGAAATTTCACCAAAAATTGTACAGTAATACAATTTATCTGAAATTTTAATATGTTATATATGTATATGTTAATTTTAATTAAGAATAAAAATCATATTAATTGGTTAAGTACAGAAAAAGTTATAATCAAAACAGTCCTATAAGGTCACACTGCCTCATAGAAAAAATTTTAATTATTGATATGAATAATGTATATTAATTTGTTTAAGCCACATTAATTTTCTCTAGTCATAAATTAACCAATTATATTTTAATACTAGGCTCAAGACAAATTGGAGATTCACAATAAGGGGGTAGACAATAAGTTAAGAGTTGGAATCAAAGGAAAAATGTGAGTCTAATTATTAATTGAATTCTTTAGTGCATATAAATGTTACTTGCTATATGATTGTGATGATTTTTCCTTGAAAATATGATGATGAATAATTTATGACATTTGTGGTAAATATAAGTTTGTGTACTTGTGGTATATTTGAGGTATATGTTTGACATATGATATATATACATGATATATGTATAGTATATGCAAGGTATATGTGTTGACATATGAGGTATATATGTAGTATATATTTGGTATATGTGATAAGATACAATGGTTGATGAATATGTAAGTACAAGTGCATATTCATAATGACTTAAAAGGCGTTATGACTAGTTAATCGATATTGCAAAGCAAAAGAAGAGGCATATGACCCAACAAATGTGCAAATGAAACAAATGATCAAGCTAGCTAGCAAATGCAAATGCAAATGCAAATGTTCACATGATAAATATTCATATGGAAATCCGGGGCAATGTCCGTTTAACCTGGTTACAACAAAATAAAATGAATAAGCATAAGCATAAGCATAAGTAAAGAACAATTATTGAATACTTGATTTTATCTATATTTATGTATTATTGACTGATGAAATGAAGTATAAAGTATGTATTAAGTATACTTGATATTTGCTATTATGAAATGCTTAGTGCTTTAGAACTCATTTGATGGTTATTCTCACTAAGTCGCAACTCACCAAATTGCATCATTTTTCAGGTAGAGAATATTAGTAGTTTATATTGAGGTGCATATAAAAGTCATAGATCAAAGGTCACCGACCGAGTCTCCTCACTTTCTCTCTTTGCATTCCACATAAGCATAAGAACATTTCATTTATGTTTGGGGGTTGAATACTTGCATATGTATAATTACAATGAATGTGTACTAAGATATATATATATATATATATATATATATATATATATATATGCTTTCTCTCTTTGCATTCCACATAAGCATAAGAACATTTCATTTATGTTTGGGGGTTAAATACTTGCATATGTATAATTACAATGAATGTGTACTAAGATATATATATATATATAAATGGATTCAACTTAATGTTTAATTTATTAATATATGTGATGTTATAGGCTATGATTAAAACATCCGTATTGATTGTGAAATTATTATTGATAATATGAGATGAGTTAAAAAAAAATTACTCTCATTGTAAACATGAATTTTATTTTATTCTTGTTTCATACGTGATAATTTAATATAAAAACAACATATGCGGTATATAGATGTATAAGGTGTTAGGTTAGGTGTTTCAACTGTAATATGACAAGACGATCCCTAATTAACTTTAGATTACTAGCAAACAAGAAATTAAATCCTAAAAACTTTAGTCATTTTATGATATTAATGATAAAACTAAAGATCTGAATTAACTAATAAAAGCTAAATTAATTGAATTAACTGATACGATGAAAGCAGGTATTTAGCTTCGCATTTCCAATCCCGTATTTTCCCTTTTAATAATTAAGAATAATGAATAATAATTCTTGAAGGTTTTGCTTTATCCACTAATTAAATAAGTTAATGAATTAATTAATGTCTAATCCAATTTTTAAATCAAATTATAAATGATTTGTCTAATAATGTAGCTTTGATATTTCTAGACTAAATAACTGCTGACTAGTCAATCGTTCAACTTGAAATCATTAAGCACAATTAAAAAGGAAAGAAAAATCATTCATTCATAAACTATAAAGGTTCATACAAAAAATGGATAGCTAACTAAACACCCAATAGAAATTTAGCTTAGCATTAATACACAATGATCATGTTAATATCAAATACTATACTAAACACGTTGCAACAAATAATAAAGAAAAGAAAACTATGTTGCTCCTCTAAAACTCAACAAAGAATTCAACTTTAAATTGGTTAATTCCCAAATCTTGAGGTTACACTCCAAACCAATCTTTCAGAATCAAAATAACTTCTCCCAATGATGAAAAGTCTATTAGAATATTGATGTAGATTGCAGAAAAATAAAAAATGGTTGATAAAGATTATGAAAAAAATCTAATTCTATTTAAGTTTGAATTTATACCTAACTGTAATATAACTCTAAATTACAATTTTTCCAATTAAAAATATCATAATATCCCCCCAAATATGCCTCTGCTCCAATAAGAATGCATCTCCCAATATCAAACCCCATTTGAATGAAATACGTCTTTTTTTGCATGTTGGAGTTTGCAAAGTTGTGGAGCGTCACGCTTGTGATGGTGGTGTCATGCCTGCGATAGATTGTGCTAGTACAAGAATGGCGCGCTCGTGACAAATTGGCACACAAGGTAGAAGGTTGTTGAATTGTCACGCATACATTGAAGACATCACATGCATGCTTCCAAGCCTCGAAGTCCGATTTTTATGATCCATTAAACCAATCAACTCCAATTTTTATGAAAACACTAAGTATATGTGAGAGATCCATCCAAAATTAACTTTATCTTCCAAAATCATCAAACATACTAAGTAATCAGACACAATATATATCATTACAAAACTAACATTATAACACCAAAATCACTCAAATAAACACTAATACAGATAAACACATCAATAAGCTTACATATATTGATTTTTTCCAACAAAATATACTTGTCATAATGTATATATATATAAAATAACCCTCCGAATTTAGAAGGAAAAAAAAAAGGAGAAATTTACATGTGACTTAGTGATGCAAAGTTGCAATTCTTAACGTGCAGCTTCATGTACAAAGAAAACCCTTACATATCTAGCTGAAAATTAAAAAAAATCTTATATAATGATTTTTTTTGAAAGAATTATGAAATGAAATTTAAGCACAGTGTTTTGCTGCTTTGGTCAAAAAAAAAATCACATAAAAGATGCCAACATGAATCATACCATTATCCCATCCAAATTCGACATATACTTCGACCACATGCAACTCTATAAGCTCCCTCTCTATATTTCTTCCATATTATTTGGTTGAACAATGCCTTGAAATCATCCAGATTCATTTTTATTCAATTTTCTTTTTTAAAGAAAACATCTTTAATTTTTAATTCATTTCAAATAAACTTGGATCAGGTTTCCCTCAATTATTGACTTTGATCGTATCGTCTACGATTTTGTGATGTCTCTCTTGTCCTAGAAATTTATGAAGAAATGTTATGTATAGTTAATTTTCTTTTGTTTCATTTACATTCTTTCAACCTATCAAAAGCTTGGCAATGGGACAGAAAATTTCCTTTCTTTGTAAAAATTTATTCTGAATGGATCGAAAATTTTACGATTTAACTTCCTGTGAAAACATGAATAGAAAAAAATTTCCCAGACTAGAAGAATACTCCTCATCCCTCATCCCACCCTCATAATTATTTTAAATTTTAAAATATTTTATAATATATATATATATATATATATATAAGTTTATATATTTTAAATGTATGAATAATTTTATAATAATTTTTTTGTTAAATTAAATTATCCAAAAATTTTCTATGTGAAATTAATTAAAAAATTTCAACAAATTAATTGTAAATAATTTGATTAATTAATAAATAAATTATTCAGATTAATTGATAAATAAATTAGTCCGACTAATTATATATTTAATAATTTAATTAATAAATAAACCGGTCAAATTTCATTTTTTACCGATTAATTATGTAATTAATTTAATTATTGATTATTTATTATTTTTTAAAATTTTAAAAAATTATTGCCAAGACTGAAAGTCCCCACAAGGATGGAGACGGAGGCAAATCTATCCTATTTGTATAACAAAGAAGGGGATGAAAATTCTCTATTACTGCGAGAATGGAGATGGGACTTAGTCTCCCACTCCCGTCCCGTGCCATTGTCAAACTTACTCATTCACTTGTATTCTTTTTTTTAATCCTGGAGAAAAAAATATTTGTTCTGTATGTAGAGTTAGATTTCGAATCTGAAACTTTTCATTATAAATAAAGCCTCATATACCACTAGGATAAAAGCTTTTTAGCATCCGCTGGTATTCTTGTCGTCCAATTTTAGAATTTAATTTTAAAGTTTGAGAATGATTATTAACTTTAAATTAAATTTGTTGATGGGACAAAAAGATAATATCAAAATGTTATCTATTTTTAGGATAAAAAATTTAATTTAAAAGGGATCAAGTTATTGATTGTTCCCCTTATACTAATTTGTAAAGCAACAATATATGCTTTCGCCAATAATTATTGCAATGACCAGAGTGTTTGTATTAAAATAAACAAATAAAATGATCTCATAATTTTTTTTTAAAATGAAAATTTCATTAAATTAAATCAGAATTAACCCAATTTTGTAATATCGATGCCCAAACATTGATAATTACAAGGGGCAAATTCAGCATATAACCCTAATAATTTAAAAGAAATGAAAATAACAAGGATAGGCATGTAAATAATGCAGAACTAAGCAGTTGAGGATGAACTAAGAAGTTTTAAAAAGAAGAGAAAAGAGTTCCGTCACAGACAGGCGATGAGGAAAAGTATGAGAGAGACTAGATGGTGAAAGACGAGCACATCCTGGGCCAGTCACAATCCGACAAAACGGCGACGGTGCGCTGCAACTGGAAATCATCACATGTACACGTGTTAGCAAGCTTTAAGCCTATCCTCTTCGTGTCATTTTCATGACTCATGTCTATCACCCGTACTTAATCCTCATCTCCAAAATTGATTCAATACTATAAATTATAAATTTTCAAGCCATCCAAATTTTTAAATATAATTATATTATTAAGTTGTATATCTATTAATAGTTTTATTAATATACAACATAATTAGCTGAATTGAAATCATTTTCTATTTTTTTTAAGATAATTAATTTGTCTTCCTATCGACTTCTGGGCTAAATATAATTTTGTAGTTAAATAACATCATTTTAATTAGTTTTTTTATTTAATTTTTCATTAATCCTTTTTAGGAGTATTATTTTTCATTTTTTTAAAATTTTATTCCCGTTTTAATATTTGTAATAGAAAAACTCATAATAAATAAAAATAATAAAAACAGCACTTTAAATATATTTTTTGTTTCTTTTTTTAATTTAATCCAACGAATTTTATTTTAAGTATTTGCTTTTGAATTCTTATTTTTAACCGCAAATAGTCCAATGATAACAGGGTTGAAAAAATTAATAGAAAAAGGTTTTTGTTAATATAATGAGAAATAATTCACAGAAATATAATTTAATGAAAAAGAAAAAAACAAATAAATTATAAATATCATATAATTTAGGACTGTACAAAAATTAACCAAACTGATAAAATTAAATCGATTCAATTCAATCGTTTATATGGTTTTATTGATTATGATTTTAAAATTTTTATAAACTAGTTTTTAGGTTTGATTTTATATTAAAAAATATAAATTCAATAAAATCGAATTAAACCAGTAATATATATGTATATATATATTTGTATTGCACTAATACTAATAACAATTAAAATTAATATTATAACAATTGAAATCAATTAAAGTTAATATTATAACAATTGAAATCGAATCCTAATTATAGTGCATTAATAATAATAATTTTTTAATTTTCTAAAATTATGAACTCTTTAATTATCTATATTCTTTAATTTCCTTTGGAACACCTTGATTGAGCAAGAATTTACTTTACTAATTTACAAATTATATTTTAAATTTTCTATAAATTAAAGTAGTGTACTAAATTTTTATATTTTAAATAATATTTATATTGTTATTTTAACCATAATTTTAAATTAATATTTTTCAATTTTTTATAATATTTTAACTTTTTTATTTTTTAACTTATTTTTTTTTATGAAACTGATCAAATCCAAATAGTATGAGTTTTTATATTTTTTGTAGTATTTTGTTTGGTTAAAAATTAAAATATTTAAAAACCGAATTTATTGATTTGGTTATAAATTTTTAATGTAAATCGACCAAATAGAACTATAAACACTCATAATATAATTGAAGACAAAATCACCAATTTCTCTCAATTTTAAAAATATTAATAAAACAAAAAAATATCTATTATCTAGCTATACTCACTCATCAAGATAATTAAGAAGTTTAAATGCATTAATAAATATTATATGTATTTAGTGAAAATAAAATTTTGAGCGTTAAATGCTAAAAGCAAAAATTTAATGTGTTGGTTTTTATGGGTCTAAGTCATTCACGTGGAATTCACCAAGTCCAAATCCAATTTATTATATAAATAAACAGTTTTTTCGATTTGAATAATAAACTACTTTCCATGTTAATTACAGATTGTAGAACGTAAAAACAATTATCTCTTTGCAATTTTCTTGCAATTTTTTTTTTATGTAGATTATCCCATCCTATTAAAAGATTAAAATTATTCATACTGTGAATTAAGAACAGATTTTAGTAACTTAGTCTGTTAGAAATATTGAAAACATACTGTTAACACTCAACATACTCAAACAATCTTGCATCATGAAATAAATTTTTAAAAAAAATATGAGGCTAATTAAATAATACATTTTGCATAATAATTCTATAAAAAAGTTTGAAGAAAAATATATTTAGAAATAAAATGAAGCAAAAAGGCCATAAGTTGAAAATTCAAAGTTAGGTTCAGATTTTTTCTAAAAAATAATTGGCATTTGAAAAAGATTTTCTGGAAAAATATAATATTTTTTTTATATTTTGGTGCAATAATATTTTCTTTTTTTATATCTAATAAATCTTAAAAAAATGATTTCTCATTTTTAGAATGAGAAGTTATTTTTTCTTATTTTTAAAATATTTTTTTTGACTTGAAAATATTTTTTTAATTTATTTTTTAAAATTAAATTAAATATAAAAAAATAAAAAAAAATATTTTTCAGAAAGAAACTTAAACTTAATATAATCTTCTTTTGCTTAGACGTGATCCAATGAAGGGATAAAAGTTTTGTTTGGAACTGAAAATAGATACCTGCGTGTCAAATTTTACGATTAAATCAGTAAGTGAAAACAATACTTTTTCATTTTTTGAAAAAAAAAAAAAGAAAAATTCACTCTTTTTTTCTTCCTCTTTTTAAAAATAAATTTCAAAAATTTATTTTAAAAATCGATGAAGTATTAAATGTCTATTTTGAATTTTTTTTATTACACTTCGAACGTCCATATAAAAAATTAATAGAGTATTTAATACATATTTTTTCACCTTACTCTCATTTATTGGAATTACACACTAATTATTTTTAATATTTATAAAAGGGTATTGAGATAAACTGCAATGAAAAGTTTATTTATAAAATTGAAAGTAATTAATTATTTTCTTAATTTATGTGAAAAAATGAAAATAAAAATTTAAAGTGGAATTAAGTAAGTATTTATAGTCAATTATATTTTAAAAAATAAAAAAGTACAATTTTTTTTTTCATATGAAAATTTATAATTGATTTGATTTTATAAATAAATTCATTTTCTTAATTTAGGTAAAAAAAATTCTAAAAAGCTATTAATAAAAGTGGAGATAGGAGGTGTAAGTATTATTGACATCAATAATAAAATATATAGAATCATGTGAAAATAAAATAATAAATAACACAATTATTTTTGTGATTAGTGTTAAACGAATGAAGCGGACAAGTTGCTAATAATCGTTTATTTTCAAGCGGACGCAGTGCAGTCTCTTGATATAAGTTAAAGTTCGGTAGCACTCCAAATTTTACGCACACATTGGTAGACGATTGACGGTGGAAAAATGAACTCAGTATGTACAAGTTGATGGAATTATAAGATTATATAATTGAAATATTGCATCAAATTATTGACATTTGTCACATCAATTATCTTGCAGCGAAGATTCTTCTTATATTTGGATTGAAGTATAAAATAGTAAATGGATTGAAGTTTATTTTTGTTTAGATAATTTATTATGAATGAAAAAAATCATACCCATCATTTTAAACGATTAAGAATAAAATAATAATAATAATTTTATTAGTAACAATAACATTTTCTTTTCAATATCTTGATTTCTCTCTATTTTGGAGAGAAAATAAAAAGTAAAAAATATAAATTATTTTACTTTTTATTTTCCTTTCTTTTCCAAATAGAATAAAAAAGAGAATAATAATTAATATTTTATAACCTTAATTTTCATTCTCATATTTTTCTTTTATACCTAGTAAAACTCTTAGTTTTCATTCTTAATTAAAACTTTATTTTGCAAATACATTAATCAATTGTTAATCTTTTTCGATCAAAATTCTAATTGTCATTGATGAAAGTTCCCACACGTAATAAAATTTAGAGTTGCATTTTTATTTGATTGTGGGCTGTATCCGAGAAATATCCCTAAGTCCTACGGGCCTTCCTTCTCTTGCTCCCTAGGGTAGTCTGAATTTTTTATTTTTATTTTTATTTTGTTAACTTAAAATGCAACCTTTTTTGTTTTTATTTTTTTAAACTGTTTAAGTCATTTACTTAATTAAAAATCAACCAAATCAACAAATCCCCACATGCCACAATATTTCTTCTAAGATATATTAAAAATAAATTCTAAAATACTGATTCGATTTTCCTTTCTCAAAATAAAACTGAGTGATTTCCTTTTCAGTTCAAAAACACACAAAAAAAAAAGAACCATTTCTTTATAAATGTAAAATATTTTTCCAATAATCCAAAAGTTGAGATATAATGTGAAAAAGGGTAAAAAAAAAAAGTATTGTTAGGGAAAAAGGTATTTATGTTCAACATAAAAAATGAAGGTATAAAAGAAATTTATTCATAAAATGAATTATTATTATTTTATTTATTCATTAAATTGTATAAAATAATTAATTTTATTAAAAATAATTAATTTTTAAAAATTTTATTCTTGACATAATCTATGCATAAACTAAATCAATTTGCTACACTGAATATAGAATTATATGTTTTGATTATTGAAAATAACTAGCAACAAAAAAGGTTATTTTTCAAAATTCAAAAAATATTTATTTCGCATTTAAAAGGTATATTTGACTTATATTTATAGTATATAGTTTATATATATGTTTTATACAAAATTATTAATATATTTAACTCAAAATTATTAAATGTACAGTTAAAAGTATATATAAAAAGTATATGTGAGGTATATATGATGTATATATTTATTAAATATAGGATATAGTTATAATAAAAGATAAAAATATATGTGAGGTATATATAAATTATACATATAGTTTTTTACATATACTATATGTATATCCTTAAAGTATATATATAATATATGTAAGATATATATTTAGTATGTGAAATATACAAATTATGATAAAATTGAAATTAATCAATATAAAGGGAAATTATACAGATAATTGAAGAAGTATTAATTTTATAATACTCAAAATCAATCTCAACTTTTCATTAGTAACTGCTTTGTTTTTGTTATATCTAGACTTTTATTTTTTCATTCTAAAACACTTTAAAAATATTAGTAAAAATAGTAAGAAAATTTCAATTCGGTAAACAAAGCAAATTCTTTCGCTTTTTTAGACCATTTCTAATAAACTTGAAGCACAACAGTAACAGTTACCAATAAACAAAAAAGAGGTGAGCAAAGGAGCATTATTGTTGAGGAACAAAAAGCGATACAAAACCGGCTGTTTTAGTTAGGATCCGTTTGACATTAAGTTTGCTAAAAGTGTTTTTAGAGAAAAAAAATTTTATTTTTAAGTTTTTTGAGTTTTGAAAACTGCTTTTGGATAGAAGCAGATAAATAGATGTTTTTGCCAAAAGTAAGTTTGGAAAAATCAGTTTACAAAAAATTAAAAAAATCAGTCAATTAAATAAAAAAATTATAAATATATTTTTTGAACATCTAACAGTAATAACAAACACACCCTTAATGATACATCTGAAAGTGAGTTTCAAATGAGTGGAGAGAAGAAGACTTCCAAAGATGCTATAAAGCCGGGAAAAAAGAGAGCATCAATTGGCACAAATGCAGCCTCTTTATCCCTAACTCATGCCTTAAACATTTAATAGAACGACGCGGTTTCTACATAGAAAGAACATTTTTTTTCTTTGCCCACTTCACAAAAACGACGCCGCACACATGCAAATGCCACTTTCACCAGGCAAAATTGCAGAACGACAACGTTTGAAACCGAATAAAAAGAAAAAAACCCTAGCATATAAATATAATCCATCAGTGTATCCTATAAATGAGGGTTATTCTTATCCACTATTTCTTTATGATCATACTCCATCAAAATTAATACCAACATATTTCTACCATATTAATTACAATATATGAAATAATAACTAAAATTTACAGAACACAAAAATATAATAATAATCCATAAATGAGTATAGGTATGAAAATTACCTCTCTTTTTATGACAAATTGACCACTTAAATCATAAATTACAATTCTTGTAATATATGATAACAACACCAAAATAAATGCTCAAATTGTTTTGAAAGAAATTAAACCTCAATCTCCTCTCTTATCTCTTTTTTTTTTGTTCATTTATTCATCTACAAAAACTGAACATATATTTAGACTTTAACAGTTAAATACAATAGATAATTGGTAACTGATAACTAGTAGCTGATTGATTCTTGGTATTTAGTAAAAATAGTTGTAATATAAAATTCAGATATAATTTATTTAATTCAAAATATATATTTTTCTATGATATATATAGTTTTAGTATTTAAAAAAATCCCAACTATTCTAAAAAAACTTTAAAAATAGAGATATTAATAACTAATTAAAACTTCAAACAATTATAAGTTGCTAAATAAAATTTTTTATTAAGCTATTGTGCATTAAAAAAAAACTATTAGCTGCAAAATTAGTTAAACTAAACACACTCTTAATAGCAAATCCTAAATAACTAAGTTTTTAAATGTTATTAAATGTACAAAATAATTTAGTATTATGTAAATTTTTCTTCCTCACTAATCTATAAACATTTATCAAATTATTATGTAAATATATACTCTATTGATGAAAATTCTTGCTTATTTTGCTTGTTGGTTTCAATTCAGATTTTGTCAAGAGAAAAGTTTAAATGTTTGCGCGATGTTTGAATCAATTCTATACATAAGTTATTTTTATTTGTGAATAAATTCTATTAAAAAAGTTTGTTCTATAAATAAATGATTATATTTAGTATTATTAGTTATATAAAAAATCCAAAAAAACAAAAATTTAATTTTAACTTGGTGAAAGATGTTTTATCCGTAGTGTAGAATTTATTTGTAAATTCTATATATCTATTTTAATAGGATTATATCATAGTATAACTGATTTTATAAAAATTAACATTTATGAATTTAAAAGTATTACTTAAATCGACATATTAAATATAAATTGCTAATTAAATTTTATAAAGTTTATTCATACGAAAAAGTCTTTAATTAATTTTAAATTAATGAGAACTACATTTCCCAAATGGTAAAAAAAAAGAAATTACAACATTTATATTTTTTTAATCGTTTTATTAAAAATATTTTCATAATTCTAAAAATTTCACATCAATACTTCTTTCTTTCAAAAACACTTTTTTTTGTCAATTTTCTCATTAAAAAATATATTTCTTTTTATTTTATATTGTAAAAATATTAGAAGTTCCTAATAACTAAAATCCCTAATGATCGACTGTTCCTAATATCTTTCTTTTTTGTTATTGCCTCTCTCTCTCTGCGTCTTCTTCTTTAACTGCTGTGATTGCTGTCATTCCCTTTCTCCACCTCCTTTCGGCCACCATTATCTGTTTCGAGGCTACTTAGATGATTGTCACTAGTACAAAATAGTATTATATGTGTCTGTTATTTTGCATTTTATGCATATGTTAAATAGTAAACACATATATAGGAGACGCTTATGATATAAATTTTATGTGTCTGCCGTTTTGACAGACGCATATAATCACTTATACGTGTCCGTCGTTTAATAATAACAGACACATATAATAGTTATACGCGTCTGTCGTTTATAAATAGCAGACGCGTATAACCTTGATTATATGTGTCTGTCGTTTACTAAACGACAGACGCATAATATCAGATTATACGCGTCTGCTATTAATAAACGACAGATGCGTATAACTATTATATGCGTCTGCTATTATTAAACGACAGACGCGTATTTATTTATTTATTTTTAGGTTCATATATATTATAATATGCTACCATATATATATATATATATATATATATATATATATATATATATATATATATATATATAACTTGCGCACTTCAAAATTCATAATAATTCGGCTTTAATAAGCCACAATAGGCATTCAACATTTAACTCACAAAACTCAATAATATTCAAGAATTCACAGGACAATACAAACTAAAAAAATTAAATAAATCAAAGCAATAACATCATGCCTAAAACAATTCACATTAATCTTTTAATCTACAAGTTCTTCAAAATTCTTTAATTTAAAATTGTATTTCTTATTAATATGAAATATTTTATAAAAGTAAATAAAAAGATTACATACACTCTCTTATAAAGTAATTTGACCACATATGTCGAATTTCATCTATTTGATTTTGACTATATGATCTTTTTTCAAAAACCTACAAGACAAATAAACAGATAATAGAAAATATGTTAGAAATGAAAAAAATAATAGCTAGTTATGTATCATACTTGTAATATAAACTGACTAGTATTTGAAAGAACGTACCTTAAGCAATGTTATATCATTGTTATGATATACGACAATTTCGTACATATACCTCATGATGTAATATCTGCATTCAACACCTCCTTATTGTTGAGGGCACTTAAAATAGAAAAAACAACAAAGGCTCATGCTAAATAAAGGATTATAAAATCATAAAAACTTTAATTTAACTAGTAATTCAGAATATAAAATTCTCACCGAAATGTCATTCCATTTTAACCTGACACCTTTATTTTTTCCACATTCTATAGCATAAGTTCTATAGGCTCTAAAAAATAAGTGTATATCAAAATCGGTATTAATATTGAAAACGCTACAAACATCGTAAAAACTATTAGCTAGTAGTATTATAACTTACAGGTTAATATGAGGTTTCAGACTTATATCGCGGCTGCCACGAGATAGATGATCCATGAAAAATGCCTCACTCCGTTCACAGCAAAATACAATCAACATCAAATGGTTACTATAGATATACAAATATGTTAGAAATTAGTAAAAATATTGAGAATAAAAATTATGCAAACATGAATGTAAATATTTCTTACTTCTCGAAATATGGAAATAGAATGAAATGTTTATCTCTTTGTTCCTTCAAAGCTTTTATAATATATCTTTCTACTGAGTTAGTCTCTGTGAACATCAAACGAAGCATTGTTGGACAAAGAAATCAGATTGACGATATGAAGAATGTATCGCACAAGTTATGAAGGTACCTGCATGTATGAATCACAATACATACATAAGTATTATTTTTGTATTTTTTTAAATCAATCTTATAATATTAGTAATAAATAGTATAATCTTACATCATAAATATTCGAATGATCGAGACATCAAGCCATTCCATGGAGATGAGTTGAGCGATGTCTTCCATACCAACATGAATCATCTGATTATCTACTGGATACTTAAACACTGTAATATCTGCAGGAACTTCAAAAATATACCCAGTAGGCAATTTAGCAACCATCTCATGCATCAACCTCATGTCACCACTCAAAGTTGCCAAAATGTTCTCATTAACTAAAGGCCCATATTGCTTTTGTAGCTGGTTCTTTCGATAAACCGCTACCTTGTTTATTCTTTGGAGCCTTTTTTAATGGCTTGGATTTAAGTTTCTATCAATAAATAATAAATTATGATATATTATGATATATGAAATGCGATAATCTATATTTTATTGTTTTATAAGTTTAGAAATTATTACCTCTTCAAGAACCACAAGATGTTGTGGCCATTGAACAAAGCTACCTTCTGCTTTCCCAACTGTAGTTAAGTATTTAGTAGGCATAAGAAGTTCGGCTTCATGACAGCCAGATAATACTTCATCTACAGATACCTTGACGTGATTGGGCATGATAGGTCGATTGTGCACCGTAGCATCAATAAGGGATGAATAAACCATACCCCTTGCCACAATCACCTGCTTACCTTCATTAATGGTAACAAGTCTGCATGATGTAGGTGTCTGCAAAAACACAAAAAATAAATATTAGCTAGATTAAAGTGGAAGTGGAAGTAATGAAATTAATGTACTTTTTACATGTAATTCTGATATTGGAAATGGTGGGTCCACAGAGTGACAACTACTGGGAGTTGGGCGAGCAAATGAATGACCCATCTCCACCTCCATATCAGGGCCAATTTGAGAGGACTTCCTAGTTCTCTCCTCTATCATATTCTCAAGATGTGCAATATGTGCCGAGAATTTAGCAAATAATCTGACCTCTATTTTAGTCTCAAGCGCTTCTATAACTTCAGGTGAGACAGATGTTGCTAGTTTCCTTTTTCCAGGATTACCATAAAATTTTTTGATGGTCACAACACTTCCAACACCTCTCACATAGCCAGAATGTTCGGGCTTTTCAAGTGCACGTGGCAATATGTCATCATACCTCTCTGGTACCCAGCTACCTTGGGCTACTTCTCCCCGTAATGTCTCCTATTCACCAGATAAACAATATGTTATAAGCAATCATAGATAAAAAAAAACATATTCCTTGATATCATTGTCTGTTTAGCAAGTTATACTTACGATTTTTGTTGCCACCTCTTTTGTCTTTTCTACTGGGATTATATAATTTCCTTTTCCTGTCTTTTTCGTTCTAGCTCTTACCCAATCTAGGCTTCGATCATATGATGATGTAACATCAGAGCTCATAAATGGTGATGATGAAAAAGAAGAGATGAGATCTTCAATAATCCATTGAGTCCTTTTTCCAGCATAGCCCACACGACCCAAGAAATGTGGATGCACATTCTTTGCTTGCTTTGCCTTCGCCTTTGCACTGATTTGCTGTTAACAAAATAATCAAGATCTCATTATCAAGCATTGCATAAATGTAAATATAAATTGCATTAATCTACTTCATAATTAGTATCTCATATTCTTCAGATTCATGTGTTTGTTTAAACTCCTCCCAATCTTTCTCGGTGATTAAGTCATATAATTCCAATGGTGACTTTTGCATTGATCTATTCTTTATGTACTTAACAACCAATCGATACTTAAAATCCTTCCACCGCATTCCAACAGTTCTAAGTACAATATTTTTCTTATCATCCGGAATGTTGAACTCTTTCTGCAAAATAATATTTTAGATTAATTAGTTTTACTTCTTTACAATCAAATTTGTTAAATAGATTTGAAGGAAACTTACCTTGATATCTTCCCAAATTGTATTTTTAAGATCCTTATCGACCAGATCCCAGCTTTTTATCGTGATATTCACATGGGAACGTGCTACAAGGCCAACGTAGGAACTAAATATATCGGCGTATGTTCCTATTGGGCGATCAAACTCATCGAAATATATTGTCCTTTGTTCATTCCCTTGCTTCTTCAATTTTTTGCATGTGGTAGCTCCCCTAGTTTTCCTTTTTGTCATGATACTTGATGGCTCAGAATCTGGTTGTTCATTGGACACGATTTCCTGAAACATAAGCATAACATCAATAGAAGGAAAATTTATATAGTTGGAAAATTTATATACACATGAAATTCAAGTAGGAATTATGCAACCATAATGACTAAAATCAATAGAAGGTTGATGATATTAAGATGAGGAAAATATACCTTGAGTGTTTCTGTATTTCAGTATGGAAAACTTGATGTGAAGAATGAAGCCTGGTCCGAGATCAAAATCTATCATATTATCAAGTGAGGATCAAGATTAAAATTCATAAAATGGCATTGGTATCAAGTGAGGATCAAGATTAAAATTCAAAATCAAAGCTGTCAACCATATTACAGATAAGTTGCAAGCACATACAATATGGCTACTTGTAAGAAACCAATGTTGAATGGAATATCTCCTGTTAGCTGGTTGTAGGACAAGTCCCTATCAATAAAAGGCATATTTAGTAACAATTCAATCAATTAAACAAAGTATTACAAGTATTTCAGTTTACTGAGTTGGATGAAGTACATACAAGACCTGGAAGGAAGTTGTGTTGCCTATATTTTGTGGAATACTCCCAGTCAGCACCTCATCATCATGGAAGCAATTTTAGTTTATAATCAATAATATGTTTAGAAGGGAGCCATTTTTGGTGAATTGGGCTGAGGCTACAAGCACAGGCAAACAAGTCAAAAACTCAATATAGTCATGTAAGCAGTCTGGTTCAGCAATATAGTCATGCAAACCAGTCTGGTTCAGCAATATAGTCATGCAAACAGAGCCAATCTTCTATACATTTAGTTTCACAAGATAAAATAAATTGCCAAAGTTGCCTCCATGTCCATAAGAAGCTACCACAACACAATGAGGATGCATGTTTTACAAGGACAATACACATTATATCTAACTAAGATCAGAATATCCAGATTCATTTACTCGGTTCCCAATTAAATTAATGTAAAATCCTTGACCTTCCCCCACATGCATTTCATTGAACATAAGCATCTTGCATACAATTCAATTGAACAAATGCATTTCATACGTATTTTCGTATGAACAAATTTATGACACGCACTAGCTACGTGTCCTAGCATTTGACACTTGTATCGAGTAGCACATGTGTACTTATAACCTATATGAGGATTATGAAGTATTAGAAATGAATTGAATAAGTGACAAAATTAAAGTAAACAAAATGATTAGATTAAGATTAGTAAACATTTTGCATTGTTAATTTAGTTAAACCGGGCCAAATGATTAAGCGGTATTATTGTGTAGATTAGTCGAATTATATATATATATATATATGTAAATAATAATAATAATAATAATAATAATAATAATAATAATAATAATATAGATAAAATAAAATGAAAATGAAACAAAAGAGAAATAGAAGAGAAGATAAGAGAAAAGAGAAGAGAAATGAGAAATGAGAAGAGAAATGAGATGAGAAAAAGATAAAAAGACAAAAACATAAATCTGCCTTTATCTTCATCTTTCCCATTTTTGCCTCCTCACTTCAGCCCCGACTTCTCCTTCATTTTCCTCCATTTCAGAATTAAAATCTTCCTTGTTTTACCTAGTTTTTTCACCAAATTGATCCCTTGCAAGTTCGTCCTTGGTAAGTAATCAATTCTTATTGCTTTAGGGTTGATTTGAGTTGCTTAGGTTCATTAATAGGCACTGTTTTGCAACCCAATTTTGATGCACATATAAATTGATTCTGGTAAAGTGTAAAACACAAGATTTGTTCCTTTATGTCTTATATTTATGGATATGTAAACGGTTTTTCATGATTTTGTATATATAATGAGATATACTCTTTCGTACTAAAACTGGTCAAGGTGTGAACCCTAACCAAGTTAGCTACTGTGTGATTTGATTTCGAATATGTTAAAGCCATTATTGGAAGTATCTAAAAAAATATAAGTTGTAGATATATGTGTTATGTATATTTATACCAAATTTCAGATTCATAGGTCTTGTAAATATTTAGTTATGGTGAATGGAACCATGACTGTTCCATGGTCTGAACTGCCTACTGAGTGCCCTGGGCAGAGACAAAAACTTGTTTGGATAATTTGAGCTCGTTAGAGCTAGATTATGTAAATGGTAAAAACACGAAATTTATAGGTATATGTATTATCTAAATTTTTGTACTAATTTAAGCTTAATTGGGTAAGTATAGACTAAGTTATGGTCTTTATAAGTAATACTGGTCCGGAAGCCAATTCTGTTATGGACCAGTGAAATGTTGCTTATGATTTGAAGATCTTAGAGGCATAATTTATAAAAGGTTAAAACATGAAAAATGTTACATATGAACCCATATAAGTTTCTGTAAATTTTCATTAAAATATGACTAATATATTGTAAGTTATGATGAATCCAAATGAGTACCCTGAAACTGCCTAAAGGCAGAAAACAAGGCAGAAAACAGAACACTCTTAGAAATTCCACCAAATATTGTACAATGATCCAATTGGTCTGAAATTTTAATATGTTCTATAATTATATGTTAGTTTTAATTAGGAATAATAATCAGATTAATTGGTCAAGTATAGAAAAAGTTAAAGGCTAAACAGTCCCATAAGGTCACACTGCCTCATAGGAAAAATCTCAACTATTGACATGAACAATGCATATTAATTTGTTTAAGCCACATTAAGTCTCCCTAATCATGAGTTAATTGATTAATGTTTTCATATTAGGCTCGCAACATATTGGAGACCCACAAGGAGTGGATAGACAATAAGTTAGGGGTCGGAATCAAAGGAGAACGGTGAGTCTAATTATCGATTGAATTCTTTAGTGCAAATGACTGTTGCTTGCTATGTGATTAATATGATTGTCATGATTGGTCCTTGATAATGTAATGATGGATAATTTGTGACATTGTGGTACATATAAATGTTATACTTGTGGTATATTTGAAGTATATATTTGACATATGTGATATATATACATGGTATATGTATAGTATATGCAAGGTATATGTGTGACATATGAGGTATATATGTGGTATATGTATATTATATGTGATAAGATATAATGGTTGATGAATGCTTAAATACAAGTGCATATGCATATGAACTAAAAAGGCGTTATGACTAGTTAATCGATATTGTAAAGCAAAAGAAGAGGCCTATGGCCCAACAAATGTTCAAAGAAAAAGAAGAGGCCTATGGCCCAACAAATGTGCAAATGAAACAAATGATCAAGCTAGTTAGCAAATGCAAATGCAAATGTTCACATGAAAAATGTTCACATGGAAACCCGGGGCAATGTCTGTTTAACTTAGTCACAACAAAATGAAATAAGCAAAACATTTGCATACATAAAGAGTAATGATTATATGTTTCAACTTTATTGATACTTATATGATACTGATGAATGGAATGGAATACTTGGTATATATTGGATTTTTGACTTATTACTATGAGTTGTTTGGTACTTTAGAGCTCTTGGATGGTTATTCTCACTGAGCCGCAACTCATCAATTTGCATCATTTTTCAGGTAAAGAAAAGTGATAGCCCATTTTGAGTAGTGTATAGAAGACATGGAGCACAAGTTATTGGCCGAGCCTCATCACTCTCTCTCCTTGCATTCCACACAAGCATAAAAACATGTCATCTGTATTTTGGACTTATATGTTTGAATATGTATTATCACTCTAGATTAGTTTTGAGATGTACAAATGGAAACAACCCGTAATCTTTCGGATGGAAAGTTTATGTTTTAATATATGTGATATATCGTGTTGTGGTTTTAATGTTGATTTGAAAAGTCAGTGAATAATATTACAGGATATGAAACTTGCAAGTCATTGAATGAAATTATAGGATGTGAGACTTGCAAAGTCATTAGTTGATTTTACAGGATATGATATGAAAAAAAATTTACTACTATGGTTATCAGGGTATTTTCTCTTTTCAACATGCAGTATGAGATTATTTGATACAGGGATAGGTTATACTTAAATGCATATGATGTGGTATTACATTTTTGGTATCAGAGCAGGGATAGGTTCCATGGGAACATGCATATGCATAAGAGCATGATAACATATGCATCCTATGTGTTGAACATTATGTAGTGACATGATTTCATTTATTTTAGGGACATCATAAGACATAATTCACCAAGGAGGGAGAGGTCGGCCGAAATGCATTCTCATGAGGCATCACCTCATTTACATAGAGATCGACCAGCACTAGGAGCTAGAGCTCCAGCACATGCATCACAGTCATCTCATGCAGAAGTACCCCATAAAAACCTAGAACATGAAGTATATGGTCCTGAAATGTACAAGGAAAGACGTTATGACAAGCTGAGGAAACATGGTGCAACTGATTTCAATGGCACAACAGACCCAGCAGAAGCTGAGACATGGCTGAAAAGGACACAGAGGGTACTGAATATGATGAGATGTACCCCGGATGAGAAATTTGATTATGCAGTATCCTTGCTGCAAGGAAATGCTTATGAATGGTGGGAGACAGTCCCCGACAGTGATGCACAACCACCGGTGTTGACATGGAATGATTTCCTCCTAGAATTTCAGAACAATTACATGCCTAAAGCGTATAAAGATGAGAAGAGGAAGAAATTCCTGAATCTGAAATAGGGGAATATGTCTATTGCGGAGTATGAAGTACAATTTAATAAACTTTCCCATTATGCCACCTTCATGGTCTCTACTGAAAGAGACAAATGCAGGAAGTTTGAGGAGGGCCTCAAATATGAGATCAGAAACAGAATCACGACTACTGATCTTGATAGTTATGCCAGACTTAGAGCTGCTGCAATCAGAGCTGAACGGTTAATGAAAGAAGCTGGGGAACAACAAATAAAAAGGCCATCACTTGAGTTCTTCGGTGAGTCTAGCAGAAGGTCAGAAAAAAGAGGCAGATATATGCCTGCACAGTCTGGCAACCGAAGTGGGTACTCCAGTTCTAGGGGTCGAGGCATGACTTTCTCTTACCCAGGCAGAGGGCAGAGCCGATATGTTGAACAGAGGCCCACATGTAGTCATTGTGGTAGACAACATACAGGCGAATGTAGAAGGCTCACAAGAGCATGTTATTTCTGTGGATCAATGGAGCACATGTATAGAGACTGTCCAAATAGAGCCAAACTAGCAGAGACCAGCAGAGGTAGAGAAGTATCTGAGACTACAGTTGAGGCTCCGAGGGTCTACCTTACTAGTGGAACACAGGGTAAAGGAAGAGGCAGGGGCAGGACTGGTACAATGGGCAGAGGAGTTACCAGATCTGAAGGTCAGAGTTCTAGACCCCCTACTCAGGCCAGGGTGTTTGCTATGACTAGACAAGAGGCAGTGGATGCTCCCGAAGTAGTCACTGGTAATATTTATATTTCTGAAATATTAGCATATGCATTGATTGACCCAGGCTCCACTCATTCATTTATATCATTGCATATGGCATCTAAATTGCATCAAATGCACGAGCCTTTAGGGATTGACATAAATGTGAGTACTCCATTGGGAACAATGGTAGTTGTGAATAATGTCTGTCGTGATTGCCTGATATGCATTGACAGAGCTGAGTTAATAGCTGATTTGATTTTATTGCCAATATATGAATTTGATGTGATACTGGGAATGGACTGGTTAACTAGACATCATGCAATAGTGAATTGCTTTACTAAGGAAGTAATTTTGGAATCACCAAACCAGCCAAGGGTAGTATTTCTAGGTGAAATAAAACTTGTGCCTACATGTCTAGTTTCAGCTGTAAAGGCATTTCGAATGATCAAAGGGGGATGTGAAGCATATTTGGCATATGTGACTGATACTAGAACCACTGATAGCTTGCTTGAAAATATACCAGTGGTAAGGGAATTTGCTGACGTATTCCCAGATGATCTACCTGGTTTACCACCAGATAGAGAGATAGAATTCACTATTGAACTAGTACCAGGAACAACACCAATATCAAGGTCACCCTACAGAATGGCCCCAGTTGAGTTGAAAGAACTAAAGGCCTAATTGCAGGAGTTACTTGACAAAGGGTATATTAGACCTAGTGTATCACCTTGGGGAGCTCCAGTGTTATTTGTTAAAAAGAAAGATGGAACAATGAAATTGTGCATCGATTACAGGCAATTGAACAAAATGACGGTGAAGAACAAATATCCATTGCCTAGAATAAATGATTTGTTTGATTAGTTCCAAGGAGCCCAAATATTCTCTAAGATTGATTTGAAATCAGGCTATTACCATCTGAAGGTAGCAGAAGCGGATGTTCCAAAGACTGCCTTTCGAACCAGGTATGAACATTATGAATTTTTAGTAATGCCATTTGGATTGACTAATGCTCCAGTTGCATTTATGGCATTGATGAATAAAGTGTTTCAACCATATATGGATAGGTTTGTGATAGTATTTATTGATGACATATTGGTATACTCAAAGAACAAGGGAGAACATGAACAACATTTAAAAGTTGTGTTGCAAACCTTGAGGGAGAAACAATTATATGCCAAATTGAGTAAATGTGAATTCTGGTTAGATCATTTGGTGTTTCTTGGACATGTGGTGTCGTGTAAGGGCATAGAGGTTGACCCAAAGAAAATTGAGGCTATGGTAAATTGGGAAGCTCCTAAAAATATTTCAGAAATGCGTAGTTTTTTGGGTTTAGCCGGATACTACCGCAGATTTGTTGATGGATTCTCCTTAATTGCTAGCCCTTTGACTAAATTGTTAAGAAAGAATGTGCCTTTCAAATGGACTCCAGAATGTCAGAGGAGTTTCGATGAACTAAAACATAGACTAACCTCAGCACCAGTGTTAACTATCCCTATAGGTACAGGTGGGTTTACAGTATATAGTGATACTTCTCACCAAGGCTTGAGATGTGTATTAATGCAACATGGTAAGGTGATAGCTTATGCATCTAGGCAACTGAGACCACATGAGATCTCATATCCAGTGCACGATTTAGAATTGGCTGCAGTTGTATTTGCATTGAAGATTTGGAGGCATTATCTGTATGGTGAGACATTCCAGATCTTCACAGACCATAAAAGTTTGGGTTATTTGCTGACACAAAAAGAGTTAAACATGAGGAAAAGATGATGGTTAGAGCTATTAAAATATTATGACTGTACAATTGAATACCATCCAGGGAAAGCCAATGTGGTAGCAGATGCATTGAGTAGGAAGGCTAGTAGCAGCGTAGCTCACTTACATGCATCATCTTTTCCATATTTGATTCAATTACGATCTATGAATGTTGAATTAAATATACATGATAAAGGATCACTGATTGCTACTCTTCAAGTTAGACTTATACTAAAGGATAGGATCAAAGAAGCACAAAGCAAAGATCCTGAATTATGTGAGAAAATTGATGTGGTAAGGCAGGAAAATAATACAGAGTTTCATTTGCAGAATAATACATTGATGTTAAAATCACGCATATGTGTTCCAGACACTGAGAAAATGTTGAATTAAATGTACATGATAAAGGATCACTGATTGCTACTCTTCAAGTCAGACTTATACTAAAGGATAGGATCAAAGAAGCACAAAGCAAAGATCCTGAATTATGTGAGAAAATTGATGTGGTAAGGCAGGAAAATAATACAGAGTTTCATTTACAGAATAATACATTGATGTTAAAATCACGCATATATGTTCCAGACACTGAGAACTTGCGTCAGGAAATAATGGAAGAGACACACAATGCACCGTATGCAATGCACCCAGGGATGACAAAGATGTATCACAGTTTAAGGCCTCATTATTGGTGGCCAAGAATGAAGAAAGACATAGCAGAATATGTCTCCAAATGCTTGACATGTCAGCAGATTAAAATTGAACATCAGGCACCAATTGGTAAGTTACATCCATTGCCAGTGCCATAATGGAAATGGAAAAGAATAACGATGGATTTTGTTTATGGATTGCCAAGAACTCCACAGAAAAATGATGCAGTATGGGTAATTATTGACAGATTAACCAAATCAGCACATTTTCTACCTATCAGATGGGGCTGTACACTTGAGAGTTTGGCCAAATTATATGTGAATGAGATAGTCAGATTGCATGACATTCCAGTGTCCATTGTGTCTGATAGAGATCCACGGTTTACTTCACATTTTTGGGTGAGTTTACAGAATGCATTGGGAACAAAATTGAACTTCAGTACTGCATTCCACCCACAAACTGACGGACAATCAGAGAGGACTATACAAACATTAGAAGAAATGCTCAAAGCATGTTCAATGGAATTCAGAGGTCCTTGGGATGAATATATAGCATTGATTGAATTTGCTTACAATAACCAATATCATAGCAGTATTCAGATGACACCATATGAGGCATTGTATGGCAGAAAGTGCAAAAGCCCTATCATTTAGGATGAAGAAGGAGCACGTGCATTAGAAGGGCCAGAGATAGTGCAAGACACAGTGGATAAGATCAAGGTTATTAAGAACAAGCTAAAGGCAGCCCAAGATAGACAGAAAAGTTATGCTGATCAGTATAGAAGGGAGATGGAATATGAGATAGGTGAAAAGGTATTTCTTCGTGTGTCTCTATGGAAAGGGATAATCCGATTTGGCAAGAAGGGTAAATTGAGCCCAAGATACATAGGGCCTTATGAAATTCTTGAAAAGATTGGTCCATTGGCTTATAGGTTGGCTTTACCACCCGAGATGGCTCAGATACATAATGTGTTTCATGTGAGCATGCTTAGAAAATACAGGTCAGATCCTACACATGTACTTAAAGATCAAGCCATTGAAATTGCAGAGAACATGAGTTATATTGAGGAACCAGTGCAAATCATTGGATACAAGACTAAACAGCTAAGAAATCGAGAAATACCTTTGGTTAAGGTATTATGGCGTAACCATTTACAAGAAGAGGCAACATGGGAAACAGAAGAAAATATGAAAAAGCAATATCCACAACTGTTTTCAGGTATTAATTTCAAGGACGAAATTTTAAAAGGAGGGGAGAATTGTAACATCCTTGACCTTCCCCCACATGTATTTCATTGAACATAAGCATATTGCATACAATTCAATTGAACAAATGCATTTCATACGTATTTTCGTAGGAACAAGTTTATGACACGCACTAGCTACATGTCCTAGCATTTGACACTTGTATCGAGTAGCACATGTGTACTTATAACCTATATGAGGATTATGAAGTATTAGAAATGAATTGAATAAGTGACAAAATTAAAGTAAACAAAATGATTAGATTAAGATTAGTAAACATTTTGCATTGTTAATTTAGTTAAACCGGGCCAAATGATTAAGTGGTATTATTGTGTAGATTAGTCGAATTATATATATATGTAAATAATAATAATAATATAGATAAAATAAAATGAAAATGAAACAAAAGAGAAATAGAAGAGAAGATAAGAGAAAAGAGAAGAGAAATGAGAAATGAGAAGAGAAATGAGATGAGAAAAAGATAAAAAGACAAAAACATAAATCTGCCTTTATCTTCATCTTTCCCATTTCTGCCTCCTCACTTCAGCCCCGACTTCTCCTTCATTTTCCTCCATTTCAGACTTAAACTCTTCCTTGTTTTACCTAGTTTTTGCACCAAATTGATCCCTTGCAAGTTCGTCCTTGGTAAGTAATCAATTCTTATTGCTTTAGGGTTGATTTGAGTTGCTTAGGTTCATTAATAGGCACTGTTTTGCAACCCAATTTTGATGCACATATAAATTGATTCTGGTAAAGTGTAAAACACAAGATTTGTTCCTTTATGTCTTATATTTATGGATATGTAAACATTTTTTCATGAATTTGTGTATATAATGAGATATACTCTTCGTACTGAAATTGGTTAGGGTGTGAACCCTAACCAAGTTAGCTACTGTGTGATTTGATTTCGAATATGTTAAAGCCATTATTGGAAGTATCTAAAAAAATATAAGTTGTAGATATATGTGTTATGTATATGTATACCAAATTTCAGATTCATAGGTCTTGTAAATATTTAGTTATGGTGAATGGAACCATGACTGTTCCATGGTCTGAACTGCCTACTGAGTGCCCTGGGCAGAGACAGAAACTTGTTTGGATAATTTGAGCTCGTTAGAGCTAGATTATGTAAATGGTAAAAACATGAAATTTATAGGTATATGTATTATCTAAATTTTTGTACTAATTTAAGCTTAATTAGGTAAGTATAGACTAAGTTATGGTCTTTATAAGTAATACTGGTCCGGAAGCCAATTCTGTTATGGACCAGTGAAATGTTGCTTATGATTTGAAGATCTTAGAGGCATAATTTATAAAAGGTTAAAACATGAAAAATGTTCCATATGAACCCATATAAGTTTATGTAAATTTTCATTAAAATATGACTAATATATTGTAAGTTATGATGAACCCAAATGAGTACCCTGAAACTGCCTAAAGGCAAAAAACAAGGCAGAAAACAGAACACTCTTAGAAATTTCACCAAATATTGTAAAATGATCCAATTGGTCTGAAATTTTAATATGTTCTATAATTATATGTTAGTTTTAATTAGGAATAAGAATCAGATTAATTGGTAAAGTATAGAAAAAGTTAAAGGCTAAACAGTCCCATAAGGTCACATTGCCTCATAGGAAAAATCTCAACTATTGACATGAACAATGCATATTAATTTGTTTAAGCCACATTAAGTCTCCCTAATCATGAGTTAATTGATTAATGTTTTCATATTAGGCTCGCAACATATTGGAGACCCACAAGGAGTGGATAGACAATAAGTTAGGGGTCGGAATCAAAGGAGAACGGTGAATCTAATTATCGATTGAATTCTTTAGTGCAAATGACTGTTGCTTGCTATGTGATTAATATGATTGTCATGATTGGTCCTTGATAATGTAATGATGGATAATTTGTGACATTGTGGTACATATAAATGTTATACTTGTGGTATATTTGAAGTATATATTTGACATATGTGATATATATACATGGTATATGTATAGTATATGCAAGGTATATGTGTGACATATGAGGTATATATGTGGTATATGTATATTATATGTGATAAGATATAATGGTTGATGAATGCTTAAATACAAGTGCATATGCATATGGACTAAAAAGGCGTTATGACTAGTTAATCGATATTGTAAAGCAAAAGAAGAGGCCTATGGCCCAACAAATGTGCAAAGCAAAAGAAGAGACCTATGGCCCAACAAATGTGCAAATGAAGCAAATGATCAAGCTAGCTAGCAAATGCAAATGCAAATGTTCACATGGAAACCCGGGGCAATGTCTGTTTAACTTAGTCACAACAAAATGAAATAAGCAAAACATTTGCATACATAAAGAGTAATGATTATATGTTTCAACTTTATTGATACTTATATGATACTGATGAATGGAATGGAATACTTGGTATATATTGGATTTGTGATTTATTACTATGAGTTGTTTGGTACTTTAGAACTAATTGGATGGTTATTCTCACTGAGCCGCAACTCATCAATTTGCATCATTTTTCAAGTAAAGAAAAGTGATAGCCCATTTTGAGTAGTGTATAGAAGACATGAAGCACAGGTTATTGGCCGAGCCTCATCACTCTCTCTCCTTGCATTCCACACAAGCATAAAAACATGTCATTTGTATTTTGGACTGATATGTTTGAATATGTATTATCACTCTAGATTAGTTTTGAGATGTACAAATGGAAACAACCAGTAATCTTTCGGATGAGAAGTTTATGTTTTAATATATGTGATATATCGTGTTGTGGTTTTAATGTTGATTTGCAAAGTCAGTGAATAATATTACAGGATATGAAACTTGCAAGTCATTGAATTAAATTATAGGATGTGAGACTTGCAAAGTCATTAGTTGATTTTACAGGATATGATATGAAAAAAAAATTACTACTATTGTTATCAGGGTATTTTCTCTTTTCAACATGCAGTATGAGATTATTTGATACAAGGATAGGTTATACTTAAATGCATATGATGTGATGTTACAATTAAAACTATCAAATACTCAATTGTATAGTTGGAAAACAATAAATATTTAAAAATATGAAAATAACTGGGAAAAAAAAGGTTGGCTGAATTCAGACAAACCTGATTGCATGCCATGCATAGTACAGCTATAGCAGGAGTTCTAACAATACACATTATATCAATGACACAATAATTCAACTAAGAGTCAGAGTAGTATTTAAATCCTTGCCTTTCTAACTGCAGTTATGGAAAGACCTTTGCTCGCAAACCTGACTGCCTTTCTAACTGCAGATTCGGTGAGGTTAAACTTCAAAACCTGACAAAGAACCAAAAAATAATCTTGAATGCACTATATTTCTCTTCCTTTCACAGTTCATTATTTAGCTCTTTAAGTAATTTTTATTTGTCAACCAATTCAATCCCCCATTTTTGGTTATTATTTTGGGCAACATATGTATACTTAAATATTGTTTAAGAAATTTAAAATCAATTGGCTGCATAATATAGTCATTTGTTATCTATAAATTACATTCATACTTGATACCGTATATGTTAAATGTATTTAGTATAGTAAGTGATATGTGTAATGAGTATAGTAAATTTTATATGCATATTATATAACCATTACAAACAAAAAATATAAAAATAAATATTTGCTGCAATTTTTGTTTTCAAATATGGCTAACATACTAGTTTTTCTCTAACACAAAGGCTATTAGGAAGAAAATATAAGATGTCAACTTTTTGGTAAATGGAATGCGAATTCCAAAGAATTGCAACTACCACAAACTCTTAGAAACGGTACATACTGAGCTAAAAATCAGAAATGAAGTGGTATATATAGAGAGAAGGTACCAAGTTAAAGAAAATTACCCACCATTGTTGATACAAAATGACAACAATATTCAATTTTATCTAGAATTGAAAAAAAAAATGAAAGAGACTGCACAAACTATCCATTATGCATAAGTGTTGTGGACAAGGAAAATCCTTTGACAGTAACACCAATTATTCAGAATTCAATATCAGAAAGAGTAGCAATGTCATCAAACTCAAAATTGGATGAAATATCAACATGTATGGAGGTCAGTGAAAACAACATGTGTTTCATTGATTATGCACACATTATGAGCAAAAATATCATTCATGAAACCACAATGACTCAAAAAGTACATGAGCAACAAGGAAATGAAAAAACACATATAATAAGAATAAAAGAATGAGAGAAGTGGAAGAATGACATGTATACAAAGACAAATGCACATTGAAGTATGTTTTACCAAAGAACATAACGATGACCAAGAGTAGATAACATAGGGGCAAGGCCTTAGACATCAGCTAGGACAATTTGAAAAGGAGCAGTGCTGGAATATTATACCAAAGCTAATGGAATTCGTGATAGGTTTCCTAGTTGACAAGATAAACATGGTTGCAAAACTGAAATGGAACAAGGTAATTTGGAAATTTTAATAATATGAGATGTCGTTATGCGATTTGAATGACCAAATTGTATATATCACTAAGTCAGAAAAGCAACAACATTCTATTCTATCCCATATTACTTCAGCATTACTCCGTTTTTAATCATTAGCTGTGGAAATGAAAGAATTATTTACCTTCAAATCCAAGCTTTTTAAGTCATTCAGAAAATTCTCTCTTATCTTTAGATTCAAACTTAGAAGACCAGTGTTTATAAGAGGGCTTCAATTTCATTATTGCCCCAAGAACCAGAAAAGCTCATAAAAAGAATCGGACTTTCACTGGTTTGCATTCAGTTTTCTGTTCCTATAAGCAGTTAAAGCAGATGGACAAACTAAGGGAACTTAAGAATGTAACTGAAGCAGAACATGGATGGAAGCTCGTACCATCGCCAATTACCCCAGCATACATCAGAGCCAGCAGGATTGCTATGAATAAAGCATTTGGCGATGAAGATATGGAGGATGCGTGCAGAAGCTTCGAAAATTACTTGGTGGCGATGAAGATATGAGGATCTCTGGATGTTATCTGGTCTAACCCAACATAAATTTCAAAATCAAAAGCACACCGCAATTAAAAAGCAAATCAAGTCCAAAGAATTTCAAAATTGAAATAGCACTGAAAAACGAGTAATACCTTATCGCCGCTGAGGGATTGAGCTACAATTTGAGCATGGTTAGATGAGTATAATTTGTTGCAGACGATGAACACTGTGTAAAGAGGCTCGTTTTTAGGTTTTTAAAAAACTTATATGCGTCTGTCTTAAATAATAACTGACGCCTATTAAAATATCATATGTGTCTGTTATTATTTAAGACAGACGTCTAATATTTATATGTCTGTCATTTATAATGACAGACGCATATGAAAAATTTATATGCGTCTGTTATTTATAATGACAGACGTTTAAACTTTATATGACTGACATTTGTAAATGACAGACGCATATAACAAGTAACATATTTACAACATTGCCACCGCCTCTATTTTAAGTGTTTGTTATTTAGACAACAGACATATATAACATTTAACTTAAAGTATTTATTGTACTCGTGTGTGGATCTTCAAATTCGAAACGTGTCGGAATGTGGCCGCAAGAGGGCGTTCCTTTGGAAGAGCTAAGATTCACCAACGACAGATCCGGAAAAGGAATGAAGTCCATTGGCGGACTGAAGACGAGAGGAGTGGTTTGCCAGAGTGGTCTCGTCAAATGCCATTGCAAATGTCATCCTTAATATTAGTTAAGAAAACATATAATTATCTTTCAATTTTCCTATGATTTTTTTTTATTATAAAATTTGAATTTTTATTTGAAACGGGAGAAAGCAGTTCACTTTCTTCTAAGTGAAATAATACATTTTGGGCCGTTTGCATTTTTTCTTAAAAAAATTAATTTTCCTAGTTTTAAAAACTTCTTTTCAAAAGAAACCGATGCAGATATTTTTATAGAAATAAATTTATAAAAAATAATTTATAAAAAATTAAATAAATCAATTAATTAAATTAAAAATTCTGAATATGTTTTTTTACACACAATACTAAACATCCATTCATCTCTGGAGTTTGTCCTAATGGTTTAATTATATTCTCGGAGAGTGAATATATTTTTGTTTGCTATATATATACTATAAATAAACACTATATATATATTATATAAATACAATAAATATATATTATCTATACATATAATATACTGCAATAGTGCATATAAAAAAATATTTTTAAAAAAATATATATAAATATTTTTTATGTGGAATTTATGTAGAAATATAAGAAAACATCCACTTTTTTTGATTTATACGATGAAATCTATACTGTATTATTATGAATCATACCTGCTCCATGTGTAAGGATATCTTTATTTTTTTTTCTATATATTTCAAAAATTCAAAATCGTTTATCATTTACAGTGTAATGAAATTATGCCCACATGTATGCCACGTGTTGAATACGTGGCCTCATCCTCATTGTATGGTAGGACCCATAAACTCATTTCCATCTGAGGACCAACAGTAGCAGGAAAAAGGAACCATTTTTAATTTTTCCTCGGGAACTCTCTCGTAGGAACAGAACACTATACGAGTGGATTTGCCCCAGAAAGAGTAGAGTAGAAGGGGAAAGAGGGGTCAAAATCGTAATATGGATGAAAAATTACCATAAAGATTGAACCTTTTTGGTTCTGAAATTGAAGATGGAGAACTTGATCGAAATGGGTTCAAGTGGGTCGGCTGCAAATCTTGTGTATAATACAACATCATTGACAGAGTTAGGATCTAGCAGAGCTCGAACTGCCTACCAATGGGGAGGAACCATTTCTGTTCTGTAAGGCTTCTTTCAGACTTTCTGAAATAAATTCAGTTTGTTCTAAGATCAACTTTTGGGGTTAATTAGTATTCAATTTTCAATTTGCAACCAAATGATTCCATTTCATGCCCTAAAACTCATTAAAATTCATTTATTTTACAGTTAATTCTACACTGTGTTAGACAACCAAGGCAAAAAAAATGGAAAAAAGTGTCTTTGAGTACGAAATGGAGTAATTTGATTGAAAATTGCATATTTATTAGGTTCAAAAATTGAATTTGTGTGTGAACTGAACATTACAAAAAGGTGTGCTTGAAATGCTTTAAGATCCTCCAATAACAAGGTGTCATAGTTTAAGCTTGTATGGGGCCATCAAAATATTCCAAGACAGAGCTTTACTATGTTTTTGGCTGTCCAAAACAGGCCACTACAAAGGATAGATTGCTCAAATGGAGGCTGGTCGATGATAATCTTTGTTGTTTGTGTCAAAGCAAGGAAGAAACTGTGTGTCACTTATTCTTTGAATGTCAATTTTCCAAAGATATTTGGAGAAAGTTTTGAATTTGTAATATGAGAAGAGAGATATTGAGGTGGAGAAGGGAGATTAGTTGGTTTTGTAGGAATGCAATAGTTAAGCTTGTTTTGCAGAAAGAGAACAGTTGCCTTAATGGCAACGGTATACTGGATATGGAATGCAAAAAATGCTTGGTTGTTTAAGCAAGAAAATCTCGATGCCAATAATGTGCGGATGAGAATTAAAGATAATTGACCGTATAGGTTTAGCCACTAATTTTCATTCTTTGTATTGTTTGGTTCTTTTTCAGTTTTGCTGTGTATCTTTGTTTTCTAACTTGTGTTCTATTGGGATAGTTTTATATCCTTTCTTTGGCAATAATAGTACTTTATTGACCCATAAGAAAAATTGCAAAAAGGTCCAGATAGTTTGAAGATGGTTTTTAATTTCAAAGACTTAATTTTGTTGTCTTCGGCATTACCCTGCAGATTGTTGTTGATAGTGAATTGGGTAGGCGGAGACCAGCCTTACAGACTACCCTTCTAGTTTTGTATCTTCTTACAAGTTTTCCAACAGCCTTGTTCCAAATTTTAAGGTGCTTGCTGACTTTACTAAATATTTTCAATGGCATTTTAATGTGTTTGATTTGGATCTAACGTGACTACATTCACTAAAAGTGCCATTTTTTTTAATTCAGGGGACAATTTGGTTATTGGATTGCCTTTCTTGCTGTTGCAGCAAATCTATTCTTTCCTGAAACCTTTCCAGGTTTGTTTACATGTTTTCCTTTATCATGACTAATCATTTCATGCATAGTTCTAATGGTACATTTCTAGGTAATTTTCATCCATCATCCTTGAATTCTATACGTAATGTGTCCCTAAACTTCAATTTATAGTGAAAAAAATCACAAACTTTTATTTTTGTAACAGAAAAATCCTTCTACCGTTGATTTTCCATCCAAGCACCATGATTGAAATTCAAAGCTAGAAGGATTTTACTGTTATGAAATTAAATTTAAGGACTTTTTTCATTACAAATTGAAGTTCAATGACATTACTGTTACTAAGTGTGAAGTCCAGGGACACAGGTAAGATTACTGGTATATTTCATTGATGAAATATTGTTCAGAGATTAAAGCTTGTTAATAAAATGCACAGTTTCTCGGTTCATACTATTTGTGATCACTCCTGAATGGCTGGCTAATGGACTACGAGAGAGTATTGCTGGTGGTGTTTTTTGCCTGATAATAGCAGTTTCACTTGTCTTGGCGGAGCTTGGAAAAATTGGAGAAATTGGAGGATTGGGGAGTTGTGGATGTAAATGTTATTACTTTTTCTGCTCTCTTGGTATATCTTTCTTGTTTTTCTTTACAATGCGTATCTATCTTTAAGAACTTGGAAGAAAAGAGAGCACTTTTTATTTACCCTTGTCACATTCACGTACTCCTCTCTCTCTTTATTTTCATGAGGTTTTAATTTGGGATCGTTTGGATTGACTGATTTTAAATTATATAAATTTTATAAAATTTATAGATTTTAAATTCATGGATTGTGAAATCCGTAGATTTTGAGAATTCATTGTTTAGTTTGACTATAAAATCTACGGATTGATAATATAATTTCCCTTCCAATCATATTTGATTTAATATCTATAATCCATAAATTCAATAAATAATTTTTAATTTCACCTTTTACTAAATATTGATAATTTATCATTAATTAAATGTTTTATATTTATTTTTACCATGTTTATATTGAATTTATTTATTTATATTTAATTAGTTTTATTTGAAATAGTTATATTATCCAATCAATCATTTAATTGCTAATATAATTTTTGCTATTTTTTTATATAATTGGTGGTAGTTGTATGATATTTTTAATGAATAACTATATAAGTGTTAGTAATTATACGTATAAAATTAATTTTACTAAAAAAAACTATTTTCAATCAAATACCAAAAAATATTTTCTAAAAAATGTAATAGTTGAAATTATAATTATTGTCAAATTTTAAATATGTGATAAAATTTTTGCTCAAAATTTTTGTCAATATTTGAAATTGAAATAAATAATCACAATTAAATTAGATGCAACTTAATTGTTAATGAAATAGTATAGTTAATTCAGTTCATTTTATATAAATTTATTATTTGTATTATGTCTATAAATAAATTAATCTTTTAATGTTCTTTTTTGAACGAATTCATTATTATTAATTTTAATTCATATTCAAACCAATATAGATAATGAGTGAAAATAAAATAAAAAAAATCTGACAAATGATTTTTACTATCTTTCTAAGTTTAAAAATAGTTTTGAAATATTATCAATTTATTAGAGACAATTTTAGAATACAAATTATTTGATAAAAAATTTTCATTGATTAAAATCGGTGATTTTGGAAGTAGAATTCTTAAAAAATAAAGGATTTTGGTGGATGAGAGATTTTTCAAAATCTATAAATTCAATCTTTTTCAATAAGTCAAATAATTAATTTATCATAAATTCATAAATTGTTGTAATTTATTTAGTTAAATCTCCTTGTACCAAATGTAGCCTTAGTAGTTTCCTCTTTTTGTTTTATGGGTCTGTGTATTTTCTGCTAGTCAAGGAGGGCAAATTTTAGGTTAGGCACATTACTGGATTGAGCATGTTGTTTTATGCACTTGACTGCATATTAGTGCATTGACCTAGGTCTGCGTCTGCTTCCTGGAAGTTGAGGCTTGTAGACAAAAGAGTGGTCATACTATTACTAGTCCATGGAACAATTCTGCTAGCTAGTAGGGTTTGGTTTTTGAAAATTCCATATTTGAACCTAGTTGTTAAACTCAATTAACTTCTAATTAACTAGCCTCTTATTTTGGTTAGGTTAACTATTATTTCGGTTTTTAACCACTAAAAAAATGATTTTTTTGAAATAATAATCTATAAGATTAATTCTTAATTATATATATATACACATTACAAATTATGAAGTATCTTCAAAAATAAAAATATAACAAAATCATAACCATTAGGCATAATGAATATAAGGCTAAAATAGTATATATATCATAAGTGTAGTGGCCGATCAGCAATTTTCTTAATTATTTAGTATTAAGATACAATCTATTTGAACTTAAAAAGTATAATTTTGTATAAATTTTGGGGCGGTACATATATGATTATTGTATGTGGGCACAGGTTAATCCAGTAGCATTATTGTTTCAAATCATAATTAAAAATCGAAAAATACAAAAATAAAAACTTGTAGAAAAACCAAATATTAGATTTATTTTTTCGGTGTAATTTCGATTTTTCAGTTTTCTTTTTTCTTTTTATTCTCAACCTTACTTATAGGTGCGACAATAGGATTCTAGGGCGTTTACTTTGGCAAGGCACAAGACGCAAAGTCAAATGCTGTGGTTGCAGGGCTGTTTGTTTTAGCGGAATAGCAACAGTAGCTAGGCTATTATTATTATTATTTTTTGATAAACCAGAGCTAGGCCATTATTAGAATCTCTCTCTTCTTTTTAATTTTTTTATTCTTTTTGGAATTTTAATTTGAAGAAAAATCGATGACTCATGCTCATTGATCAATCCTTATTTGATGCTTTATTAAAGTTGGAAGGTAAAGTCAAGATGTAATTGCGGATTTATAATTAGTTTATTAGGCGTGTTTGCATGATTCCACATCATAAAACTACATTTTTTATTCTTTGTTGATCAGCTTTTATCCTGATATTTTCAATAATGGGATTTGAATACTATTTCCTACATCATTTTTCCCTGGAATATTTCATTCATCAATTCAATCTGTAAAAGACGGGTTTGGTCAAGTGGGTGGGGACCTTGATTATGACAGGTGTAATTTAGTCAGTACCAAGAAACTTCCCTTTCACAAATTCAATATCCAGTTATTATCAATCTTGATATAGCTCCCAATGCCGTGAACAATATTACATCCTATCTTCCAAATTCAAAATGAGATTCAGTATTTCTCTGTTTTTCTCCTTTCTTATCATTTCAGTTCTTTGTTTCTGCTCATTAATCCATGGCCAGCAACTTTATGCAGCAAAAGCTACTACAAATTGTTCAAACAAGGCCAATTCTGTTCTTGGATACTCCTGCAATGGCCTAAACAGGACTTGCCAGGCTTACCTCATCTTCAGATCACAACCTCCTTATACTACTGTCTCTTCCATCTCCATCCTTTTGAACTCTGACCCATATCAGATTTCTGAAATAAATTCAGTTCCTGAAACTGCATCCTTTGATACAAATAAATTGGTGATAGTTCCTGTCAACTGCTCCTGCTCAGGTAATTACTCCCAGGCAAACACAACTTACAGAGTACGGGCTGGAGATACACCTTTCTTAATTGCCAACAACACCTATCAAGGTCTTTCGACCTGTCAGGCTGTTAATGATCAGAATCCAAGGTCCACTGTCGATATTTTTCCCCAGGAAAAACTTAACATTCCTCTTAGATGTGCTTGCCCTACTAAGAACCAAACTGATTTAGGTATCAAGTATCTGTTAAGTTATCTAATCACTTGGAGAGATACAGTTAATGCCATTAGTTTGAAATTTCGTGCTGAAACTGTCAGGAGTCTTGAAGCAAATGAGCTAAGCGAGCAATCCATCATTTATCCTTTCACTACGCTCCTGATACCACTGCAAAATCCACCATCAAGTAATCAAACAATATCACCACCTCCTCCTCCTCCGGTTTTATCTCCGTCGCCATCGCCATTTCCTACCTCCACCAATGGTTCAAGTAAAAACACATGGCTCTATGCCCTTGTTGGGATGCTCGGAGGAATTACTCTCACATTAGTCATTGGCATCACTATTTACTTTGCTGTTTTTCGCAGAAGTAAGAAGAGATTGGATCCAATTATTGCCTCTGAAAGCTTTGAGGCACAAGAGAAGCCAATCGACAAGAAGTTGGATGAAAAATCTCAATCTCAGGACTTCTTAGACAGCATATATAGCATAGGTCAATCCATTAAAGTGTACAGCTTTAAAGAACTCGAAGCTGCAACCGACAATTTCCACTCTAGTTGTTGGATAAAAGGATCTGTTTATCGCGGTTTGATTAATGGTGATTATGCTGCCATTAAGAAAATGAATGGAGATGTGTCAAAGGAGATAGATTTATTGAAAAAGGTTAATCATTTTAACCTTATTCGCCTGTCGGGTGTTTGTTTCAGTGATGGGCATTGGTATCTGGTTTATGAGTATGCTGGCAATGGAGCCTTGAGTGATTGGATTTATAACACCAACGATGATGGGAAGTTCTTGAATTGGACACAGAGAATTCAGATTGCTTTTGATGTGGCCACAGGGCTTAACTATCTACATAGTTATACTAGCCCACCTCATGTGCACAAGGATATAAAAAGCAGCAATATTCTTCTTGATAGTGATTTCAGGGCTAAGATTGCAAATCTTGCAATGGCGAGGTCAGCAGAAGGGCAGGAAGGTGAATTCACCTTGACGAGGCACATCATTGGGACAAAAGGTTACATGGCTCCTGAATACTTGGAAATTGGTCTTGTCTCCACAAAGCTAGATGTGTATGCATTTGGGGTTCTCATGTTGGAGATAGTTACAGGGAAAGAGGTTGCTGCTTTGTACGCAGAAGAAAATATGAACTTATCAGATATGGCAAGTAATCTTCTCTCTCAAGAAGATGTAGAGGAAAGTCTAAAGCAAGTCATTGATCCTTCCATGGAAGAGAATTATTCTTCTGAACTCGCTGTTTTCGTGATGAAATTAATTGATAGTTGTTTAAGTAAAAATCCTGCTGATCGTCCAGCCATGGACGAAATCGCAGAGTCTCTCTCAAGAATCTTGACCATTTCTCTCAGCTGGGAATCATCCAACGTTTCGAGGTACCAGAGTTTCAGCAGAAGCTCTTGACAAGAAGGTACCTGAAATGAATGCTTTCACCTATAATTATACTTCTTTTTGCAGAATTTTCTGTTTTAGTTCTCCCTTTATTAGTGCCTTGCTGCTAATAGTTATGTAAAATACAAAGTTGTATCGCGGTATTATTGTCGTTAGCATCTTAGAAGTATAGTGTAATTCAAAAGCTTTTTACATTTTCTTTTCAGACATAATGGAAAATGGGCTATCTTTACACTAGAACATTTCTCAAATTTTGTTCATTTATTTTAATTCTAATGCAATTAAGAATATGCAGTCATTATCCATCGAGGAAAAAAGCTACTAGATTGTTGCCTTGGAAATTCTCATCACCTGATCGATGCAAATGATGCTATTTTAATCTAAAACTGTTACCAATATTACACTAGTCCTGGGCGCCTCACCCTCCTCGTCAAACTCAAGCTTTTACATGATATCAGAACTTTCTAACTGAAAAGTTTACAGTTGAGATCATGGTAATTTCCTGCGAGGGGGCATGTTAGAGAATAGAGATATTAAATCATTCTTTATGGTTATTTGCCTGACTACATGTCTCCGTTTACTAATACTATATCTTCCCATCTTCGCATTATTTACCCTTTAGATATTTAATTAATACATCACCATCTGAGTCCGATTCGTTGGCAGTTAATGTTTCTTTTGTAGCTGATCATAGCCAAATTTACTTCGAACTTTCTTAGTTGATTTCAGCCAGAATGCACTGCAGCCAGTGCTTTCAGTCTATCTGCAAATTATCACAAGTGCTAAGGTCATCACCATAATAAAGTACTCCGTGGGTTGCGATAAAAAAATAGTAATAGACTTTGAATATTTTATCCTATGAAGTCTTTTCAACTATTGGAACCGAATAAGCCTTTGTTTTATTCAAATTCATATTTATAAGACTAGGACATATGGGTTAAAACTGGGGCCGATACAGGTTTATTTTTAATTGGAAGTTGCTCCGATAAGTCATCTTATTAGTCAGTGAAATGATAAATAATCTAAATAATTTGAATATGCATTGTATACTATTTCTGCTTGGAAATTTCATGTCTTCAATCTCTCAGCTGCTGGAAAATACTTCCTCATGGATCTGTTTCTGCTCAGTTTCCTCATAGTTTTCTTCTCAGCAACTTTGAAACTTAATAGGCAGCAAAGTTATTCTGGAAAGCTAGTCATGGATTGTGCGAACAGCAATTCAGTGGTTCCCTCTCCTGCTTTTCTTTATACCTGCAATGGTAGGCTGTCCTGCAAAGCCTTTGTTGAAATTATGGCATCTGGGTGAAAAAATAATTTCAAAATTTAAATTATGGCATCTAGGTGGAAAAAAATTAAAAAAAATGGTGATAATTTTCCAATAATTTTGAATATTTGTTTTTATATGAATGTGTAGAAATCTAAATAAATCTAGAATTAGTTTTCTTATTTTAAAATTAAATTTTGGTTGTAACAATCCTTGATTGATGGAATCTTTTGTTATTTTTTTCTCTATATATATGTTCAATTTGGATTAAATAATATGACTAGTTTCAATCTTTCCTCAATTTCTCTATTATGCTTTACTCCAATTTTGTTTTTTTTAAAAAAAAAAAAAAACTAGTAATGGTATCAACCATATTTTCAATCTTCCTGCTAATGCATTTTTTTTTTGAAAAAACAACAGTGTTATCAGAATTATAATTAGTCTTACAGGACTTATGATTTCAAAGTTTTTAAAAGGGATCTAAGCAAGTATTTAAATTGCAAAATTCTCTTAAAAATTTGAGATTTTTTTTTTCAAAATACCTGCAAATCACTAAAATGCTAAAATACTTTCCATAGACTTACATGTCACTAAACTACAAAATATTTTTCAAATGATCAGCAAGTCCCTAAACTGTAAACATAATTTCAAAATCTAGGAAGTCTATAAATTTTAAACAAAAATTTTTCAAGAACCAGTGAGTCCCAAATTGAAAATAAAAAGGATTAGCAAGTTCCTTAATTGTGAACAAATTTCAAAAGGCCAGCAAGTATGAAACAAGAGACTAGCAAATCTAACTACAAAAATATTTTTCAAGGAGGAGTTTTGAAAATAACAAGAGATGATTCTACTTCATAAGAAGACAACTATTTTAAAGATTGCATTGCTGGAAAGAAGAAAAGCTTAATGTTTATCACCTAGATGCCAACGAGGAGTGTTAAAATTATAGCATCTAGGTGGAAAAAATTTCAAAAAAAATGGGATAATTTTCAAATAATTTTGAATATTAGTTTTGATTGAATGTGTAGAAATCCAAAAAATTTTATAATTAACTTTCTTATTTTAAATTTGAATTTTGGTCGTAATCATAATTGATTGATGGGATTTTTTGTTATTTTTTTCTCTATATATATTTTCAACTTGAATTAAATAATATGACTAGTTTCAATCTTTCCTCAATTTCTCTTTTATTTTGCTTTGCTCCAATTTTTTTTTTTAAAAAACCAACGGTGGTATCAACCCTATTTTTAATCTTCTTGCTAATGATTTTTTTTTAAAAAAGCCAATAGCCTTTCTGATCTACAAAGCTCGGCCTCCTTATAATACAGTCTCTAGTATATCGAACTTGACCTTTCTTGATTCGTTAGAGCGCGCCTAGATCTATAATATCTACATGTAATTCTCTTATGAGTCAAAGTAATTATAGTGAATTTAGCTTGGATCACTACAAAAAAAGAATTAAATAGCGACGAAATTTAGCGATGGATTGACATCCGTAGCAGTTAACTTCGGATCAGTGACAGATTAACGAGTGAAATTAATAAAAAAATTTGAAAAAAAGGTCAAAAATAGCGACAGATTAACGAGGGAATTTTGCTACAGATTAAGTCCGTAGCTAAATATCGTAGCTAATATGGCGGAAAAATATGCCGCCAAAAAATTGCGACGGTTTAGAGACGAATTTGTGAGCGCCAATTAGCGACGGATAGAAACCATCGCAAAATTGACACAATAGCGACGGAATTACGTCCATCACAAATGTTGCTACGGAAAATGTCGTCGCTAAATCATTAGGTGAGTTTAATTAACAATAGCGACGGAACATGTCGTCGCTAAAAATAGCGACGGAATTTTCCGTCGCTATACATTGTGGCAATTTATAGCGACGGAAAATTCCGTCGTTATTGTTAGCGACGGAAAATTCCATCGCTATAAATTGCCACGCGACTTTGTCGTCGCAATGTATAGCGACAGTTACTTACCGTCGCTAAAATAGCGACGACGACTTTGTCGTCGCAATGTATAGCGACGGAAAATTCCGTTGCTAAAAATGAAAGAAAAACAAAAAAAAATTTAACCCATGAAACGGCGTCGTTTTTACTGTGTATGTTATAACCTGCAAACCAAAAAAAATTTCTCATTTTTCCCCCCAGCCGGCATTTTCCCCCTCCCTACTGCCCAAATTTCCAGCTCCGGTATCTCCTTTCTCTGCTCCGGTAGTGGTCTTCTTCTGCTCCGGTTGTGGTCTTCCTTTGCTCCGGTCCTCTCTCTCCTCTGCTCTGGTCCTCTCTCTCCTCTGCTCCAGTCTTCTCTCTCCTCTGCTTTAGTCCTCTACTACTATCTCCCACTGGATCCGGTCCTTGTTGCTGTCTCCGAGCTCCGGTCGAGTTGCAGCCAGCGTAGCGTCCCAGCCCCGGTCTTCCTCTGCTCTGGTCCCTCCCTTCCAGCACCAGTCACCTCCCAGCGAAGGTAGCTGTTGTTTGTTTTTTTTTTTTTTTTGCAGATTTTGTTATTTTACTTGTTTTTTTTATTAATTTAATTTTGTTATGTGGTAACATATTAGATGACTTATTATTAATTAATTATTAATTAGATGACTTATTATTAATTAATTATTAATTAGATGACTTATTAATTATTATTAATTAGATGACTTATTATTAATTAATTATTAATTAGATGACTTATTAATTATTATTAATTAGATGACTTATTATTAATTAATTATATGCATAAGTTACATATATATTTATGTAAATAATATAAAGTTAGAACATAATATAGATTATTTAGGCAAAAAATTATAAAATAGTTAAATTTAATATCTAAGTTTGATTAAAATTATAAAATAGTTAAATTTAAATAGTTAGAACATAATATAGATAATTTAGCTATTAAGTTTGATTAAAATTATAAAATATCTAAGTTTATTTACCAAGTTTAATAAAATAGTTTAATTACTAAGTTTAATATAAAGCTAGAACATAATATAGATAATTTAAGCAAAAAATTATAAAATAGTTAGCAACAATAAAATAACTAAGTTTAATTACTAAATTTAATAAAATAGCTATTAAGCTATTAAGTTTGATTAAAATTATAAAATTATAAAGTTTATTTACTATGTTTAATAAAATAAGTTTAATAAAATAGCTTAATTACTAAGTTTAATATAAAGCTAGAACATAATATAGATAATTTAGGCAAAAAATTATAAAATAATTAAGTTTAATAAAATAGTTAAGTTTAGTTACTAACTCTAATAAAATAGCTATTTAGCTATTAAGTTTGATTAAAATTATAAAATAGTTAAGTTTATTTACTAAGTTAAATAAAATAAGTTGAATAAAATAGTTTAATTACTAAGTTTAATATAAAGCTAGTACATAATATACATAATTTAAGTAAAAAATTATAAAATAGTTAAGTTTATTAAAATAGCTAAATTTATTTACTAAGTTTAATAAAATAGTTATTTAGCTATTAAGTTTTATTAAAATTATACAATTATAAAGTTTATTTACTAAGTTTAATAAAATAAGTTTATTAAAATAGTTTAATTACTAAATTTAATATAAAGCTAGAACATAATATAGATAATTTAGGCAAAAAATTATAAAATAGTTAAGTTTATTAAAATAACTAAGTTTATTTACTAAGTTTAATAAAATAACTATTTAGCTTTTAAGTTTTATTAAAATTATAAAGTTTATTTACAAAGTTTAATAAAATAGTTTAATTACTAAGTTTAATATAAAACTATAACATAATATAGATAATTTAGGCAAAAAATTATAAAATAATTAACTAGTTTCGATCAATACCAACTATATAAATTCTAATTAGGACCTTAGAATGTTAAATAATAGTTTCGTATGTGTTACGAGCTAATATGTGCTTACATAATATTAGTATATTCATGAAATTATTATTCACTTGAAAGAATAGCTAAGTTTGATTTCATTATGATTTATCAATTACAATTTCATACTTCAAATTGATTTTAATGTTTTCCTTGATTTAATAGAGATAATAAAAAATGAAATCAGATCATCAATGAATGTATAAACGGTTGAAAGATGGACTTTTGAACCCAGAGTTCATGACTGGTATTAGACAATTCATAGAATTTGCAGACAGTCACCCGAAAATGATGGACAATGATAGGATAAGGTGTCCATGTTTTCATCGCAAGTGTCAGAATCGAATGTTTCATCACGTGGATACAGTTAAGTTGCATTTGTATAGAAATGGTTTTGTACCGGATTATTATTTTTGGACTTTGCACGGGAAACAAACAGTTATAAGTAACTTGAATAGCAATGTTAATTATACGAGTGAAAGTTCTGCTGCATTTTATTATGCAAAATTATCCAGTCGGTATCATTCCATGGTTATGGATGCTGATAGCAGAGATGACTAATTCTACCCACATTTCATCAACTCCACATAACGATCCATCACAATCTGACAGGATGTAGGACTATATAATAACAATATTGTAGTATTTTCAATTATTGAATATTTTTATGTTGAACTAAAAAATTTTAATATTTATTAATGAATTCTGTTACAAAAAATATTTATTTGAATTTATTTGAATTTTAAAATCACAAAAATAATTAAATTAAAAAAATTTAATATATAAAAAATAGATCTGCGACGGAATGTAGTCCTCACTGAAAATTAGTCGCAAATTGTATGGAGTAAATGCACTATAAAATTTAGCGACGGAACATATTTGTAGCTAAATAGCGACGGATATAAATCTGTCGCAACATAGTGACGGATTTATATCTGTCGCTATATAGCGACGACATTTTCGTCGCAAAATCCCTCATTGATTTTGTCGCCATCACAATTCATGCGAATACACTTCAGTGACAGATAGTTCGTCGTTAATTCCGTCGCTAAATTTAGCAACAGAATTACAATCCGTCGCTATTGGACTTGCGAGAAGTTTTTCTGAGATGGATTAAATCCGTCGCAATTCTGTCACTAATATAATTTAGCGACAGAATTTTTAAATTTAGTGACGGATTTGTTCGTCGCTAAAATGTATTTTCTTGTAGTGGATGCGGTTATGGAACTTCTGGTTCCACTTAGATGTGCTTGTCCTACAACCAATCAAACTGCAAATGATATTGGGTTTCTCTTAACTTACTTGGTCAGCTATGCCGATGAAGTTTATGCTGTTTGTAAGAGATTTTAATGTAAGCATCGAGAGTATAATTTATGCAAATCAGTTCACTGAAAATAATTCACATATTTTCCCCTTCACAAGAATTCTTTTGCCTCTATCAACTGAAACTTCAAGTTCTCAGTCAATAATTATGTTGGAAGCATTTTTTGGATTGAGGTGAGCTCTAGGTCATAGTCAAAAGTATAGATATAAAACTCTATTGCCCCAACAGCTAGTGTCCGGATTAAGGAATGCTACGACAGCTTTTCAGATAAAACATTTATAAATCAAAGTAAATTAGACATATATATATATATATATATATATATATATATATATATATATATAAAAGATAATTATATACTTTATATATAAAAGTATTATGTACAAAACACGTTCATCTTTGCTTTAAAGTTTAGTTTAGTTTATATACATTATAAAATAAAATACATAGTAAAAAAACAAAAACATGAAACCCACAATGTCATAATATAACTGCTATACTGGATTAGGTTTTTGTTAGATTTTTTCACTATCATTTGATTATTCTTCACTATATCTGTGCGAGAGAAACTCACACACTAAGTACTAGAATTAGTGTTGCACATAAATAAGATAATATATTATATTACATGTAATATGCAACTATATACTATTTACATATATGTCATGCACATATACCTTACATATATTTTTATCTTTTATAATTGTTTAATAAAAAGTTTCTATGTAAAATTATTTTTTTAAAAAATATATATTTTTTTAAATGCAATGTTAAACAGGTCTTAGCAGGTGAACTTTGGGTTATAATAAAATATATAAAGCTCAATGCATGTAAAAATCTAAGGATCATTGCATTAAGATATTTAATTTCAAATAAGAAAATAAAATTAAGGTTGAAATATATTTTCATGGCTGTTTATTTATCGTCCATAAATTAATTACTTATTTCCCAATTTTACGCAAACCGTCTAACTAAACCAATCACCGATTTCTTAGCTAAATCCTACCTCTCAATTTGCAATAACAATCCCGTCCTCCTTAATCATGGCTCTTGAGCTGGTTAGAGCCATTAAAATATAACAACACAATGATGGCCATCCAGTTCAAAAATTGACAGCATGCGCAAACTTGTCTATTAAAATCGGCGTGCATTTAAGGTCTAAATGCTAAGTTTAACAGAAAACAAAATGAGAAGAAACTAAATCAAGAGCCATTCTGAATTGTAGAAACACCAACAATAACAAAATGGAGAGAGAGAGAGAGAGACGGTGTTTTTTCCCTGATTTGCAATGGAAAAGAAAAGAAACGGAGAGAGAGCTGCAAAGAAAAAAAAGGAAAGAGAGAAAAAAAGTGACATTTCAGCTAAAGGTATATCTGTCCAAACAAAGACATGGAAAAAATGTTTTGTCTAAAAAACACGGAAAAGGTATTTTTGACAAAAAAAAAAGGTAAAAATGAAATTAAAAAAAAGAAGAAGAAGAAGGGTATAGAGTGTCTTTTTCCATAAGTTTTTTTTTAAAGTGAGGGCCCATGGGCAAAAACCCAAGCCTGTCTAAAGAAAGTGCAAGTAAACTTGCTGCTCATTCTTAATTTTGGTCGTGGACCGATGACTTGTCGCAAATCATTTCGTATCGCATTATGGATCTAACGTTCTTTATAAATGTAAGTGTATTATTATTATTATTTTTATATATTTCAAAAAATAAATTTTTTTATCAATTAAATAAATCACACATTATATATTATAAATACGGATCCATAATATAATTTAGATGATTTCTCAATTTTATATATATACATTATTAACTGATTAAGTCCAATAACGTTGATTCAGTACAAGTCATTTAAAAAAAAAATTGTACGTCAAATTAGAAGTCCAGTTACTCTAAGTACAAGTCATAATTTGGTTAATTACTATGGTTGCATTTGATTTATCTCCTTTGCAGGGTATACTGCATGGTCGAGGTTACTTCATAATTCTTTGTCCGAAGCTATGGTTTGCCGTTTTAAATTATGTCATCTGTTTTTTTTACACAGAACATCCCAACTTACAGAATACAATTGAAGTATGAAAAATGAAAACACAAATTAAAATTGATATAACGAAGATTCAAAGGGTGTATTTGGCCTCAGTGCTGCTGAAAAATAAAGCATATTAGGCTGCATTTTACACAGAAATATCACATAAAAACAATGAAGTGCATGCTGTTATTGAGGTACTTAATTATCACCGAATTTATTTAGGAAAAAAGAAATATATTTTATATATACTCAAGCTTGCTGATTAGTGATGTTTTATTGGAGTCATCAGTAGCAAGTTAACCAATTTATTATTATGTAATTGAAGTGGCTATGACTTTACGAAGCTTCCATGCATTTTCTTTCCACCGAAACTCTTGAATTATTCAATTTTTTTCGCTTTCACTGAATCACAATCAGGTTTTATTTAGGATAAAAATCATCTTATTCCTCTTCCTATATAAGCTGCTTTAATTTATCTTTAAACATATGTAGTAGGGTTGGATTTTTCAATTTTGTCCCAAATGGCAAAAGATAGAAATCATAGAATCATAAAACCTTCTAACTGGTTTGCTAACAAATATATTAGGTTAAGTTTCAGCCATGGTCGATCAGACTCAAGCTTCTCAACCCTAAACATCCCTTCATCTCAAGCATGCACACCCAAATTGAGGAATATCCCAAGAGAGGATGAGTTAAAGGAGGTTTTTTGCCGATTTGATGGCGATGGGAATGATAAGATCTCAGCCCTTGAGCTGAGATCTTATTTTGGATCGATTGGGGAGTACTTGTCCCATGAGGAGGCTGAAGCTATGATCGATGAGTTTGATTCTGATGGAGATAAGATGTTAAATTTTAATGATTTCTTGAGGCTGATGAAAAGGGAAGGTGATGATCTGATAGAAGAGGCCTATGAAGCACGAACACTCTAACTATATAGCGTGTCGCATTTTCGACACATTTTTGATACCGACACTTGCTGGACACTTACACGAAACGTTCTGGGTGCATTTTGTAATTTTCTAAAAATTAAAAACACATTTTTTAAGTTAAAAACATGTTTTTTTCTTTCAAAAAACCTAAAATCTATGTATAACACCAATCATTACTCAATATATTTGATTGTATGTCATTTTTGTTTAATTTTATATAAAAATAATAATTTGCAATTATATCTCTTGAATTTAATATTTATAAATTTACCTCTATATATTTTTAATATTTTTTATTAATTTTATATAAAAATAATAAATTTACCTCTATATTTTTAATATTTTTGTTGTTCCCTTCCTGTAAGATCAAAAAAAACTATTTTTAACCTTTATTTTACATCTATAATTTTATAATACTCAAAATCAATCTCAACTTTTCATTTGTAACTGCTTTGTTTTTGTTATATCTAGACTTTTATTTTTTGATTCTAACAAAAAGCAGACACTTTAAAAATATTAGTAAAAATAGTAAGAAAATTTCAATTCCATGACCTCATTCAACAAAGCAAATTCTTTCACTTTTTTTATACCATTCCTAATAAACTCGAAGCACAACAGTAACAGTTACCAATAAACAAAAAAGCGGTGAGCAAAGGAGCATTCTAGTTGAGGAACAAAAAGCTCATAAAGATTCAAAATCGACTGTTTTAGTTAGTGGTACATCTGAAAGTCGGTTTCAAATGAGTGGAGAAGAAGACTTTCAAAGATGCTATAAAGCTAGGAAAAAAAAGAGCATCAATTGACACAAATGCAGCCTCTTTGTTCCTAACTCATGCCTTAAACATTTAATAAAAAGGCGCCGTTTCTACATGGAAGAACATTTTTTTTCTTTGCCCACTTCACAAAAACGACGCCGCACACATGCAAAGACCACTTTTACCAGACAAAATTGCAGAACGACAACGTTTGAAACCGAATAAAAAGAAAAAAAAACCCTAGCATATATATATAATCCATCCGTGTATCCTATAAATGGAGGTTATTCTTATCCACTATTTCTTTATGATCATACTCCATAAAAATTAATACCAACATATTTCTAGCATATTAATTAGAATATATGAAATAATAACTAAAATTTACAGAACACAAAAATATAATAATAATAATCCATAAATGAGTATATGTATGAAAATTACCTCTCTTTTTATGACAAATTGACCACTTACGTCATAAATTACAATTCTTGTAATATATGATAACAACACCAAAAGAAATGCTCAAATTGTTTTGAAAGAAATTAAACCTCAATCTCCTCTCTTATCTCTCTTTTTTTTTTTTTCATTTATTCATCTGCAAAAACTGAACATATATTTAGACTTTAACAGTTAAATACAATAGATAACTGGTAGCTAATAACTAGTAGCTATTGATTCTTGGTATTTGGTAAAAATAGTTGTAATATAAAATTCAGATATAATTTATTTTATTCAAAATATATATTTTTCTATGATGTATATAGTTTTAGTATTTAAAAAAATCCCAACTATTCTAAAAAAAACTTTAAAAATAGAGATATTAATAACTGATTGAAACTTCAAACAATTATAAGTTGCTAAATATAAATTTTTATGAATAAGCTATTGTGCATTAAAAAAATTAGTTAAACTAAACACACTCTTAATAGCAAATCCTAAATAACTAAGTTTTTAAATGTTATTAAATGTACAAAATAATTTAGTATTATGTACATTTTTCTTCCTCACTAATCTATAAACATTTATCAAATTATTATGTAAATATATACTCTATTGATGAAAATTCTTGCTTATTTTGCTTGTTGGTTTCAATTCAGATTTTGTCAAGAGAAAAGTTTAAATGTTTGGGCGATGTTTGAATCAATTCAATACATAAGTTATTTTTATTTGTGAATAAATTCTATTAAAAAAGTTTGTTCTATAAATAAATGATTATATTTAGTATTATTAGGTATATAAAAAAATCCAAAAAAAAAAAATTAATTTTAACTTGGTGAAAGATGTTTTATCCGTAGTGTAGAATTTATTTGTAAATTCTATATATCTATTTTAATAGGATTATATCATAGTATAACTGATTTTATAAAAATTAACATTTATGAATTTAAAAGTATTACTTAAATCGACATATTAAATATAAATTGCTAATTAAATTTTATAAAGTTTATTCATACGAAAAAGTCTTTAATTAATTTTAAATTAATGAGAACTACATTTCCAAAATGGTTAAAAAAAAGAAATTACAACATTTATATTTTTTTAATCGTTTTATTAAAAATATTTTCATAATTCTAAAAATTTCACATCAATACTTCTTTCTTTCAAAAACACATTTTTTTTTGTCAATTTTCTCATAAAAAAATATATTTCTTTTTATTTTATATTGTAAAAATATTAGAAGTTCCTAATAACTAAAATCCCTAATGATCGACTGTTCCTAATATCTTTCTTTTTTGTAATTGCCTCTCTCTCTGCGTCTTCTTCTTCCACTGCTGTGATTGCTGTGATTCCCTTTCTCCACCTCCTTTCGGCCACCATTATCTGTTTGGAGGCTACCTAGATGATTGTGGATCTTCAAATTCGAAACGTGTCGGAATGTGGCCGCAAGAAGGCATTCCGTTGGAAGAGCTAAGACTCACCAACGACAGATCCGGAAAAGGAATGAAGTCCATTGGCGGACTGAAGAGAAGGGAGGAGTGGTTTGCCAGAGAGGTCTCGTCAAATGTCATTGCAAATGTCATCCTTAATATTAGTTAAGAAAATATATAATTATCTTTCAATTTTCCTATGATTTTTTTTTATTATAAAATTTGAATTTTTATTTGAAACGGGAGAAAGCAGTTCACTTTCTTCTAAGTGAAATAATACATTTTGGCCCGTTTGCATTTTTTCTTAAAAAAATTAATTTTCTTAGTTTTAAAAACTTCTTTTCAAAAGAAGTCGATGCAGATATTTTTATAGAAATAAATTTTAAAAAATAATTTATAAAAAATTAAATAAATCAATTAATTAAATTAAAAATTCTGAATCCGTTTTTTTACGCACAATACTAAACACTCATTCGTCTCTGAAGTTTGTTCTAATGGTTTAAGTATACTGTCGTAGATTGAATATATTTTTGTTTGATATATGTGTACTATATATATATATATATTATCTATACATATGATATACTGCATGTATATTATAACACTCTTTATTTTTCTGCATACCCATCCGTATATCGAAAGGATAAGAGGAACTACAGAAAATAATTTTTTTTTATCTTAAAAAATATTTATTTAATTTTTAAACATTATTAATATAAAAGATTTAAAATATATTAAAATTTTATGCATAGCCATCCATTTATTTTATTTATATATATACTATAATGAAAAGTTAAAAACTTATATATATATATATATATATATATATATATATATATAAATATCTAACAAAAAAAACTAATCAGCTACCACAATAATTAAAAAAATTTTAAGTCACCAAAATAATAAAAAAATTTTTAATTGAGTAAAAATTAAAAATATAGTGTGTTACATATATTTTTGAAATAGTACATATAAAAAAATATTTTTTAAAAAATAAATATATAAATATTTTTTTATGTGGAAATATAAGAAAACATATTTCGAAAAGCCCGCAACTGGGCCAAGAAAATAGAAGTGAACAGAACCCATAATGATAGTGAAGAACCTCATTCCCACTTTTTTTGATTTATACGATGAAATCCATACTGTATTATTATGAATCATACCTGCTCCATGTGTAAGGATATCTTTATTTTTTTTCTATATATTTCAAAAATTCAAAATCGTTTATCATTTACAGTGCATACGTATTGATAATATAATATAATTTGTAATGAAATTATGCCCACATGTATACCACGTGTTGAATACGTGGCCTCATCCTCATTGTATGGTAGGACCCATAAACGCATTTCCATCTGAGGACCAGCAGTAGCAGGAAAAAGGAACTATTTTTAATTTTTCGTACTCAACTCTCTCGTAGGAACAGAACACTGTACGAGTGGACTTGCCCGAGAAAGAGTATAGTAGAAGGGGAAAGGGGGTCAAAATCGTAATATGGATGAAAAATTACCATAAAGATTGAACCTTTTTGGTTCTGAAATTGAAGATGGAGAACTTGATCGAAATGGGTTCAAGTGGGTTGGCTGCAAATCTTGTGGATAATACAACATCATTGACAGAGTTAGGATCTAGCAGAGCTCGAACTGCCTACCAATGGGGAGGAACCATTTCTGTTCTGTAAGGCTTCTTTCAGACTTTCCAAATTTTCATTGCCCTTTCAAGAAAAGAACCAAATTAGATATTTTATCTGTTTATTGGTTCGGTGCCTTCTTTTGTATTTGGAATTAGACCTTTTGTTTATTCTCTGCTGCATTTTTGGAATTTGCTTATTCTTATGTTTAAATTTTTGGGAGTAAAAACTCATGCTAAAATGGAGAGATTCAGTTTTATGTGTCACTGCTTGAACCGCCCAAAGGATTGATTTTCTCTCTTATGCCATTTTTCTGTGTATTTGCTGAATCTTTCATTGATAATCACTTGCACATCCGGAATGTTCTTGTTATTAGATGTAAGCAAGTCCAATAAACGTCAACTAATAACTTATGGCATGGTCTATTTGTCGCATAGTAGTAGGATGATTTTGTGCTTATAGATGATTTTAGACGGTGTATTGGGCTATGATCTTTTCTAGAAATTTAAACGTCGCTGGCTATTTTCTGCAAACTCAAAAATGTTTTGCTTCAAACATACAATTGCTCGTGGGTAGAAGAGTGATGAGCCCCTGTAATTTCTTGCAATCATCGGTTTGTTCTAAGATCAACTTTTGGGGTTAATTAGTATTCAATTTTCAATTTGCAACCAAATGATTCCATTTCATACCCTAAAACTCATTAAAATTAATTTCTTTTACAGTTAATTCTACACTGTGTTAGACAACCAAGGCAAAAAAAATGGAAAAAAAGTGTCTTTGAGTACGAAATGGAGTAATTTGATTGAAAGTTGAAAATTGCATATTTATTAGTTTCAAAAGTTGAATTTGTGGGTGAACTGAACATTACAAAAAGGTGTGCTTGAAATGCTTTAAGATCCTCCAATAACAAGGTGTCATAGTTTAAGCTTGTATGGGGCCATCAAAATATTCCAAGACAGAGCTTTACTATGTTTTTGGCTGTCCAAAACAGGCCACTACAAAGGATAGATTGCTCAAATGGAGGCTGGTCGATGATAATCTTTGTTGTTTGTGTCAAAGCAAGGAAGAAACTGTGTGTCACTTATTCTTTGAATGTCAATTTTCCAAAGATATTTAGAGAAAGTTTTGAATTTGTAATATTAGAAGAGAGATATTGAGGTGGAGAAGGGAGATTAGTCGGTTTTGTAGGAATGCAATAGTTAAGCTTGTTATGCAGAAAGAGAACAGTTGCCTTATTAGCAACGGTATACTGGATATGGAATGCAAAAAATGCTTGGTTGTTTAAGCAAGAAAATCTCGATGCCAATAATGTGCGGATGGGAATTAAAGATAATTGACAGTATAGGTTTAGCCACTAATTTTCATTCTTTGTATTGTTTGGTTCTTTTTCAGTTTTGCTGTGTATCATTGTTTTCTAACTTGTGTTCTACTGGGATAGTTTTATATCCTTTCTTTGGCAATAATAGTACTTTATTGACCCATAAGAAAAATTGCAAAAAGGTCCAGATAGTTTGAAGATGGTTTTTAATTTCAAAGACTTAATTTTGTTGTCTTCGGCTTTACCCTGCAGATTGTTGTTGATAGTGAATTGGGTAGGGCGGAGATCAGCCTTACAGACTACCCTTCTAGTTTTGTATCTTCTTACAAGTTTTCCTACAGCCTTGTTCCAAATTTTAAGGTGCTTGCTGACTTTACTAAATATTTTCAATGGCATCTTAATGTGTTTGATTTGGATCTAACGTGACTACATTCACTAAAAGTGCCATTTTTTTTTTAATTCAGGGGACAATTTGGTTATTGGATTGCCTTTCTTGCTGTTGCAGCAAATCTATTCTTTCCTGAAACCTTTCCAGGTTTGTGTACATGTTTTCCTTTATCATGACTAATCATTTCATGCATAGTTCTAATGGTACATTTCTAGGTAATTTTCATTCATCATCCTTGAATTCTATACGTAATGTGTCCCTAAACTTCAATTTATAGTGAAAAAATCACAAACTTTTATTTTTGTAACAGAAAAATCCTTCTACCGTTGAGTTTCCATCCAAGCACCATGATTGAAATTCAAAGCTAGAAGGATTTTACTGTCATGAAATTAAATTTAAGGACTTTTTTCATTACAAATTGAAGTTCAATGACATTACTGTTACTAAGTGTGAAGTCCAGGGACACAGGTAAGATTACTGGTATATTTCATTGATGAAATATTGTTCAGAGATTAAAGCTTGTTAATAAAATGCACAGTTTCTCGGTTCATACTATTTGTGATCACTCCTGAATGGCTGGCTAATGGACTACGAGAGAGTATTGCTGGTGGTGTTTTTTGCCTGATAATAGCAGTTTCACTTGTCTTGGTGGAGCTTGGAAAAATTGGAGAAATTGGAGGATTGGGGAGTTGTGGATGTAAATGTTATTACTTTTTCTGCTCTCTTGGTATATCTTTCTTGTTTTTCTTTACAATGCGTATCTATCTTTAAGAACTTGGAAGAAAAGAGAGCACTTTTTATTTACCCTTGTCACATTCACGTACTCCTCTCTCTCTTTATTTTCATGAGGTTTTAATTTGGGATCGTTTGGATCGACTGATTTTAAATTCTATAAATTTTATAAAATTTATGGATTTTAAATTCATGGATTGTGAAATCCGTAGATTTTGAGAATTCATTGTTTAGTTTGACTATAAAATCTACGGATTGATAATATAATTTCCCTTCCAATCATATTTGATTTAATATCTATAATCCATAAATTCAATAAATAATTTTTAATTTCACCTTTTACTAAATATTGATAATTTATCATTAATTAAATGTTTTATATTTATTTTTACCATGTTTATATTGAATTTATTTATTTATATTTAATTAGTTTTATTTGAAATAGTTATATTATCCAATCAATCATTTAATTGCTAATATAATTTTTGCTATTTTTTTATATAATTGGTGGTAGTTGTATGATATTTTTAATGAATAACTATATAAGTGTTAGTAATTATATGTATAAAATTAATTTTATAAAAAAAACTATTTTCAATCAAATACCAAAAAATATTTTCTAAAAAATGCAATAGTTGAAATTATAATTATTGTCAAATTTTAAATATGTGATAAAATTTTTGCTCAAAATTTTTGTCAATATTTGAAATTGAAATAAATAATCACAATTAAATTAGATGCAACTTAATTGTTAATGAAATAGTATAGTTAATTCAGTTCATTTTATATAAATTTATTATTTGTATTATGTCTATAAATAAATTAATCTTTTAATGTTCTTTTTTGAACGAATTCATTATTATTAATTTTAATTCATATTCAAACCAATATAGATAATGAGTGAAAATAAAATAAAAAAAATCTGACAAATGATTTTTACTATCTTTCTAAGGTTAAAATAGTTTTGAAATATTATCAATTTATTAGAGACAATTTTAGAATACAAATTATTTGATAAAAAAATTTCATTGATTAAAATCGGTGATTTTGGAAGTAGAATTCTTAAAAAATAAAGGATTTTGGTGGATGAGAGATTTTTCAAAATCTATAAATTCAATCTTTTTCAATAAGTCAAATAATTAATTTATCATAAATTCATAAATTGTTGTAATTTATTTAGTTAAATCTCCTTGTACCAAATGTAGCCTTAGTAGTTTCCTCTTTTTGTTTTATGGGTCTGTGTATTTTCTGCTAGTCAAGGAGGGCAAATTTTAGGTTAGGCACATTACTGGATTGAGCATGTTGTTTTATGCACTTGACTGCATATTAGTGCATTGACCTAGGTCTGCGTCTGCTTCCTGGAAGTTGAGGCTTGTAGACAAAAGAGTGGTCATACTATTACTAGTCCATGGAACAATTCTGCTAGCTAGTAGGGTTTGGTTTTTGAAAATTCCATATTTGAACCTAGTTGTTAAACTCAATTAACTTCTAATTAACTAGCCTCTTATTTTGGTTAGGTTAACTATTATTTCGGTTTTTAACCACTAAAAAAATGATTTTTTTTTGAAATAATAATCTATAAGATTAATTCTTAAATTATATATATATATATATATATATATATATATATATATATATATATATATAAATATAACAAAATCATAACCATTAGGCATAATGAATATAAGGCTAAAATAGTATATATATCATAAATGTAGTGGCCGATCAGCAATTTTCTTAATTATTTAGAATTAAGATACAATCTATTTGAACTTAAAAAGTATAATTTTGTATAAATTTTGGGGCGGTACATATATGATTATTATATGTGGGCACAGGTTAATCCAGTAGCATTATTGTTTCAAATCATAATTAAAAATCGAAAAATACAAAAATAAAAACTTGTAGAAAAACCAAATATTAGATTTATTTTTTCGGTGTAATTTCGATTTTTCAGTTTTCTTTTTTCTTTTTTCTTTTTATTCTCAACCTTACTTATAGGTGCGACAATAGGATTCTAGGGCGTTTACTTTGGCGAGGCACAAGACGCAAAGTCAAATGCTGTGGTTGCAGGGCTGTTTGTTTTAGCGGAATAGCAACAGTAGCTAGGCTATTATTATTACTATTTTTTGATAAACCAGAGCTAGGCCATTATTAGAATCTCTCTCTTCTTTTTAATTTTTTTATTCTTTTTGGAATTTTAATTTGAAGAAAAATCGATGACTCATGCTCATTGATCAATCCTTATTTGATGCTTTATTTAAGTTGGAAGGTAAAGTCAAGATGGAATTGCGGATTTATAATTAGTTTATTAGGCGTGTTTGCATGATTCCACATCATAAGACTACATTTTTTATTCTTTGTTGATCAGCTTTTATCCTGATATTTTCAATAATGGGATTTGAATACTATTTCCTACATCATTTTTCTCTGGAATATTTCATTCATCAATTCAATCTGTAAAAGAAGGGTTTGGTCAAGTGGGTGGGGACCTTGATTATGACAGGTGTAATTTAGTCAGTACCAAGAAACTTCCCTTTCACAAATTCAATATCCAGTTATTATCCCAATGCCGTGAACAATATTACATCCAATCTTCCAAATTCAAAATGAGATTCAGTATTTCTCTGTTTTTCTCCTTTCTTATCGTTTCAGTTCTTTGTTTCTGCTCATTAATCCATGGCCAGCAACTTTATGCAGCAAAAGCTACTACAAATTGTTCAAACAAGGCCAATTCTGTTCTTGGATACTCCTGCAATGGCCTAAACAGGACTTGCCAGGCTTACCTCATCTTCAGATCACAACCTCCTTATACTACTGTCTCTTCCATCTCCATCCTTTTGAACTCTGACCCATATCAGATTTCTGAAATAAATTCAGTTCCTGAAACTGCATCCTTTGATACAAATAAATTGGTGATAGTTCCTGTCAACTGCTCCTGCTCAGGTAATTACTCTCAGGCAAACACAACTTACAGAGTACGGGCTGGAGATACACCTTTCTTAATTGCCAACAACACCTATCAAGGTCTTTCGACCTGTCAGGCTGTTAATGATCAGAATCCAAGGTCCACTGTCGATATTTTTCCCCAGGAAAAACTTAACATTCCTCTTAGATGTGCTTGCCCTACTAAGAACCAAACTGATTTAGGTATCAAGTATCTGTTAAGTTATCTAATCACTTGGAGAGATACAGTTAATGCCATTAGTTTGAAATTTCGTGCTGAAACTGTCAGGAGTCTTGAAGCAAATGAGCTAAGCGAGCAATCCACCATTTATCCTTTCACTACGCTCCTGATACCACTGCAAAATCCACCATCAAGTAATCAAACAATATCACCACCTCCTCCTCCTCCGGTTTTATCTCCGTCGCCATCGCCATTTCCTACCTCCACCAATGGTTCAAGTAAAAACACATGGCTCTATGCCCTTGTTGGGATGCTCGGAGGAATTACTCTCACATTAGTCATTGGCATCACTATTTACTTTGCTGTTTTTCGCAGAAGTAAGAAGAGATTGGATCCAATTATTGCCTCTGAAAGCTTTGAGGCACAAGAGAAGCCAATCGACAAGAAGTTGGATGAAAAATCTCAATCTCAGGACTTCTTAGACAGCATATATAGCATAGGTCAATCCATTAAAGTGTACAGCTTTAAAGAACTCGAAGCTGCAACCGACAATTTCCACTCTAGTTGTTGGATAAAAGGATCTGTTTATCGCGGTTTGATTAATGGTGATTATGCTGCCATTAAGAAAATGAATGGAGATGTGTCAAAGGAGATAGATTTATTGAAAAAGGTTAATCATTTTAACCTTATTCGCCTGTCGGGTATTTGTTTCAGTGATGGGCATTGGTATCTGGTTTATGAGTATGCTGGCAATGGAGCCTTGAGTGATTGGATTTATAACAGCAACGATGATGGGAAGTTCTTGAATTGGACACAGAGAATTCAGATTGCTTTTGATGTGGCCACAGGGCTTAACTATCTACATAGTTATACTAGCCCACCTCATGTGCACAAGGATATAAAAAGCAGCAATATTCTTCTTGATAGTGATTTCAGGGCTAAGATTGCAAATCTTGCAATGGCGAGGTCAGCAGAAGGGCAGGAAGGTGAATTCACCTTGACGAGGCACATCATTGGGACAAAAGGTTACATGGCTCCTGAATACTTGGAAATTGGTCTTGTCTCCACAAAGCTAGATGTGTATGCATTTGGGGTTCTCATGTTGGAGATAGTTACAGGGAAAGAGGTTGCTGCTTTGTACACAGAAGAAAATATGAACTTATCAGATATGGCAAGTAATCTTCTCTCTCAAGAAGATGTAGAGGAAAGTCTAAAGCAAGTCATTGATCCTTCCATGGAAGAGAATTATTCTTCTGAACTCGCTGGTTTCGTGATGAAATTAATTGATAGTTGTTTAAGTAAAAATCCTGCTGATCGTCCAGCCATGGACGAAATCGCAGACTCTCTCTCAAGAATCTTGACCATTTCTCTCAGCTGGGAATCATCCAACGTTTCGAGGTACCAGAGTTTCAGCAGAAGCTCTTGACAAGAAGTTACCTGAAATGAATGCTTTCACCTATAATTATACTTCATTTTGCAGAATTTTATGTTTTAGTTCTCTCTTTATTAGTGCCTTGCTGCTAATAGTTATGTAAAATACAAAGTTGTATCGCGGTATTATTGTCGTTAGCATCTTAGAAGTATACTGTAATTCAAAAGCTTTTTACATTTTCTTTTCAGACATTATGGAGAATGGGCTATCTTTACACTAGAACATTTCTCAAGTTTTGTTCATTTATTTTAATTCTAATGCAATTAAGAATATGCAGTCATTATCCATCGAGGAAAAAGCTATTAGATTGTTGCCTTGGAAATTCTCATCACCTGATCGATGCAAATGATGCTATTTTAATCTAAAACTGTTATCAATATTACACTAGTCCTGGGCGCCTCACCCTCCTCGTCAAGCTCAAGCTTTTACATCATATCAGAACTTTCTAACTGAAAAGTTTACAGTTGAGATCATGGTAATTTCCTGCGAGGGGGCATGTTAAAGAATAGAGATATTAAACCATTCTTTATGGTTATGTGCCTGACTGCATGTTAAAGAATATTTGTTTTTATATGAATGTAGAATTAGTTTTCTTATTTTAAAGTTAAATTTTGGTTGTAACAATCCTTGATTGATGGAATCTTTTGTTATTTTTTTCTCCACATATATGTTCAATTTGAATTAAATAATATGATTAGTTTCAATCTTTCCTCAATTTCTCTATTATGCTTTACTCCAATTTTGTTTTTTTTTTAAAAAAAACTAGTAATGGTATCAACCATATTTTTAATCTTCTTGCTAATGCATTTTTTTTTGAAAAAACAACAGTGTTATCAGAATTATAATTAGTCTTACAGGACTTGTGTTTTCAAAGTTTTTAAAAGGGATCTAAGCAAGTATTTAAATTGCAAAATTCTCTTAAAAAATTGAGATTGTTTTTTTCAAAATACCTACAAATCACTAAAATGCTAAAATACTTTCCATAGACTTACATGTCACTAAACTACAAAATATTTTTCAAATGATCAGCAATTCCCTAAACTATAAACGTAATTTCAAATTCTAGCAAGTCTATAAATTTTAAACAAAAATTTTTCAAGAATCAGTGAGTCCCAAATTGAAAATAAAAAGGATTAGCTAGTTCCTTAATTGTGAACAAATTTCAAAAGGCCAGCAAGTATGAAACAAGAGACTAGCAAATCTAACTACAAAAATATTTTTCAAGGAGGAGTTTTGAAAATAACAAGAGATGATTCTACTTCATAAGAAGGCAACTATTTTAAAGATTGCATTGCTGGAAAGAAGAAAAGCTTAATGTTTATCACCTAGATGCCAATGAGGAGTGTTGAAATTATGACATCTAGGTGGAAAAAATTTCAAAAACAAAATGGGGATAATTTTCAAATAATTTTGAATATTATTTGAATGTGTAGAAATCCAATTTTTTTTTTAAAAACCAACGGTGGTATCAACCATATTTTTAATCTTCTTGCTAATGATTTTTTTTAAAAAAAAGCCAATAATAGCCTTTCTGATCTACAAAGCTCGGCCTCCTTATGATACAGTCTCTAGTATATCGAACTTGACCTTTCCTGATTCGTTAGAGCTCGCCTAGATCAATAATATCTCAACTGTTGCAGTTTTGCTAATAGATGAAGAGGCAATAGTTCCTATAATTTGTTCTTGCTTAGATAAGTACTATCAAGCTAACACCTCTTATATCACAATTGCTAACTACACTTATAAATGGTTATCTACATGTAATTCTCTTATGAGCCAAAGCAATTATAGTGAATTTAGCTTGGATGCGGTTATGGAATTTCTGGTTCCACTTGGATGTGCTTGTCCTACAACCAATCAAACTGCAAATGATATTGGGTTTCTCTTAACTTACTTGGTCAGCTATGGCGATGAAGTTTATGCTGTTAGTAAGAGATTTTAATGTAAGCATCGAGAGTATAATTTATGCAAATCGATCACTGAAAATAATTCACGTATTTTCCCCTTCATAACAATTCTTTTGCCTCTATCAACTGAAACTTCAAGCTCTTAGTAAATAATTATGTTGGAAGCATTTTTTTGATTGAGGTGAGCTCTAGGTTACAGTCAAAAGTACATATATAAAATCCCATTACCCCAGCAGCTAGTGTCCAGATTAAGTAATGTTACGTCAGCTTTTCAGATAACATATTTATAAATTAAAGTAAATTAGACATATGTAATTTATAAAAAGTACAGATATAATACTCCATTACCCCAGCTATAATATATATATATATATATATATATATATATATATATATATATATATATCAACCATATTATAATATTATAAAAAAGATAACTACATACTTTATATATAAAAGTATTATGCACAAAATACGTTCATCTTTGCTTGAAAGTTTAGATTAGTTTATATACATTATAAAAGAAAATACACTGAAAAAGAAATAAAAACAAGGAACCCACAATATCAAGATATAACTGCTATACTGTATTAGGTTTTCGTTAGATTTTTCCACTATCATCTGACTATTCTTCATTATATCTGTGCGAGAGAAACTCACACACTAAGCACTAGAATTAGTGATGCATATAAATAAGATAATATATTATATTACATACAATATGCAACTATATACTATTTACATATATGTCATGAATATGAGTACCATATAATGCACATATGCCTTACATATATTTTTATTTTTTATAATTGTTTCATAAAAAGTCTTTTATGTAAAATTATTTTTTTAAAAAAATAGTTTTATTCTAAATGCAATGTTAAACAGGTCTTAGCAGGTGAACTTTGAGTTATAATAAAATATATAAAGCTCAATGCATGTAAAAATCTAAAAATGTTGAGGATCATTGCATTAAGATATTTACTTTCAAATAAGAAAATAAAATTAAGGTTGAAATTTATTTTCATGGCTGTTTATTTATCGTCCATAAATTAATTACTTATTTCCCAATTTTATGCAAACCGTCTAACTAAAGCAATCACCGATTGCTTAGCTAAATCCTACCTCTCAATTTGCAATAACAGTCCCGTGAGCTGCACTTGTCACACACGATTCCTCCCCTCAACTATACTAAATAAACCTCTTCTTCTCTTTCAATGTCTTCCATACATGTAGGCATATATCCAGAACCTTTTAGGAATCGCCAGCTCCAATGTTGGATCATCCCACAAGGAGACGTGTAAGGCACACAGCCCAATACCAGCTTATACAATATCATAATTTCGCTCTAATCTCTCCTCTCATCTCACTTTTCTTTAAACCCACCCCCCCCCCCCTTCCTCCTTCAAGCCGCGTTGATCTCATTGTCCTCCTTAATCATGGCTCTTGAGCTGGTTCAGTGAACATTGAAACTTGCATGTTTCACCAAGCCTGCAACTTTAACTAGTCGGGGCTTATGTTACTTTCTTAGTTGGTAATGGAGATTACATCAAAGGCGTTGTTGGTTGGCTAAAGGTTTCAGTGATGGGCATTGGTATCTGGTTTATGAGTATGCTGGCAATGGAGCCTTGAGTGATTGGATTTATAACACCAACGATTATTTATAACACCAATGGAGCCTAAACTGTAAACGTAATTTCAAAATCTAGCAAGTCTATAAATTTTAAACAAAAATTTTTCAAGAATCAGTGAGTCCCAAATTGAAAATAAAAAGGATTAGCTAGTTCCTTAATTGTGAACAAATTTCAAAAGGCCAGCAAGTATGAAACAAGAGACTAGCAAATCTAACTACAAAAATATTTTTCAAGGAGGAGTTTTGAAAATAACAAGAGATGATTCTACTTCATAAGAAGACAACTATTTTAAAGATTGCATTGCTGGAAAGAAGAAAAGCTTAATGTTTATCACCTAGATGCCAATGAGGAGTGTTGAAATTATGGCATCTAGGTGGAAAAAATTTCAAAAACAAAATGGGGATAATTTTCAAATAATTTTGAATATTAGTTTTGATTGAATGTGTAGAAATCCAAAAAAATTTAGAATTAATTTTCTTATTTTTAATTTAAATTTTGGTAGTAACCATAATTGATTGATGTGATTTTTTGTTATTTTTTTCTCTATATATATTTTCAACTTGAATTAAATAATATGACTAGTTTCAATCTTTGCTCAATTTCTCTTTTATTTTGCTTTGCTCCAATTTTTTTTTTTCAAAACCAACGGTGGTATCAACCATATTTTTAATCTTCTTGCTAATGATTTTTTTTTTTAAAAAAAAGCCAATAGCCTTTCTGATCTACAAAGCTCGGCCTCCTTGTAATACAGTCTCTAGTATATCGAACTTGACCTTTCCTGATTCGTTAGAGCTCGCCTAGATCAATAATATCTCAACTGTTGCAGTTTTGCTAATAGATGAAGAGGCGATAGTTCCTATAATTTGTTCTTGCTTAGATAAGTACTATCAAGCTAACACCTCTTATATCACAATTGCTAACTACACTTATAAATGGTTATCTACATGTAATTCTCTTATGAGCCAAAGCAATTATAGTGAATTTAGCTTGGATGCGGTTATGGAACTTCTGGTTCCACTTAGATGTGCTTGTCCTACAACCAATCAAACTGCAAATGATATTGGGTTTCTCTTAACTTACTTGGTCAGCTATGGCGATGAAGTTTATGCTGTTAGTAAGAGATTTTAATGTAAGTATCGAGAGTATAATTTATGCAAATCAGTTCACTGAAAATAATTCACATATTTTCCCCTTCACAACAATTCTTTTGCCTCTATCAACTGAAACTTCAAGTTCTGTCAATAATTATGTTGGAAACATTTTTTGGATTGAGGTGAGCTCTAGGTCACAGTCAAAAGTACAGATATAAAACCCCATTACCCCAGCAGCTAGTGTCCGGATTAAGGAATGCTACGTCAGCTTTTCTGATAAAACATTTATAAATCAAAGTAAATTAGACATACACACATATATATATGAACTATATCATAATATTATAATAAAAGATAATTATATACTTTATATATAAAAGTATTATGTACAAAACACGTTCATCTTTGCTTTAAAGTTTAGTTTAGTTTATATACATTATAAAATAAAAATACATAGGAAAAAAAACAAAAACATGAAACCCACAATGTCAAGTTATAACTGCTATACTGGATTAGATTTTTGTTAGATTTTTCCACTATCATTTGATTATTCTTAACTATATCTGTGCGAGAGAAACTCATACACTAAGTATTAGAATTAGTGATGCATATAAATAAGACAATATATTATATTACATGTAATATGCAACTATATACTATTTACATATATGTCATGAATATAAGTACCATATAGTGCACATATACCTTACATATATTTTTATCTTTTATAATTGTTTCATAAAAAGTCTTTTATGTAAATTTATTTTTTTAAAAAAATAGTTTTTTTCTAAATGCAATATTAAACATGTCTTAGCAGATGAAATTTGAGTTATAATAAAATATATAAAGCTCAATGCATGTAAAAATCTAACAATGTTCAGGATCATTGCATTAAGATATTTAATTTCAAATAAGAAAATAAAATTAAGGTTGAAATTTATTTTCATGGCTGTTTATTTATCGTCCATAAATTAATTACTTATTTCCCAATTTTACGCAAACCGTCTAACTAAACCAATCACCGATTTCTTAGCTAAATCCTACCTCTCAATTTGCAATAACAATCCCGTCCTCCTTAATCATGGCTCTTGAGCTGGTTAGAGCCATTAAAATATAATAACACAATGATGGCCATCCAGTTCAAAAATTGACAGCATGCGCAAACTTGTCTATTAAATTCGGCGTGTATTTAAGCTCTAAATGCTAAGTTTAACAGAAAACAAAATGAGAAGAAACTAAATCAAGAACCATTCTGAATTGTAGAAACACCAAAAATAACAAAATGGAGAGAGAGAGAGACGGTGTTTTTTCCCTGATTTGCAATGGAAAAGAAAAGAAATGGAGAGAGAGCCGCAAAAAAAAAAAAAAAGGAAAGAGAGAAAAAAAGTAACATTTCAGCTAAAGCTATATCTGAACAAGGAAAAAATGTTTTGTCTAAAAAACACGGAAAAGGTATTTTTGACCAAAAAAAAAGGTAAAAATGAAATTAAAAAAAAAAAAAAGAAGAATAAGGATATAGAGCGTCTTTTTCTCTAAGTTTTTTTAAGTGTGGGCCCATGGGCAAAAACCCAAGCCTGTCTAAAGAAAGTGCAAGTAAACTTGATGCTCATTCTTAACGTTCTTTATAAATGTAAGTGTATTATTATTATTATTATTATTATTTTTATATATTTCAAAAAATAAAATTTTTTATCAATTAAATAAATCACACATTATATATTATAAATACGGATCCATAATATAATTTGGAATTTTATATATATACATTATCAACTGACAGTACAAGTCATTTAAAAAAAAAATTGTACGTCAAATTAGAAGTCTAGTTACTCTGAGTACAAGTCATAATTTGGTTAATTAACTACTATAGTAATATGGTTGCATTTGATTTATCTCCTTTGCAGGGTATACTGCATGATCGAGGTTGCTTCATAATTCTTTGTCCAAAGCTATGGTTTGCCGTTTTAAATTATATATCATCCGTTTTTTTTTACACAGAACATCCCAACTTACAGATTACATTTAAAGTATGAAAAATGAAAACACAAATTAAAATTGATATAACGAAAATTCAAAGGGTGTATTTGGCCTCAGTGCTGCTGAAAAATAAAGCATATTAGGCTGCATTTTACACAGAAATATCACATAAAAACAGTGAAGTGCATGCTGTTATTGAGGTACTTAATTATCACCGAATTTATTTAGGAAAAAAGAAATATATTTTATATATACTCAAGCTTGCTGATTAGTGATGTTTTATTGGAGTCATCAGGAGCAAGTGAACCAATTTATTATTATGTAATTGAAGTGGCTATGACTTTACGAAGCTTCCATGCATTTTCTTTCCACCGAAACTCTTGAATTATTCAATTCTTTTCGCTTTCACTGAATCACAATCAGGTTTTATTTAGGATAAAAATCATCTTATTCCTCTTCCTATATAAGCTGCTTTAATTTATCTTTAAACATATGTAGTAGGGTTGGATTTTTCAATTTTGTCCCAAATGGCAAAAGATAGAAATCATAGAATCATAAAACCTTCTAATTGGTTTGCTAACAAATATATTAGGTTAAGTTTCAGCCATGGTCGATCAAACTCAAGCTTCTCAACCCTAAACATCCCTTCATCTCAAGCATGCACACCCAAATTGAGGAATATCTCAAGAGAGGATGAGTTAAAGGAGGTTTTTTGCCGATTTGATGGCGATGGGGATGATAAGATCTCAGCCCTTGAGCTGAGATCTTATTTTGGATCGATTGGGGAGTACTTGTCCCATGAGGAGGCTGAAGCTATGATCGATGAGCTTGATTCTGATGGAGATAAGATGTTAAATTTTAATGATTTCTTGAGGCTGATGAAAAGGGAAGGTGATGATCTGATAGAAGAGGCGGATGATCTTAAGAAGGCATTTGAAATGTTTGAATTGGAGAAAGGGTCAGGTTGTATTACCCCTAAAAGCTTGCAGAGGATGCTTCATCGTTTAGGAGATCCCAAATCCCATGATGAATGTGCTGCCATCATCCATGTTTTTGATACTGATGGCAATGGGGTTATTGATTTTCATGAATTTTGTCAAATGATGGCTTGATATATATGTTAATATGCACATGTGAGTTTGTGCAAGTCTTTGTGTGTGTTCATGGAAAAAAGAAAAAAAAAATCACATCTGGCAAGTAAGATTGATGTACTCTATATCAGAAATAAAGATGTGTCGAAGATAAATAGAATTTTTCATACTTACTAATTATATTCAATTCATGATTTTTTTTCATAAACCAAATTAATAAAAAAATATTATATAAACTTTGTTTATAAAAAAAATTATAAATGGAATCTATGCAAAAAAAAAGTAATATATATATATATATATATATATATATATATATATATATATATATATATATATATATATATATATATATATATATATATCCATAATTCTTTGAAATTGGCTAATTAACTTTTCTTAAATAATCTTTTATCTTTGCCCTAGCTATTTGTTTGGGAATTTTTTAATCCTCTATATAGTTATGAAATTGATTATGATTTAGAGAATATCAATAAATTGATTATGAAATTGTATCACTTTTAGACACATTTTAGGTTACTCCTACAGATTCACTTATATTATTTAGAGAAAAGATATTAAGAGCAAAGAAAACAATGACGGGTGCCTAATTTACTTATAGCTAAAATAGATTAATCTTCAATCGCTAGTTCCTTTCATCACAAAAAAAAAAACGTTTTTTTCATTGTGGCACATGATATCTAAGAGATTTTTTTGTGAATTAATACTGCGACATCAACGAGCCGACTCAATGTATTTAAATTATAAAATTTTATGAAATTTATATGAACTCGTCACTAATTGTAATTATTGGATCGAATGATTTTCTATTAATTATAGCCTATGTTCCAGAGTAAATATTTAGGGATTAAATGAATAGAGAAGGTATAAGCATTCCACTTTATCTAATTTTATTAAAATTTATTTATTTTTATTTGTATGTGAATATATTATCCAATTCCAGAATAAGATAAAATAAATTAAAAAAATTACCTTGTGACTAACATATATATTTTAAATTTTAATCATTTCATCATTTTAGCAAAATTATTTTTATTATTCTATATTTTTTATACATATTTCGTTATTATTTATTTATTTATATCCAATTTCTAAATATACATAAAATAAATATATTATTATCTTTTAAAAAAAAAAATTTACATCCAATTTCTAGTTGTGACTTAACTTTAAGGGATCGACATCCACTGAATTCAAATGAAATTTATCATTTTAAAATTTTCAGAAATTAAACTTTGAATATTTGAATTTATAAATTTTATCATACTCAATTATTGAATATAATAATAATAATAATAATGTTAATAATAGAAAAAAAAGGGTCCAACTAAATAATTCGTTTGTATATTTGTTGTTCCCTTCCTGTAAGAGCAAAAAAACTATTTTTAACCTTTATTTTACATCTATAATTTTATAATACTCAAAATCAATCTCAACTTTTCATTAGTAACTGCTTTGTTTTTGTTATATCTAGACTTTTTTTTTTCATTCTAACAAAAATCAAACACTTCAAAAATATTAGTAAAAATATAAGAAAATTTCAATTCCGTGATCTCATTCAACAAAGCAAATTCTTTCACTTTTTTTAGACCATTCCCTAATAAACTCGAAGCACAACAGTATCAGTTACCAATAAACAAAAAAGAGGTGAGCAAAGGAGCATTCTAGTTGAGGAACAAAAAGCTCATAAAGATTCAAAACCGGCTGTTTTAGTTAGTGGTACATCGAAAAGTGGGTTTCAAATGAGTGGAGAGAAGAAGACTTTCGAAGATGCTATAAAGCCGGGAAAAAAAAGAGCATCAATTGGCACAAATGCAGCGTCTTTGTCCCTAACTCATGTCTTAAACATTTAATAAAACGGCGCCGTTTCTACATGGAAGAACATTTTTTTTCTTTGCCCACTTCACAAAAACGACGCCGCACACATGCAAAGGCCACTTTCACCAGGCAAAATTGCAGAACGACAACGTTTGAAGCCGAATAAAAAGAAAAAAAGAGCCCTAGCATATATATATAATCCATCAGTGTATCCTATAAATGAGGGTTATTCTTATCCACTATTTCTTTATGATCATACTCCATCAAAATTAATACCAACATATTTCTACCATATTAATTACAATATATGAAATAATAACTAAAATTTACAAAACACAAAAATATAATAATAATCATATAGGTATGAAAATTACCTCTCTTTTATGACAAATTGACCACTTAAATCATAAATTACAATTCTTGTAATATATGATAACAACACCAAAAGAAATGCTCAAATTGTTTTGGAAGAAATTAAACCTCAATCTCCTCTCTTATCTCTCTTTTTTTTTTTCATTTATTCATCTGCAAAAATTGAACATATATTTAGACTTTAACAATTAAATACAATAGATAACTAGTAGCTGATAATTAGTAGCTGATTAATTCTTGGTATTTAGTAAAAATAGTTGTAATATAAAATTCAGATATAATTTATTTAATTCAAAATATATATTTTTCTATGATGTATATAGTTTTAGTATTTAAAAAAATCCCAACTATTCTAAAAAAACTTTAAAAATAGAGATATTAATAACTGATTGAAACTTCAAACAATTATAAGTTGCTAAATATAAATTTTTATGAATAAACTATTGTGCATTAAAAAAATTAGTTAAACTAAACACACTCTTAATAGCAAATCCTAAATAACTAAGTTTTTAAATGTACAAAATAATTTAGTATTATGTACATTTTTCTTCCTCACTAATCTATAAATATTTATCAAATTATTATGTAAATATATACTCTATTATTGATGAAAATTCTTGCTTATTTTGCTTGTTGGTTTCAATTCAGATTTTGTCAAGAGAAAAGTTTAAATGTTTGCGCGATGTTTGAATCAATTCAATACATAAGTTATTTTTATTTGTGAATAAATTCTATTAAAAAAGTTTGTTCTATAAATAAATGATTATATTTAGTATATTTTTAGGTATATAAAAAATCCAAAAAAAAATTAATTTTAACTTGGCGAGAGATGCTTTATCCGTATTGTAGAATTTAATTGTAAATTCTATATATCTATTTTAATAGGATTATATCAAAGTATAACTGATTTTATAAAAATTAACATTTATGAATTTAAAAGTATTACTTAAATCGACATATTAAATATAAATTGCTAATTAAATTTTATAAAGTTTATTCATACGAAAAAGTCTTTAATTAATTTTAAATTAATGAGAACTACATTTGCAAAATGGTTAAAAAAAAGAAATTACAACATTTATATTTTTTTAATCGTTTTATTAAAAATATTTTCATAATTCTAAAAATTTCACATCAATACTTCTTTCTTTCAAAAACACATTTTTTTTGTCAATTTTCTCATTAAAAAATATATTTCTTTTTATTTTATATTGTAAAAATATTAGAAGTTCCTAATAACTAAAATCCCTAATGATCGACTGTTCCTAATATCTTTCTTTTTTGTTATTGCCTCTCTCTCTCTCTCTCTGCGTCTTCTTCCACTGTTGTGATTCCCTTTCTCCACCTCCTTTCGGCCACCATTATCTGTTTGGAGGCTACCTAGATGATTGTGGATCTTCAAATTCGAAACGTGTCGGAATGTGGCCGCAAGAAGGCATTCCGTTGGAAGAGCTAAGATTCACCAACGACAGATCCGGAAAAGGAATGAAGTCCATTGGCGGACTGAAGACAAGAGAGGAGTGGTTTGCCATAGTGGTCTCGTCAAATGCCATTGCAAATGTCATCCTTAATATTAGTTAAGAAAATATATAATTATCTTTCAATTTTCCTATGATTTTTTTTATTATTATAAAATTTGAATTTTTATTTGAAACGGGAGAAAACAGAACTTTCTTCTAAGTGAAATAATACATTTTGGCCCGTTTGCATTTTTTCTTAAAAAAATTAATTTTCTTAGTTTTAAAAACTTCTTTTCAAAAGAAGCATAGACATAAATTTGAAAAAAATAATTTATAATAAAATAAATTAATTAATTAATTTAAATTAAAAATTTAGAATCTGTTTTTTTAGCGCACAATACTAAACACTCATTCATCTCCAGAGTTTGTTCTAATGATTTAAGTATACTCTCGTGGAGTAAATATATTTTTGTTTGCTATATGTATACTATAAATCAACACTATATATATATATATAATAAATATATATTATCATACATATGATATACTGCATCTATATTGAAATACTAAGAGATTTAAAATATATTAAAATTTTATGCATACCTATCCATTTATTTTATTTATATACATGCTATAATAAAAAGTTTAAAACTTATATATATATATATATATATATATATCAACATCTAACAAAAAGACAAAAAAACTAACCTGCTTTGTGTGGCTACCACTGTTACTGTTGTGCTCCATTATGTGGGTCCTCAAGTCAGTGTCTCTATTTACACGTCAGGACACTCTCTGCTACTCTGATCACTTACGCGAGAGAAAACAAAATTTTCGCATTGAGTATATAACTCAATGGTGCAAAAATTCTTATAATAATATTTATTAAAATAAACCATACATTTATATTAAAACCACTTCAAGTTTTAAATCTTTTTTTTAATTGCGGTAATATAATATATCTATAAATTATTTAATTCATAATTCAATATATTTATGGTTTCTTAATAATATCTTTTTCATGTACCCACATATTATAACATGTTAATCTTGCTCTTAGGAAATCAAATGAGTATCATATTACATATCAACTCGGGATCCACAGAAATTGACATGATCCAATTGTAATATGACTCAGTTCACAGAAATGCACATGACTGAAAAATGTATAAGGTAATCCACAGAAATGAACAAGATCATAATATTTCATTGGTTTACATAAATGCATAGAACCATATTTTCTACTCTATTGGCATGCCAACAATACCTTAGTTCACGTCTAGTTTAAGATGTGGAAAAAATTCATATTTTGATAATTCAACTCTTTTCTTTTTATAAAATCGATAAATAGTATTTTTATGCCAAAATAAATATCATAAATCATTTTAATATGAAAAATTTCTTATTACTTCATACTTTTCTATTTTTCTTTAAATTTTTTAATTATATATATATATATAGTTAATATTATAAGAATAATTGTACTAACTTTTTTATATTATGCGGATTCTTTCCCCTTATCTTGGAATGATGTCTGACCCGACGTAACGTCAATAGATAAAAAATTTTTGATTAACTATTGAATCTCTTATGACATAAAATCTAGTAAAATTTAAATTTTTCGCTTTCACGGATATCAAGATCTTATAATTAAAAATATTTTTATTATGCATTTTTAACACATAAATTACGATTTTGGTCATCGTCACTCTTTCCGGTGCAACCAAAAATTCAAATATAAATTTTCTTTATTTTTTCGCCTCCAAAACTATTTTTATCCATTTATTTCTTTTATTCTTCTAATATCCATTTCTAATTCAATAATTTTCATTAATTCAATAAATACTCTAAAAATTCCAAATAAATTCCTTTCATTACTTTAACTCATTTTCTTTCATTTTCCATCATCAATTCTATCAAATCAATATTCAACAACTCCCAATAAATTTTTCCATAATTAGGCTAAAAATATAAAAATTCACCAAAAATTCTATTAAATATTCTTTCAATTCCAAAATTTATTTTTCACTTCTAAACACTATAATTAACTCCATAATTAATAATTCTCAATTATTAATTTAATTACCTAATATATCAATATTCTAACTTAACTAATAATTGCCTCTATTTACTAATATAAAATCCAATTATTCACCAAATAATCTCCAATAAATATGCAATTAATCATACAATTCAACTAAATTAATTAATCACTTTAATAACAAAAATTATATCTAAATTTCACAAATAAATTCATATTGCATTATCTAAAAATGTTTAGAAGGTGTGGTTTGTATCGGAGGACTCGGTTTAATGAGCCGAAAATTCTATCCAAAATATCCGATTAGTGGTTGTTGGACTCCGGTCACGGAAAATTTTTGACGGCGGCGATCGATGATCGGATGGTACCAAAAAAAGCTTGAGGTGTGAGGAGTCCAAATATATATGTTTCAAGGCCTGGAAGTGGCTGAAAACGTGTAGATCTACAAAGATTCTCAGTGGCTTCGATGAGAAATTTTGGCTCCGATCAGCCCTCAAATCGAGGTTTCCAGAGCTCAAATTATCTAGACCAAGATTTTTCGACATCCTGAGTCCATTTCCAGTGTCAGATTTGAGAAAAGAAGCCAGAAAATATATGAAATGGAAGGACAGTCCGAAATCCGATTTTCGCTGCTCCGATCCCGAAAATCAGGTCAGTTTTGGAAAATCGGATGTCGTTTAGTTAATGAACAGAGTTGGCGATCGTATATGGAGAATAAGAGAGAAAATGAATTTTTATGATTTTAATATTTGAAATTTATATATATATACATACTAATGGGTAATTTTGTATAAATATCAAATTTTTAATAAAATTTTACACATATAAAATTATTAAATCACCAAAATAATTAAAAAATTTTAATTGAGAAAAAATTAAAAATATAGCGTATTACATATATTTTTGAAATAGTGCATATAAAAAATATTTTTTAAAAATAAATATATAAATATTTTTTTATGTGGAATTTATGTGGAAATATAATAAAACATATTTCAAAAAGCCCGCAACTGGGCTAAGAAAATAGAAGTGAACAGAATCCATAATGATAGTGAAGAACCTCATTCCCACTTTTTGTTATTTATACGATGAAATTCATACTGTATTATTATGAATCATACTTGCTCCATGTGTAAGGATATCTTTTTTTTTTTCTATATATTTCAAAAATTCAAAATCGTTTATCATTTACAGTGCATACGTATTGATAATCTATTACATATATATAAACCTCATAACAAGGAGTACTGTTCTATCAGCAGTGCACTTCTAAAAATACCCATAAGCAAAATGGTGTCGTTTCTAAAACAGTCTTAATCCTTATCATCTCTCTTCTTCTCATCATTTCTTCCTCCAGCCGTCTCTCTATCTCCACTATTCACAATTCCCCTCTCTTTTTCTCTTCCCTTCTTCCTTCTGTGACCTCTCTCTCCACTGTTCATATTTCGGGTATGTTTGTCTCTATTTTTCTCTTCCTTTCTTCCTCTCGCTCTCTCTCCATTGTCCATTGTTTCCATTCTCTACCACCACCCCTCCAGGTGCCTCCCCTCTCCTATCCTATTTATGTTGGTCCATTCTCTACTGCTTTGCTTTCCTCCTCTTCCCCTAGCTGTTATTTGCTCATTTCTTGCCTGACCTTCAGAGATCATTTTCTCTCCATAACTCATCGTTTCCATATAGATCCGGTTAAAAAAAAGGTAATTAGACCATTTGTTTGTGGGAGGAGTTTCGTTTTGGGGATAACTCATCGTTTCCATGTAGATCCGGCTAAAGAAAGGTAAATATATCATTTGTTTGTGAGAGGAGTTTCATTTTTGGGCTGGATTTTTATTAAGTTTAAAATCATTCACAACGTTCCCTAACCTTTAGATATATTTTCTCTCCATTACTCATCATTTCCATGTAGATCTGACTAAAAAAAAGGTAAGTAGATCATTTGTTTGTGGGAGGAGTTTCGTTTTTGGGGTGGATTTTTATTAAGTTTAAACTCATTCACAACGTTCCCTAATATCCCTCTCTCTGTTCAGCTCATCCCCAACCGTTATCTGCTTCTTCCTTGACTCACTTACAAAGATCCTTCTATCTCCTCAACCAATCTCCCATCTGTGTTTGTTTTCTATATTTTGTATTTCTTCTTGCTCCTTATTATTATCGTTGTTTTATAACTTTTTTTATATATATTGCCAGACTGAATCATTTTTTTGTTTTTTTATATATCAGAGGCAAAAAAGTCAGATGTCGTAGTGCCCCAATATTGCATGACAAGGATGGAGGCTTGCAAATATACTGATTTGGGTGACAACTACTTTCTTCTTTTTTTCCGTGTCCTATTCAGTCAGTTGCAAATTTAGGTATATAAAACCCTCATGTCGAAGGCCAGTCATTTTTTCCTTTTCGGTCAGTTGCAGATCTAAGGCTTGCAAATTCAGGTGATAGCTACTATCTTTTTTTTCTCCATGTCGTTCTATCCTTTTTCCTTGCTTCACTTACAGAGTTTTTTTCCTCTTCAGGTTTACATATCCAGGTAAAGAATAAGCCTATGTCGTTGGTGGAAGGCCAGTGAAGGGAATTGGGCGTGACCTTTATAATGGGAGTGCTAAGGCTGAAGGTGGGGCATAGATCTGTTTTATATTCCTAAAGATCTATTTTTTACTTCATTATATTCCTAGATTTCTCAAAAGAGATATATTTATTTGATATGTTTTCATGTTTTATTTTTTTCTATTCTTCTTCTGGATCTTTTGGCATTTGAAGGAATTTCTTTTTTGTAACATGAAATGTTAAGCTAATTTGATAGAGCATATGTACATGAATGGTGGCTGTGTAGAGGTTCGATTTGATCTCCTTCTATATACCTCTGTTTATATTAGAATTTCATTCCTGGTCGTCTTCTTATATATTTTTTCCAATCGGTTTCAAATGTTTTATAGGATATGATGATAATATTAGTTGCAATACTCTATGGCATAAGGAAAGAGAATTTATTGATTTATCAGGTAATATTGTGTCTTCTCTTCCTACCCTCTTAATCTCATGCTTATTATGTTCCTTAGATTTTGACCTTGATTTGCCGAAGAAATAAGCAGAAGGAAAGATAATTTATTTTCAAATTATCTGTCATGAAAGTTTATAATAAATCTATCGAAGTCCTTTGTGAAAAAATTAAATATCGAAAATCAAATTAAAACTTTACATAAAATTTATATATGGTTTCATGTGTCATTTACATTAAAGAAAATGTTAGATATTTTTCATTGTTTAACTTTGCTTCTGCATTAATTGTTTGAGACTAACAGTGTCCAATGCATGAGTGGCACATAACATATACTTTTTGATTGAGATTTTCACTTAATTTTTATGTTTTGGCTTTCCCTATTTTGTTTAACTTTATAATGAGTTCTAAGTTTATGATGCAATTTTAAATATTTTTTTAGTCTTCCTCATAGTGAAGTGATTACTAAAGTTGTTTGGGGTTTTACAGAATTTTTGACTTATTGATGAACACTGTTAAGGTGTTTCTGTTTCTATGCCGGTAGTTTGTAAATATTTATGGTGATATATTATTTAATTTGAATGTTATTTAATTTATTTATTTATTAATAACACCATTAAAATGAGATGAGTTTCAACTTCAAATTTTGGATTATCTAGGAAGATTGAGGATATTTCAAAACTTAGTATATATGCTTATTTGGAGTTGTAATTAAACTAACTAATGTGCATTTGTATTGAAGTTTGAAGCTCATGGCATGTTAATACAGTAGGAAAAAAAAGGTAAGATTGCTAAACAGGTGAAAGATATCTCAAGAATATGAATGAGAGTTATTGTTCGTTAATATGATTGATAGTTATGAATCTGAATTGTTAAGTTGCTAATTGTTTTTTTTAATTGCATTCTTTTAAGTAATGATACATTCAGTTTGTGGTTGGTATCTTGCATCTCCTGCTACAATGGCTGTTCAAATGATTTATTTTATGTTGGTTTCATTTTTTGATAGGATATTTATGTAAGTTAAACTTTGTAGTACCATCAATTATTAATTTTTTATGAAATTTAGACATTTTTATTAATAGTACATTCTTTTTGCAATGAAATAAATATATTGCTTTTAATATCATTGGATTTTGTAGATATCAGTGTTGTACATTTAGATATATAGATACATTGAAGGTTGAACTCAAATAATATCTAATTGTTTCCATCTCAATGAAGGGGAAGAAAGTTTTAATTATCTTAGCATAGGTTTTCTTTTTTTTCCCTGTTCTATGGCACACAAAAGAATTATATACTGATTTTTTTTGTTGCTCTTATTGCTCCCTTAAACATATAACAAAAATTTTAAAATTATTTTGTTAGTTTTCTGAAATATTTGTTCTACTCATTTTTGGGCTTTTAGTTTTTATCTCTCATAATCATATTGGTGCTTATTTATCTTTTATATTTATCTGTAGGATGCATTTGAAGAAACTGAGATAGGTTGAATTTGGAGAGTTTAGGAGTTAGGAGTATACATTTTCTTTATGCCGACATTATTATTTAATGGGGGACTATTAATTGTTGTCACCATTAATATAAAGGTATGTATATTCAACTTCTTTGACTATTATTCTTACAATTTTATGAATTGCAATTAGTCACCAAAATTCTGATCTTATATTTGTTGATATAATGACTATTATTTTGTGTTGTTGAGTTAAGGTGTTTGATTAAATGAATAACAATGAGTATGATGATGGATTCATCTTGGTGCCAGCTGAATTTGATATGTTTTACTATGTGGCACAAAGAAATAGAATTGATTACTTTATCAACTAATATTGTTTCTTCTCTTCCTGCCCTCTTAATCTCATGCTTATTATGTTTCTTAGATTTTGACATTGATTTACTGAAAAAATAAGCACAAAGAAAGAAATTTTATTTTGAAATTATGTGTCATGAAAATTTATAATGAATTTATCGGAGTCCTTTATGATAAAATTAAATGTTGAAAATCAACTAAAAATATTACATAAAATTTCTTATATATGGTTTCATATGTCATTTATATTAAAAAAAAATGTTAGATATTTTTCATTGTTTAACTTTGCTTCTGCATTAATTGTTTGAGACTAACAATGTCCAATGCATGAGTGACACATAGCATATACCTTTTGATTGAGATTTTCACTTAATCCATGTTTTGGCTTTCTCTATTTTGTTTAATCTGTAATGAGTTGTAAGTTTATGATGCAATTTTAAATATTTTTTTAGTCTTCCTCATGGCTAAAGTGATTACTAAAGTTGTGTGGGGTTTTACAGATTTTTTGACTTATTGATGAATACTGTTAATGTGTACATGTTTTCAGTGCCAATGGTTCATAAATATTTATGGTGATATATTATTTAAATTTGAATGTTATTTTATTTATTTATTAATAACACATTTGAAATAAAATGAGTTTCAACTTCAAATTTTGGATTATCCAGGAAGATTGAGGATATTTCAAAACTTAGTATATCTGATTATTTGGAGCTACAATTAAACTAACTAATGTGCATTTGTATTGAAGTTTGAAAAGATAATTTTAATTGAATATAAATAATAGAAAAACATATTTAGGATGTGATGGACAATACTTTTACCTTAATTTGTGCCCTGTCTCCAACTATAACATTTTTTTTGTCATTTTATGGTTGTAAGAATTTATTATTGAAGCTAGAATCTTTTTTAAATCTTTTTACTTTTTTTTCCATTGCATCAGCCTTTATATAGCTTCAAGCTAGAATAACAAAAGTTCTATTTTTGTCTTTTAGTGTTCTAGCATACTATTTATTTGTTCTTGCATTTGCATTTATTCTAATTTAAGCTCTTACTTCTACTTACCTTTGTTCTTCATTTTGGTTGTTAAGCTTATTTATTCTCTTTTTTTTCAATTTTTATGTTCTTTTGCTCCATTTAGTTATTTTTTAAATACAATTTGTATATACTCTATCTTATACATCACACATGTATTTCAAAAGTTATGATAACATTTTGTCCTTTATATTCAAAGAGGTCAAAAGGAAAATTCAATTTTTATTTTCTTAATCTATAACTGTTTTTATGATTATTGTTAATTTATTTGCTTATTGTGATTGATTATCAGTTTATTTGTTCTTGGCTCTATAATTAACTCTTAATATATAAATGTTGCTAATATATTGAATCTTATCTATTTGGATTTGAAATTTTTTGCTTGATATTTTATGCGTTATTTTTAATTAATATTATGTAACTTAATTTTTTTTGGGTTATTCTCTATTATTTAGAAAAAATTGCCTTCATTTCTTGCTGTTTTGATTTTCTCTATTGGATTATTGAGTTTTTGTTGTTATTGACCATTTTTTATATTCTCCGCTATATAACTGGGATATAATTAGTTATTTTTGCAAATTTAGCTAATTGAATTAAATTGAGCTTGAATTTTTCTTATTCTTATCGCATGTCCATATATTGAATTTTTAACTTTTTTAAATTATCTTCAATTAAATTTATAGTATTTTATTTATATAGCAAACATGATATTTCATTGATTTCCTTTTAAATTTCAATTTTCATTGCCTTTCAATTTAACATTTTTTGCTGCATGGTGTATATATCTTCTATTGAGTGACTTTTTTCCTTTTGTAGCAGATTTTAAATTATAAAATTATAACTAATTAATTTATTTTTTTTGGCTGTCCAAGTGGCCAGTCTAAGATTATTTTTATATATCCAAGTATCATTTTCCTTATGTAATTAATTTTAAATTAATAAAATTACAACTAATTGATTCATTCTTTCTATACTGTCCAAGTGGCGAGTCTTAAATGGTTTTTACAAATCCAATGGTAGAAATCATACTTATATCAAAAAGTTCTTTGAACTGCGCTCAAGATATTTGATAAACAAATCTAGTAAATCTAATTCATTTAATACAGGGTTGGACTAATTGATTCATTCTTTCTAAACTGTCCAGGTGGCCAGTTTGATATGGTCATATTTCTATTAAAGCTTCTTTGTACTATACTCATGATATTTGGTAAGCAAATCTAACAAATCTAATTCGTTAAAAAGTATTGATTTACTTGATTTTATTATTATTGTTATTTACTTTACATGGATAATAATGTATGGAAGATATTTATAGATTACAATGTTATGATAATATCATTTCTTACTCTTTTTTTCTTTTACCAATCATAATAGTGCATGACTTATATTTATCCTGTTAATGTACATGTCTTCTAGATCCATTAGTCATAATCCTATTGTGCAATAAATTTTCATAATTTCAAAGTGTCAGAGTATTTAATGATTGTCAGTTAAGTGCATCTATATCTCTATGTAAAATGCTTTTTTACCCTGATATGTATTCTATATCTGATATATATATAAATAGAACAGATAGCATCAGATTTTTGCATCCCCATTTTCCTCGACATAAATTTGTTTATGCACACTTATTCAATATGCATATTTTTTGCTGGATTTTTCATATTTAAGTCTTGTCCACTATGCTTTAAGGTAGTTACTTATGTGGTGGTATTTTTAGCATAAATTTTTTTATTTGCAATTACTGTAAACATGTTTCCTATAAAATATTTTTATCTTTTAATTAAATTGGAATTTTTCTCCATTGATTTATATTTTGGTGTTTGCATACAATTTTTTTCCAATATGATGCAAGCCTATTACAAACATATTTGCTGACTGTTACCATATTCATCAAATTATTTTGAATGTCTTTATTTTACTTATGATATGAATATGATAATTCTAAAGAACTTTGGCTTATTTGAAACTTATATAATGATTGATAAAACAACTCAATTTTTTTTGAAATTTAATAACTGCTTCTTCATCAGGTTTCTTTTTAAAAAAATTAATATTAGCTTTTAATTTAATATATTCTAATTTTTTTGATATGATGATTAACTAATTATTTTATCTTTATTTGATTATTTATAGATGACTGTTGTTCGAATACCTCTGCCTTCTATTTTAGATGTTGTTCTTGAGTAGTTAGGAATGCCTCATACTATATGTAACTGCCAAACTTCACATGAGGGCAAGTTTGTTTGCACGCTTTGCTATTCATACCAAGACAATTCTGGATCTAAACATATCTCTTATGCTGTTGGTGTTAGTGCTCAAAATAGTTTGGAAGTTAAGAACATGGCTACAATGATTGCCTTAGATCATCTTAGGAGTCTATATGACATTGAAATAATTGATTGTAATCACTGCGAGCTTATGTTCTGCAAGTTAAATGTTGAGTTTGCTTCCAATGCTGAACTTGCAACTGTCAAAATTGCACACGAAAAGTTGACCACGGACTATTTTGCATTCGCTAGGAAATATGGAAAGCTTATGAAAATATTAATTATTATTTCAAATAATATAAATTTAAACTAATTATTTATATTACTTTAAACTAATTATTATTTCAAATAATATAAATTTATATTATTACTTTAAACTAATTATTATTTCAAATAATATAAATTTATATTAAGTATCTTATATTTTACATGTGTTTAATAAATATCTTATTTACTATATGTGAAATTTATAGTATCTTAATCGATTAATTATTGTTAACAATTATACGAAATTTTATCGGACGCGAAATTAGGTTACTCACTCGTATAATATAATTTGTAATGAAATTATGCCCACATGTATGCCACGTGTTGAATACGTGGCCTCATCCTCATTGTATGGTAGGACCCATAAACGCATTTCCATCTGAGGACCAACAGTAGCAGGAAAAAGGAACCATTTTTAATTTTTCCTCGGGAACTCTCTCGTAGGAACAGAACACTATACGAGTGGACTTGCCCGAGAAAGAGTAGAGTAGAAGGGGAAAGAGGGGTCAAAATCGTAATATGGATGAAAAATTACCATAAAGATTGAACCTTTTTGGTTCTGAAATTGAAGATCGAGAACTTAATCGAAATGGGTTCAAGTGGGTCGGCTGCAAATCTTGTGTATAATACAACATCATTGACAGAGTTAGGATCTAGCAGAGCTCGAACTGCCTACCAATGGGGAGGAACCATTTCTGTTCTGTAAGGCTTCTTTCAGACTTTCCAAATTTTCATTGCCCTTTCAAGAAAAGAACCAAATTAGATATTTTATCTGTTTATTGGTTCGGTGCCTTCTTTTATATTTGGAATTAGACCTTTTGTTTATTCTCTGCTGCATTTTTGGAATTTGCTTATTCTTATGTTTAAATTTTTGGGAGTAAAAACTCATGCTAAAATGGAGAGATTCAGTTTTATGTGTCACTGCTTGCACAGCCCAAAGGATTGATTTTCTCTCTTATGCCATTTTGCTGTGTATTTGCTGAATCTTTCATTGATAATCACTTGCACATCCGGAATGTTCTTGTTATTAGATGTAAGCAAGTCCAATAAACGTCAACTAATAACTTATGGCATGGTCTATTTGTCGCATAGCAGTAGGATGATTTTGTGCTTATAGATGATTTTAGACCGTGTATTGGGCTATGATCTTTTCTAGAAATTTAAACGTCGCTGGCTATTTCGTGGGTTGAAGAGTGATGAGCCTCTGTAATTTCTTGCAATCATCGGTTTGTTCTAAGATCAACTTTTGGGGTTAATTAGTATTCAATTTTCAATTTGCAACCAAATGATTCCATTTCATACCCTAAAACTCATTAAAATTAATTTCTTTTACAGTTAATTCTACACTGTGTTAGACAACCAAGGCAAAAAAAATGGAAAAAAAGTGTCTTTGAGTACGAAATGGAGTAATTTGATTGAAAGTTGAAAATTGCATATTTATTAGGTTCAAAAGTTGAATTTGTGGGTGAACTGAACATTACAAAAAGGTGTGCTTGAAATGCTTTAAGATCCTCCAATAACAAGGTGTCATAGTTTAAGCTTGTATGGGGCCATCAAAATATTCCAAGACAGAGCTTTACTATGTTTTTGGCTGTCCAAAACAGGCCACTACAAAGGATAGATTGCTCAAATGGCGGCTGGTCGATGATAATCTTTGTTGTTTGTGTCAAAGCAAGGAAGAAACTGTGTGTCACTTATTCTTTGAATGTCAATTTTCCAAAGATATTTGGAGAAAGTTTTGAATTTGTAATATTAGAAGAGAGATATTGAGGTGGAGAAGGGAGATTAGTTGGTTTTGTAGGAATGCAATAGTTAAGCTTGTTATGCAGAAAGAGAACAGTTGCCTTAATAGCAACGGTATACTGGATATGGAATGCAAAAAATGCTCGGTTGTTTAAGCAAGAAAATCTCGATGCCAATAATGTGCGGATGAGAATTAAAGATAATTGACAGTATAGGTTTAGCCACTAATTTTCATTCTTTGTATTGTTTGGTTCTTTTTCAGTTTTGCTGTGTATCTTTGTTTACTAACTTGTGTTCTATTGGGATAGTTTTATATCCTTTCTTTGGCAATAATAGTACTTTATTGACCCATAAGAAAAATTGCAAAAAGGTCCAGATAGTTTGAAGATGGTTTTTAATTTCAAAGACTTATTTTTGTTGTCTTCGGCTTTACCCTGCAGATTGTTGTTGATAGTGAATTGGGTAGGGCGGAGATCAGCCTTACAGACTACCCTTCTAGTTTTGTATCTTCTTACAAGTTTTCCAACAGCCTTGTTCCAAATTTTAAGGTGCTTGCTGACTTTACTAAATATTTTCAATGGCATTTTAATGTGTTTGATTTGGATCTAACGTGACTACATTCCCTAAAAGTGCCATTTTTTTTTTAATTCAGGGGACAATTTGGTTATTGGATTGCCTTTCTTACTGTTGCAGCAAATCTATTCTTTCCTGAAACCTTTCCAGGTTTGTTTACATGTTTTCCTTTATCATGACTAATCATTTCATGCATAGTTCTAATGGTACATTTCTAGGTAATTTTCATCCATCATCCTCGAATTCTATACATAATGTGTCCCTAAACTTCAATTTATAGTGAAAAAAATCACAAACTTTTATTTTTGTAACAGAAAAATCCTTCTACCGTTGAGTTTCCATCCAAGCACCATGATTGAAATTCAAAGCTAGAAGGATAACTGTTATGAAATTAAATTTAAGGACTTTTTTCATTACAAATTGAAGTTCAATGACATTACTGTTACTAAGTGTGAAGTCCAGGGACACAGGTAAGATTACTGGTATATTTCATTGATGAAATATTGTTCAGAGATTAAAGCTTGTTAATAAAATGCACAGTTTCTCGGTTCATACTATTTGTGATCACTCCTGAATGGCTGGCTAATGGACTACGAGAGAGTATTGCTGGTGGTGTTTTTTGCCTGATAATAGCAGTTTCACTTGTCTTGGTGGAGCTTGGAAAAATTGGGGAAATTGGAGGATTGAGGAGTTGTGGATGTAAATGTTATTACTTTTTCTGCTCTCTTGGTATATCTTTCTTGTTTTTCTTTACAATGCGTATCTATCTTTAGGAACTTGGAAGAAAAGAGAGCACTTTTTATATACCCTTGTCACATGCACGTACTCCTCTCTCTCTCTTTATTTTCATGAGGTTTTACGGAGTCTGAAATTCAAAAATTGATAGATTGTGATTCTGTAATTTGGGATCGTTTGGATTGACTGATTTTAAATTCTATAAATTTTATAAAATTTACGGATTTTAAATTCATGGATTGTGAAATCCGTAGATTTTGAGAATTCATTGTTTAGTTTGACTATAAAATCTACGGATTGATAATCTAATTTCTCTTCCAATCATATTTGGTTTAATATCTATAATCCATAAATTCAACAAATAATTTTTAATTTCACCTTTTACTAAATATTGATAATTTATCATTAATTAAATATTTTATATTTATTTTTAAAACATTTATATTGAATTTATTTATTTATATTTAATTAGTTTTATTTGAAATAGTTATATTATCCAATCAATCATTTAATTGCTAATATAATTTTTGCTATATTTTTTTATATAATTGGTGGTAGTATGATATTTTTAATGAATAACTATATAAGTGTTAGTAATTATACGTATAAAATTAATTTTACTAAAAAAAAATTTATTTTCAACCAAATACCAAAATTTTTTTCTAAAAAATGCAATAGTTGAAATTATAATTATTGTCAAATTTTAAATGTGATAAAATTTTTGCTCAAAATTTTTGTCAATATTTGAAATTGAAATAAATAATCACAATTAAATTAGATGCAACTTAATTATTAATGAAATAGTATAGATAAATTTCACTTCGTTTTATATAAATTTATTATTTGTATTATGTCTATAAATGAATTAATCTTTTAATGTTTTTTTTTTTCTTTTTTGAACGAATTCATTATTATTAATTTTAATTCATATTCAAACCAATATAGATAATGAGGGAAAATAAAATAAAATAAATCTGACAAATGATTTTTACTATCTTTCTAAGGTTAAAAATAGTTTTGAAATATTATCAATTTATTAGAGACAATTTTAGAATACAAATTATTTGATAAAAAATTTTCATTGATTAAAATCGGTGATTTTGGAAGTAGAATTCTTAAAAAATAAAGGATTTTGGTGGATTAGAGATTTTTCAAAATCTATAAATTCAATCTTTTTCAATAAGTCAAATAATTAATTTATCATAAATTCATAAATTGTTGTAATTTATTTAGCTAAGTCTCCTTGTACCAAATGTAGCCTTAGTAGTTTCCTCTTTTTGTTTTATGGGTCTGTGTATTTTCTGCTAGTCAAGGAGGGCAAATTTTAGGTTAGGCACATTACTATATTGAGCATGTTGTTTTATGCACTTGACTGCATATTAGTGCATTGACCTAGGTCTGCGTCTGCTTCCTGGAAGTTGAGGCTTGTAGACAAAAGAGTGGTCGTACTATTACTAGTCCAGGGAACAATTCTGCTAGCTAGTAGGGTTTGGTTTTTGAAAATTCCATATTTGAACCTAGTTGTTAAACTCAATTAACTTCTAATTAACTAGCCTCTTATTTTGGTTAGGTTAACTATTATTTCGGTTTTTAACCACTAAAAAAATGATTTTTTTTTGAAATAATAATCTATAAGATTAATTCTTAAATTATATATATATATATACACATTACAAATTATGAAGTATCTTCAAAAATAAAAATATAACAAAATCATAACCATTAGGCATAATGAATATAAGGCTAAAATAGTATATATATCATAAATGTAGTGGCCGATCAGCAATTTTCTTAATTATTTAGAATTAAGATACAATCTATTTGAACTTAAAAAGTATAATTTTGTATAAATTTTGGGGCGGTACATATATGATTATTATATGTGGGCACAGGTTAATCCAGTAGCATTATTGTTTCAAATCATAATTAAAAATCGAAAAATACAAAAATAAAAACTTGTAGAAAAACCAAATATTAGATTTATTTTTTCGGTGTAATTTCGATTTTTCAGTTTTCTTTTTTCTTTTTTCTTTTTATTCTCAACCTTACTTGTAGGTGCGACAATAGGATTCTAGGGCGTTTACTTTGGCAAGGCACAAGACGCAAAGTCAAATGCTGTGGTTGCAGGGCTGTTTGTTTTAGCGGAATAGCAACAGTAGCTAGGCTATTATTATTACTATTTTTTGATAAACCAGAGCTAGGCCATTATTAGAATCTCTCTCTTCTTTTTAATTTTTTTATTCTTTTTGGAATTTTAATTTGAAGAAAAATCGATGACTCATGCTCATTGATCAATCCTTATTTGATGCTTTATTTAAGTTGGAAGGTAAAGTCAAGATGGAATTGCGGATTTATAATTAGTTTATTAGGCGTGTTTGCATGATTCCACATCATAAGACTACATTTTTTATTCTTTGTTGATCAGCTTTTATCCTGATATTTTCAATAATGGGATTTGAATACTATTTCCTACATCATTTTTCTCTGGAATATTTCATTCATCAATTCAATCTGTAAAAGAAGGGTTTGGTCAAGTGGGTGGGGACCTTGATTATGACAGGTGTAATTTAGTCAGTACCAAGAAACTTCCCTTTCACAAATTCAATATCCAGTTATTATCCCAATGCCGTGAACAATATTACATCCAATCTTCCAAATTCAAAATGAGATTCAGTATTTCTCTGTTTTTCTCCTTTCTTATCGTTTCAGTTCTTTGTTTCTGCTCATTAATCCATGGCCAGCAACTTTATGCAGCAAAAGCTACTACAAATTGTTCAAACAAGGCCAATTCTGTTCTTGGATACTCCTGCAATGGCCTAAACAGGACTTGCCAGGCTTACCTCATCTTCAGATCACAACCTCCTTATACTACTGTCTCTTCCATCTCCATCCTTTTGAACTCTGACCCATATCAGATTTCTGAAATAAATTCAGTTCCTGAAACTGCATCCTTTGATACAAATAAATTGGTGATAGTTCCTGTCAACTGCTCCTGCTCAGGTAATTACTCTCAGGCAAACACAACTTACAGAGTACGGGCTGGAGATACACCTTTCTTAATTGCCAACAACACCTATCAAGGTCTTTCGACCTGTCAGGCTGTTAATGATCAGAATCCAAGGTCCACTGTCGATATTTTTCCCCAGGAAAAACTTAACATTCCTCTTAGATGTGCTTGCCCTACTAAGAACCAAACTGATTTAGGTATCAAGTATCTGTTAAGTTATCTAATCACTTGGAGAGATACAGTTAATGCCATTAGTTTGAAATTTCGTGCTGAAACTGTCAGGAGTCTTGAAGCAAATGAGCTAAGCGAGCAATCCACCATTTATCCTTTCACTACGCTCCTGATACCACTGCAAAATCCACCATCAAGTAATCAAACAATATCACCACCTCCTCCTCCTCCGGTTTTATCTCCGTCGCCATCGCCATTTCCTACCTCCACCAATGGTTCAAGTAAAAACACATGGCTCTATGCCCTTGTTGGGATGCTCGGAGGAATTACTCTCACATTAGTCATTGGCATCACTATTTACTTTGCTGTTTTTCGCGGAAGTAAGAAGAGATTGGATCCAATTATTGCCTCTGAAAGCTTTGAGGCACAAGAGAAGCCAATCGACAAAAAGTTGGATGAAAAATCTCAATCTCAGGACTTCTTAGACAGCATATATAGCATAGGTCAATCCATTAAAGTGTACAGCTTTAAAGAACTCGAAGCTGCAACCGACAATTTCCACTCTAGTTGTTGGATAAAAGGATCTGTTTATCGCGGTTTGATTAATGGTGATTATGCTGCCATTAAGAAAATGAATGGAGATGTGTCAAAGGAGATAGATTTATTGAAAAAGGTTAATCATTTTAACCTTATTCGCCTGTCGGGTATTTGTTTCAGTGATGGGCATTGGTATCTGGTTTATGAGTATGCTGGCAATGGAGCCTTGAGTGATTGGATTTATAACAGCAACGATGATGGGAAGTTCTTGAATTGGACACAGAGAATTCAGATTGCTTTTGATGTGGCCACAGGGCTTAACTATCTACATAGTTATACTAGCCCACCTCATGTGCACAAGGATATAAAAAGCAGCAATATTCTTCTTGATAGTGATTTCAGGGCTAAGATTGCAAATCTTGCAATGGCGAGGTCAGCAGAAGGGCTGGAAGGTGAATTCACCTTGACGAGGCACATCATTGGGACAAAAGGTTACATGGCTCCTGAATACTTGGAAATTGGTCTTGTCTCCACAAAGCTAGATGTGTATGCATTTGGGGTTCTCATGTTGGAGATAGTTACAGGGAAAGAGGTTGCTGCTTTGTACACAGAAGAAAATATGAACTTATCAGATATGGCAAGTAATCTTCTCTCTCAAGAAGATGTAGAGGAAAGTCTAAAGCAAGTCATTGATCCTTCCATGGAAGAGAATTATTCTTCTGAACTCACTGTTTTCGTGATGAAATTAATTGATAGTTGTTTAAGTAAAAATCCTGCTGATCGTCCAGCCATGGACGAAATCGCAGAGTCTCTCTCAAGAATCTTGACCATTTATCTCAGCTTGGAATCATCCAACGTTTCGAGGTACCAAAGTTTCAGCAGAAGCTCTTGACAAGAAGGTACCTGAAATGAATGCTTTCACCTATAATTATACTTCATTTTGCAGAATTTTATGTTTTAGTTCTCTCTTTATTAGTGCCTTGCTGCTAATAGTTAGGTAAAATACAAAGTTGTATCGCGGTATTATTGTCGTTAGCATCTTAGAAGTATAGTGTAATTCAAAAGCTTTTTACATTTTCTTTTCAGACATAATGGAAAATGGGCTATCTTTACACTTGAACATTTCTGAAGTTTTGTTCATTTATTTTAATTCTAATGCAATTAAGAATATGCAGTCATTATCCATCGAGGAAAAAGCTATTAGATTGTTGCCTTGGAAATTCTCATCACCTGATCGATGCAAATGATGCTATTTTAATCTAAAACTGTTACCAATATTACACTAGTCCTGGGCGCCTCACCCTCCTCGTCAAACTCAAGCTTTTACATGATATCAGAACTTTCTAACTGAAAAGTTTACAGTTGAGATCATGGTAATTTCCTGCGAGGGGGCATGTTAGAGAATAGAGATATTAAATCATTCTTTATGGTTATTTGCCTGACTACATGTCTCCGTTTACTAATACTATATCTTCCCTTCTTCGCATTATTTACCCTTTAGATATTTAATTAATACATCACCATCACCATCTGAGTCTGATTCGTTGGCAGTTAATGTTTCTTTTGTGGCTGATCATAGCCAAATTTACTTCGAACTTTCCTAGTCGATTTCAGCCAGAATGCACTGCAGCCGGTGCTTTCTGTCTATCTGCAAATTATCACAAGTGCTAAGGTCATCACCATAATAAAGTACTCTGTGGGTTGCGATAAAATAATAGTAATAGACTTTGAATATTTTATACTATGAAGTCTTTTCAACTATTGGAACCGAATAAGCCTTTGATTTATTCAAATTCATATTTATAATACTAGGACATATGGGTTAAAACTGGGGCCGATACAGGTTAATTTTAGTTGGAAGTTGCTCCGATAAGTCATCTTATTAGTCAGTGAAATGATAAATAATCTAAATAATTTGAATATGCATTGTTTACAATTTCTGCTTGCAAATTTCATGTCTTCAATCTCTCACCTGCTGGAAAATACTTCCTCATGGATCTGTTTCTGCTCAGTTTCCTCATAGTTTTCTTCTCAGCAACTTTGAAACTTTAATAGGCAGCAAAGTTATTCTGGAAAGCTAGTCATGGATTGTGCGAACAGCAATTCAGTGGTTCCCTCCCCTGCTTTTCTTTATGCCTGCAATGGTAGGCTGTCCTGCAAAGCCTTTGTTGAAATTATGGCATCAGGGTGAAAAAAAATTAAAAAAAATGGTGATAATTTTCAAATAATTTTGAATATTTGTTTTTATTTGAATGTGTAGAAATCTAAATAAATCTAGAATTAGCTTTCTTATTTTAAATTTAAATTCTGGTTGTAATGATTCTTGATTGACGGAATCTTTTGTTATTTTTTTCTCTATATATATATATGTACAACTTGAATTAAATAATATGACTAGTTTCAATATTTCCTCAATTTCTCTATTATGCTTTACTCCAATTTTGTTTTTTTTTTTTTTTTATAAAAAAAACTAGTAATGGTATCAACCATATTTTTAATCTTCTTGCTAATGCATTTTTTTTTGAAAAAACAACAGTGGTATCGGAGTTATAATTAGTCTTATAGGATCTATGTTTTCAAAGTTTTTAAAAGGGATCAAAGCAAGTACTTAAATTGCAAAATTCTCTTAAAAAATTGAGAATTTTTTTTCAAAATACCTACAAATCACTAAAATGCTAAAATACTTTCCATAGACTTACATGTCACTAAACTACAAAATATTTTTCAAATGACCAGTAAGTCTCTAAACTATAAACATAATTTCAAAATCTAGCATGTAACACCCCACACCTTATACATCTATATACCGCATATACTGATTTTATATTGTTATCACGTATGAAACAATATTAAATAAAATTCAATTTTACAGCGAGAGTAATTTTTTTTTTTCTATTCATCTCATATTATCAACAATAATTTTACAATCAATATGAAAGTTTTAATTATAGCCTATAACATTACATATATTAATAAATGAAACATTAAGTTGAATCCATTTATATATATATATATCTTAGTACACATTCATTGAAATTATACATATGCAAGTATTCAACCCCCAAACATAAATGAAATGTTCTTATGCTTATGTGGAATGCAAGGAGAGAAAGTGAGGAGGCTCGGCCGGTGACCTTTGATCCATGACTTTTATATGCACCTCAATATGAACTACTAATCTTCTCTACCTGAAAAATGATGCAATTTGGTGAGTTGCGACTCAGTGAGAATAACTATCAAATGAGTCCTAAAGCACCAAACATTTCATAATAGCAAATAACAAGTATAATTAATACATACTTTATACTACATTTCATCATTCAATAACATATAAATATAGATAAAATCAAGTATTCAATAATTGCTCTTTACTTATGCTTATGCTTATTCATTTTATTTTGTTGTGACCAGGTTAAACGAACATTGCCCCGGGTTTCCATGTGAACATTTGTCATGTGAACATTTGCATTTGCATTTGCATTTGCTAGCTAGCTTGATCATTTGTTTCATTTGTACATTTGTTGGGCCATAAGCCTCTTCTTTTGCACATTTGTTGGGCCATAGACCTCTTCTTTTGCTTTGCAATGTCGATTAACTAATCATAACGCCTTTTAAGTCATTATGCATATGCATTTGTACTTACATATTCATCAACAATTGTATCTTATCACATATATCATACATATACCACATATATACCTCATATGTCAACACATATACCATACATATACTTCATATGCAACACATATATCATACATATACCACATATATATACTTCATATGCAACACATATACCATACATATACCACATATATATATATACTTCATATGCAACACATATACCATACATATACCACATATATATACTTCATATGCAACACATATACCTCATATGTTAACACATATACCTTGCATATACTATACATATATCATGTATATATATCATATGTCAAACATATACCTCAAATATACCACAAGTACACAAACTTATATGTACCACAAATGTCACAAATTATTCATCATCATATTTTCAAGGAAAAATCATCACAATCATATATCAAGCAACATTCATATGCATTAAAGAATTCAATTGATAATTATACTCACCTTTTTCCTTTGATTCAAACCCTTAATTTATTGTCTACCCCCTTCTTGTATATCTCCAATTTGTCTTGAGCCTAATATTGAAATATAATTGGTTAATTTATGACTAGAGAAACTTAATGTGTCTTAAACAAATTAATATACATTATTCATATCAATAATTAAAATTTTTCCTATGAGGCAGTGTGACTTTAAGTGGCTGTTTTGACTATAACATTTTTTGTACTTGACCAATTAATCTGATTCTTGTTCCTAATTAAAATTAACATGTTTATATATAACATATTAAAATTTTAGATCAATTGGATCACTGTAGAATTTTTGGTGGAATTTCTAAACATGTTCTGATTTCTGCCCTTAAGCAGTTTCAGGGTACTCATTTTGGTTGATCATAACTTACAATCTATACGTCATATTTTAATGAAAATTTACATACACTTATATGGGTTCTTATGAAACATTTTTAATGTTTACAAATTTTATCAATTACATCTCTAAGGTCTTCAAATTATAACAAACATTTTACTGGTCTATAATAGAATTGGCTTCCGGACCAGTATGACTTCCAAAGGCCATAACTTAGTCTATACATAACATATTAAGCTGAAATTAGTACCAAAATTTAGCTAAGACATATACCTATAACTTTCCTGTTTTTATCATTTATAGAATCAATCTGTAAGAAGCTCAAAATACTTAAACAAGTTTCGGCACCTGTACAGGGCACTCAGTAGGCAGTTCAAATCATGGAACAGTTATTGTTCCATTCACCATAACTCAAATATTACAAGACCTATGAACCTAAAATTGGTATACAGATTTATAACACATATATCTACAACTTTGATGTTTTGAGTTACTTCAAATATTGGTTTTAACATACCCAAAACTAATAAACACAGTAGCTAACTTACTTAAGGTTCACATCCAGACCAGTTTCAGTACGAAGAGTATATCTCATTCTATAAATCACATCTTGCAAAAAAAATTTATATATCCATAAATATAAGACATAAATGAACAATTTTTGTGTTTTACACTTCTCCAGATTCGACATCTAAGGTCATCAAAACCATAGTACAAAATACTGTCTATTTATGAAGCCTAATCAATATAATCAAGCTTAACACAAATTAATTGTTTACTCACCTATAATCACCCTTGGCTAACCTTGTTGCTGTAATTTCTGGAGTAAAAAGAGAAGAAGATGTTGCTGGAATTCAAAAAAATGGAATGAAGCAAAGAGAAAGAAGAAGAGGAGGAGGAAGATGAAGACTTGGTCTAAGTTAAAACAATTGTCTTCCTTTCTCTTTTTCTTTCACCCGTCCCTTTTTCTTCTTCTTTTTGACTTCTTGTTTTTTACTTTTCTTTTTTTTTCTTTTTCTTTTGCTGTATACTTTTTTTTTAAATTTTTTTATTATTATTTTTATTTTTATTATCATCATACATACATACATACATACATACATACATTCATGTATACATATATATACATTTACCCAATTTTACTAACCAATAATAAATAAATATATAATTTAATTACTTAATTTAATTTAATTAAATTAATCATGTCAAATTTTCATTAATTCAATCTAGTCTCTTTATTCACTTAACTATTAATTTCATGTCATTTTCATAAATATTATAAAACAAACATATGCATTTCTATACAATTGTAAAATATTTGAAAATAAACTAATTGTATGTCATGAATATATTTAAATAAAAATGCATATTATACATTTGTTCAATTTAATTATATGCAAGATGCATATGTTCAAATGAAATGCATGTGGGGAAGGTTGAGGATGTTACAAGCATGTCTATAAATTTTAAACAAAAATTTTTCAAGAACCTGGAGTCCCAAATTAAAAATAAAAAGGATTAGCAAGTTCCTTAATTGTGAACAAATTTCAAAAGGCCAGCAGGTATGAAACAAAAGACTGACAAATCTAACTACAAAAATATTTTTCAAGGAGGAGTTTTGAAAATACCAAGAGATGATTCTACTTCATAAGAAGACAACTATTTTAAAGGTTGCATTGCTGGAAAGAAGAAAAACTTAATGTTTATCACCTAGATGCCAATGAGGAGTGTTGAAATTATGACATCTAGGTGGAAAAAATTCAAAAAAAATGGTGATAATTTTCAAATAATTTTGAATATTAGTTTTGATTGAATGTGTAGAAATCTAAATAAATCTAGAATTAGCTTTTCTGATTTTAAATTTAAATTTTCGTTGTAACCATAATTGATTGATGGGATTTTTTGTTATTTTTTTTCTCTCTATGTATATATATATATATATATATTCAACTTGAATTAAATAATATGACTAGTTTCAATCTTTCCTCAATTTCTTTATTATGCTTTACTCCAATTTTTTTTTAAACCAACGGTGGTATCAACCATATTTTTTATAACACCTAACACCTTATACATCTATATACCGCATATATTGATTTTATATTATGTTATCACGTATGGAACATGATTAAATAAAATTCATGTTTACCGCGAGTAATATTTTTTTTAACTCATCTTATATTATTAACAATAATTTCACAATTAATACAAATGTTTTAATCATAACATATAACATCACATATATTTATAACTTAAACATTACGTTTAAAAGTTAGTAATTTTACAAGTTGAATATATATATATATATATATATATATATATATATCCTAGTACATATTCATTGCAATTATACATATGCAAGTATTCAACCCCCAAATATAAATGATATGCTCTTATGCTTATGGGGAATGCAATAAGAGAGAGTGAGGAGGCTCGGCCGGTAACTTTTGATCTATGAATTCTATATGCACCTTAATATGAACTACTACTCTTCTCTGCCTGAAAAATGATGCAAACTAATGAGTTGCGGCTCAGTGAGAATAATTATCAAATGAGTTCTAAAGTACCAAACAACTCATAGTAACAAATCATAAATCCAATGCATACCATATATATTCCATTCCATTCACCTTTATCATATAATCACAAATGAAATTTAAAAATATAATCACTATTCTTTACTTATGCTTATGATTTGCTCATTTGATTTTGTTGTGACCAAGTTAAACGGATATTGCCCTGGGTTTCCATGTGAACATTTGTCATATGAACATTTGCTTTTGCATTTGCATTTGCTAGCTAGCTTGATCATTTGTTTCATTTGCACATTTGTTGGGTCATAGGCCTCTTCATTTGCTTTGCAATACCAATTAACCAGTCACAACGCCTTTTAAGTCCATATGCATATGCACTTATACTTAAACATTTATCAACCATTGTATCTTATCACATATACCATACATATACCACATTTATACCTTGCATATACTATACATATACCATGTATATATCACACATGTCAAACATATACCTCAAATATATCACAAGTATACCACTTATATGTAACACAATTGTCACAAATTATCCATCATCATAATATCAATGACAAATCACTACAATCATATGAATCATACAATCATAATTCACTTCACATATCACATAACAAGCAATGTTTATGTGTACTAAAGAAATCACTTGATAATTAGACTCACCTTTTATTTCCTTTGATTCCGGCCCTTAACTTATTGTCTATCCCTGTTTTGTGGATCTCCAATATGTTATGAGCCTATATGGAAATATAATTTATTAATTTATGCATAGAGAGACTTAATGTGGGTTAAACAAATTAATATGCACTGTTAATATCAATAATTAAGATTTTTCCTATGAGGCAGTGTGACCTTATGGAAATTTTTAGCCTATAACTTTTTATATACTTGACCAATTAATCTGATTCTTATTTATAATTAAAATTAACATATAATTATATAACATATTAAAATTTCAGATCAATTGGAGCATTGTACAATTTTTGGTAGAATTTCTAAATGTGTTATGTTTTCTGCCTTTAGGCAGTTTCAGGGTACCAACTTAAGCTCCTCCTAACTTATGATATATAACTCATATTGCAATGAAAATTTACAGACACTTATATGGATTCAAATGGAATATTTTTTTATATTTAAACTTTTATCAATTATACCTCTAAGGCCCTCAAATTATAAGCAACATTTGAATAGAGTTGGTTTTTATGATAGTATGACTTGTAACGGCCATAACTTACTCTATACATAACATATTAAGATAAAATTAGTACCCAAATTTAAATAAGATATATACCTATAACTTTTATGTTTTGATAATTTACATAATCTATCTGTAAAAAGTTTAAAATAATTAAAAAATTTTCTGGACTTGTACAGGGCATTTAGCAACTATGGAACAATTATGATTCTCTTCATCATAACTCAAAATACACATGATATATGAAGCTAAAATTTGGTATACAAATACATAACACATATATCTACAACTTCTATGTTTTTAGATACTACAAATAATGATTTTATCATATTCAAAACTAATAAAAACTATGGCTAATTCAACTAGGGTTTGCATCCATAACAGTTTCAATCAAGAGAGGGTTTCTCTTCTTATACACAACATCTTGCAAAAATGTTTATATATCCATAAACCTAAGACATAAAGACACATTTTTTTTATGTTTTACGCTTCTACATATTCGATCTCTAAAAGTATCAAAATCTTAGTACAAAACACTACCTATTTATGAATCCTAAACACCATAATCAAGATTAATACAAAATAATTGTTTACTCACCTATAATCACCCTTAGTTAACTTTGTTGCTGTAATTTCTAGAGTGAAAAGAGAAGAAAATATTGCTAGAACTTCAAAGAAATGGACTGAAGAAATGAAGCAAAGAAAAAGAAGAAGAAGAAGAGGAAGAAGAAGAAGAAGAAGAAACTAAGGACTTAGCCTAAGTCAAACAATTTGTCTTCCTTTTCATTTTTTTCTTCTCTCGTCCCTTTTCTTTTTTTTTTGACTTTTCTTTTTCTTTTTCTTTTTCTTTTCCTTTTTATTTTTCTGAATTTTATTTTTATTTAATTATTTTTATTATTATTATACAATTACATGTATCTAGACATACTAGTTAATACTGAAAATACAACTTAATCCTCTTCTTCAATTTAATTAATTAACTATATTAAATTTAATTAATTCAATCTAGTTTCTTTGTTCACTTAAATATTAATTTCATATTAATTTCATCTCTATTATAAAACAGACATGTGTACTTCTATATAATTGTAAAATACCTGAAATGCATATTATGTATGTGTTCAAGTGAAATACATATATTCAAATGAAATGCATGTAGATATACATGTGGAAAAGACGAGTATGTTACAATTCTCCCCTCCTTTTAAAAATTTCGTCCTTGAAATTTAATACCTGGAAACAGTTGTGGATATTGCTTTTTCATATTTTCTTCTGTTTCCCATGTTGCCTCTTCTTGTGAATGGTTTCTCCATAACCCCTTAACTAATGGTATTTCTAGGTTTCTCAATTATTTAGTTCTGTATCCGATGATTTTTACTGGTTCTTCAACATAAGTCATGTCATCTGCAATCTCAATGGTTTGATCTTTAAGTACATGTGTAGGATCTGACATTTACCTTATAAGCATGCTCACATGAAACACATTATGAATCTGAGCCATCTCTAGCGGTAAAGCCAATTCGTATGCCAGTGGATCAACCTTCTCAAAAATTTTGTAATGCCCTATGTATCTTGGACTCAATTTACCTTTCTTGCTAAATCGGATTACCCCTTTCCATAGAGATACTATTAGAAATACCTTCTCACCCAACTCATATTTCATCTCCTTTCTATGTTAATCAGCATAACTTTTATGTCTGTTCTGTGCTGCCTTTAACTTAATCTTGACAACCTTGATTTTATCCACTGTATCTTGTACTATCTTTGGCCCTTCTAATGCACGTGCACCTTCTTCATCCCAGATGACAGGGCTTCTGCACTTTCTGCCATATAATGCCTCATATGGAGCCATATGAATACTGCTATGATATTGGTTATTGTATGTAAACTCCACCAATGCTATATACTCATCCCAAACTCCATTGAATTCCATAACACATGCTCTAAGCATTTCTTCTAATGTCTGTATAGTTCTCTCTGTTTGTCCGTTAGTCTGTAGCTGGAATGCAGTACTGAAATTGAATTTTGTTCCAATGCATTTTGTAAACTCACCCAAAAAGGTGAAGTAAACCGTGGATCTCTATCCGACACAATGGACACTGGAATGCCATGCAATCTAACTATCTCATTCATATACAATTTGACCAAACTCTCAAGTGTACACCCCCATCTAATAGGTAAAAAATGTGCTGACTTGGTTAATCTGTCAATAATTACCCATATTGCATCATTTTTCCATGGAGTTTTGGGCAATCCATAAACAAAATCCATCGTTATCTTTTCCCATTTCCATTCTAGCACTGGTAAAGGATGTAGTTTACCAATTGGTGCTTGGTGTTCTATCTTAATCTGCTGACATGTTAAGCATTTAGAAATGTATTCAGCTATGTCTTTCTTCATTCCTGGGCACCAGTAATGATGTCTTAAACTGTGATACATCTTGGTCATCCCCGGATGCATTGCATAAGGTGCATTGTGTGCTTCTTCCATTGTTTCCTGGCACAAGTTATCAATGTTTGGAACACATATGCTTGACCTTAACATCAGTACATCGTCTTGCAATTGAAAATATTTACTGTTTCCCTACCTTACTAAATCAATTTTCTCACACAATTTAGGATCTTTACTCTGTTCAACTTTGATCCTATCCTTCAATATAGGTATGACCTGAAGAGCAAAAATCAATGATCCACCATCATGCATATTCAATTGAACATTCATGGACTGTAATTGAATATGGAAAAGAAGATGCTTGCAAGTGAGCTACACTGCTACTCGCATTCCTACTCAAAGCATCTACTACCACATTGGTTTTCCCTAGATGGTATTTAATTGTACAATCATAATCTTTTAATAGCTCTAACCATCATCTTTGTCTCATGTTTAACTCTTTCTGTGTCATCAAGTAACCCAAGCTTTTATGGTATGTGAAGATCTAGAATGTCTCACCATACAAATAATGCCTCCAAATCTTCAATGGAAATACAACTGCAGCCAATTCTAAATCATGCACTGGATATGAGATCTCATGTGGTCTCAGTTGTCTGGATGCATAAGCTATCACCTTACCATGTTGCATCAACACACATCCCAAGCCTTGGTGAGAAGCATCACTATATACTGTAAACCCACCTGTACCTGTAGGGATGGTTAACACTGGTGCTGAGGTTAGCCTGTGTTTTAGTTCATCGAAACTTCTTTGACATTCTGGAGTCCACTTGAAAGACACATTTTTTCTTAACAATTTGGTCAAAGGGCTAGCAATTAATGAGAATCCATCAACAAATCTACGGTAGTATCTGACTAAACCCAAAAAACTACGCAATTCTGACACATTCTTGGATGCTTCCCAACTCACTATGGCCTTAACTTTATTTGGGTCAACCTCTATGCCTTTTCCTGATACTATATGCCTAAGAAACACAACATGATCAAACCAGAATTCACACTTACTAAACTTTGCACACAATTGTTTTTCCTGCGAAGTCTGAAGCACTGTTCTTAAATGCATATCATGTTCCTCTTTACTTTTAGAGTACACCAGAATGTCATCTATGAAGACAATAACAAAATTATCCATATAAGGCTGAAATACCTTATTCATCAAAGCCATGAAAGCAGCCGGTGCATTGGTTAATCCAAATGGCATGACTAGAAATTCATAGTGGCCATATCTAGTACAAAATGCAGTTTTAGGAATATCTACCTCAGCTATTTTAAGTTGATAATAGCCCGATTTTAGGTCAATCTTGGAAAAGACTTGAGCTCCATGTAACTGATCAAACAAGTCATCAATTCTAGGTAAAAGATACTTATTCTTCACTGTTACTCTATTTAATTGTCTATAGCCTATACACAATCTCATTGTTCCATCTTTCTTTTTTACAAACAACACTCGGGCTCCCCAAGATGATACACTAGGTCGAATATATCCCTTATCAAGCAACTCTTGCAATTGAGTTTTAAATTTCTTTAACTCAATCGGAGCCATCCTGTAAGGAGATATAGAAATAGGTGCAGCTCCTGGCACCAAATCTATAGTAAGTTATATCTCTCTATCTGGTGGCAACCCAGGCAAATCCTCTGGAAATACATCTGGAAACTCACAGACTACTGAAATATTCTCCAGCATATTATCTTAAGTTCTTATATCTGTCACATAGGCTAAGAAAGCCTTACACCCTTCTTTCACCATTTTAAAAGCTTTAACTGCTGAAATCAAACATGCAGGTACCAACTTTCTTTCTCCTTTAAACAAAACCCTTTTTTATTAGAGGACTCAAAAATTACCTCCTTAGAAAAACAATTCACTATGGCATGATGTTTTGTTAACCAGTCCATTCCCAATATTATATCAAACTCATGCAATGATAATAAGATCAAATCAACTTTCAATTCAACTTCATCAATTAATATCGAACAATCATGACATATATTATTCACAACTACTACTGCTCCTAATGGAGTACTCACATTTATATCAAATCCCGAGGGTTCATGCTTTTGATGCAGTTTAGATGCCATATGTAATGATATAAATGAATGTGTGGATCCTAGGTCAATCAATGCAAATGCCAGTATATCATAAATGTAAATATTACCAGTAACCACTTCAGGAGCATCAACTGCTTCCTGCCTAGTCATAGCAAATACCTTGGCCTGTGGAAGGGGTCTAGAACTCTATCCCTCAGATCTGACCACTCCTCTACTTACTGCACCAGTTCTGCCCCTGCCTCTGCCTTTGACATGTGCCCCACTAGTAGTAACCCTTGGTGTTTCAATTATAGTCTCAGATATTCCTCTACCTTTACTAGTCTCTACTAATCTGACTCTTTATAGGCAATCTATATACATATGATCTAAGGACCCACATAAATAACAAGCTCCTGTGAGCCTTCTACATTCACCTGTGTGTTGTCTGCCACAATGAATATAGGTAGGCCTCTATTCTGTATACTGGCTTTGTCCTCTGCTCGAATAAAAAGAAGTCACAGAACGACCACTAGAGCTCGAGAATCCACCTCTGTTACCCAACTATGCTGGCATAAATCTACCTATTTTCCCTAGCCTTCTGCTAGACTTACTAGAGAACTCACGTGCTGCCTTTTTAATTTATTGTTCCCCAACTTCTTTCATTAATCGTTTAGCTCTAATTGCAGCAGCTTTAAGTCTGGCATAACTATCAAGATCAGTAGTTGTGATTCTGTTCCTGATCTCATATTTGAGGCCCTCCTCAAACTTTTTGCATTTGTCTCTTTCAGTAGAGACCATAAAAGTGGCATAGTGGGAAAGTTTGTTTAACTGCACCTTATACTCAGCAACAAACATGTTCCCTTTAGAAATTCCTTTCTCTTCTCATCTTTATATGCTTCAAGCATGTAATTGTTTTGAAATTCATGGAGAAAATCATTCCATGTCAGAACTGGTGGTTGTGCCTCACTATCGGGAACCGTCTCCCACCATTCATATGCATTGCCCTGAAGCAAAGACACTACATAATTGAATTTCTCCTCTGGAGTGCACCTCATCATATTAAGTACCCTCTGTGTCCTTTTAAGCCATGTCTCTACTTCTGCTGGGTCTATGGTGCCATTGAAATCAACTGTACCTTGTTTCCTCAACTTGTCATATCGTCTTTCCCTATACATTGCAGGACCATGCACTTTCTGTTCTGGGTTTTCATAAGGTACTTCGGCATGTGATGATTGTGATACAAATGCAGGAGCCCTAGCTCCTAGTACTAGTTGATCTCTATGCAAATGAGGCGATGCCTCATGAGAATGCATTTCAGTCAGCCCCTCTCTCCTTGGTGAATCATGTCTTATGATGGCTCTAAAATAAATGAAATTATGTCACTACATAATGTTCAACACATATTATGCATATGTTATCATGCTCTTATGCATATTCATGTTCCCATGAAGCCTATCCCTGCTTTGATACCAAAAATGTAACACCTAACACCTTATACATCTATATACCGCATATACTGATTTTATATTATGTTATCACGTATGGAACAAGATTAAATAAAATTCGTGTTTATAGTGAGTAATTTTTTTTAACTCATCTCATATTATTAACAATAATTTCACAATTAATACGAAAACTTTAATCATAGCCATCACATATATTAATAACTTAAACATTATGTTTAAAAGTTAGTAATTTTACAAGTTGAATCCATAGTACATATTCATTGTAATTATACATATGCAAGTATTCAACCCCCAAATATAAATGATATGCTCTTATACTTATGAGGAATGCAATGAGAGAGAGTGAGGAGGCTCGACCGGTAACCTTTGATCCATGAATTCTATATGCACCTCAATATGAACTACTACTCTTCTCTGCCTGAAAAATGATGCAAACTAATGAGTTGCGGCTCAGTGAGAATAATCATCAAATGAGTTCTAAAGTACAAAGCAACTTATAGTAACAAATCATAAATCCAATGCATACCATATATATTCCATTCCATTCACCTTTATCATATAATCACAAATGAAATTTAAAAATATAATCACTATTCTTTACTTATGCTTATGATTTTCTCATTTGATTTTGTTGTGACCAAGTTAAACGGATATTGTCATGGGTTTCCATGTGAACATTTGTCATATGAAAATTTGCTTTTGCATTTGCATTTGCTAGCTAGCTTGATCATTCGTTTCATTTGCACATTTGTTGGGCCATAGGCCTCTTCTTTTGCTTTGCAATACCAATTAACTAGTCACAACGTCTTTTAAGTCCATATGCATATGCACTTATACTTAAGCATTTATCAATCATCGTATCTGATCACATATACCATATATATACCCCATATATACCTTGCATATATTATACATATACCATGTATATATCACACATGTCAAACATATACCTCAAATATACCACTTATATGTAACACAATTGTCACAAATTATCCATCATCATAATATCAATGACAAATCACGACAATCATATGAATCATACAATCATAATTCACTTCACATATCACATAACAAGCAATGTTATGTGTACTAAAGAAATCACTTGATAATTAGACTCACCTTTTATTTCCTTTGATTTCGACCCTTAACTTATTGTCTATCCCTGTCTTGTGGATCTCCAATATGTTATGAGCCTCTATGGAAATATAATTTATTAATTTATGGATAGAGAGACTTAATGTGGCTTAAACAAATTAATATGTATTGTTAATATTAATAATTAAGATTTTTTCTATGAGACAGTGTGACCTTATGGAACTTTTTAGCTTATAACTTTTTATATACTTGACCAATTAATCTAATTCTTATTTATAATTAAAATTAACATATAATTATATAACATATTAAAATTTCAGACCAATTTGAGTATTGTACAATTTTTGGTGGAATTTATAATCATGTTCTGTTTTCTGCCCTGTTTTCTGCCTTTAGGCAGTTTCAAGGTACCAACTTAAGCTCCTCATAACTTATGATATATAACTCATATTTCAATGAAAATTTACAGAAACTTATATGGACTCAAATGGAACATGTTTCATATTTATAACTTTTATCAATTATGTCTCTAAGGCCCTCAAATTATAAGCAACATTTTACTGCTATAGAACAGAGTTGGTTTTCACGATAGTATGACTTGTAATGACCATAAATTACTCTATAAATAACATATTAAGATGAAATTAGTACCAAAATTTAGATAAGATATATACCTATAACTTTTATGTTTTGATAATATACAGAATCTATCTCTAATAAGCTCCAAATAATTAAACAAGTTTATGGACCTGTACAGGACTCTTAGCAACTATGGAACAGTCATGGTGCTCTTCATCATAACTCAAAATACACATGATATATGAAGCTAAAATTTGGTATACAGATACATAACATATATATCTACTATAAATTGTATGTTTTGATATACTTCAAATAATGACTTTATAATATTCAAAACTAATAAAAATCGTGGCTAATTTAGCTAAGGTTCGCATTCGGACCAGTTTCAATCAAGAGAGGGTTTCTCTTCCTTTACACCACATATTGAAAAAATGTTTATATATAAATAAACCTAAGACATAAATACATACTTTTTGTGTTTTAAACTTCTCCATATTCGATCTCTAAAATCATCAAAATCTTAGTACAAAACACTGCCTATTTATGAATCCTTAACACCATAATCAAGATTAATACAAAATAATTGTTTACTCACCTATAATCACCCTTGGCTAACCTTGTTGTTGTAATTTCTGGAGTGAAAAGAGAAGAAAATATTGCTGTAACTTCAAAGAAATGGACTGAAAAAATGAAGCGAATAAGAAGAAGAAGAAGAAGAAGAAGAGGAAGAAGAAGAAAATAAGGACTTAGCCCAAGTCAAACAATTTGTCTTCCTTTTCATTTTTTCTTCACTGGTCCCTTTTCCTTTTTTTTACTTTTCTTTTTCTTTTTCTTTTCCTTTTTATTTTTCTGACTTTTATTTTTATTTAATTATTTTTATTATTATTATACAATTACATGTATCTAGACATACTAGTCAATACCAAAAATACAAGTTAATCCTCTTCTTCAATTTAATTAATTAACTATATTAAATTTAATTGATTCAATCTAATTTCTTTGTTCACTTAAATATTAATTTCATATCATTTTCATCTATATTATAAAACAGACATGTGCATTTCTATACAATTGTAAAATACCTGACATACATATTATGCATGTGTTCAAGTGAAATACATGTAAAATGAATATGTTCAAACGAAATGCATGTAGATATGCATGTGGAAAATTCGAGGATGTTACATTTTAATCTTCTTGCTAATGATTTAAAAAAAAAGGCAATAGCCTTTCTGATCTACAAAGCTCAGCCTCCTTATAATACAGTCTCTAGTATATCGAACTTGACCTTTCCTGATTCGTTAGAGCTCGCCTAGATCAATAACATCTCAACTGTTACAGTTTTGCCAATAGATGAAGAGGTGATAGTTCCTGTAATTTGTTCTTGCTCAGATAAGTACTATTAGGTTAACATCTCTTGTAACACAATTGCTAACTACACTTATAAATGGTTATCTACATGTAATTCTTTTATAAGCCAAAGTAATAGTGAATTTAGCTTGGATGCAGTTACGGAACTGCTGGTTCCACTTTGTTGAATGCATTGTTTAAGACTGTTGAAGTGACATTTTAGCTGTCATTTTCAGCTTTTATTAATTGATTTAGTTTCATCTTTAAATGATTTTATTTGTTCCATATTTTTAGGAACAAGTTGATTTATTTATGTTTTTATTTACCTTGATACTAAGACCATGATTTCATTAATTTGTTTGTTTTTATCTATATATGTTTGCTGTAAGTTTTTAATTAATAGATGAGGCAAAATTTCAAAAGTTAACAATTGGTATCAGAGCCCTTTTTCTTAAGGGACCTTTTGTTTTGTCTTCTCTAAATCCATGGAAGCTGAAGTAAGCTTTTCTGCCATTACTCCATCAGTGTTTGATGGAACCAATTATCAAATATAGGCAGTTCGAATGGAGATTTACTTGGAAGCCTTGGATCTCTGGGAAGCAGTGGAAGAGGATTATGATGTTCCTGCACTTCCTGCAAATCCCACAGTGGCTCAAATGAAGTCTTATAAAGAGAAGAAGACAAGAAAGTCAAAGGCCAAGGCAGCTTTGTTTGCAGCTGTTTTTGCTACTATTTTTACAAGAGTTATGTCTCTAAAAAGGGCTAAAGAAATATGGGACTACCTCAAATCAGAATATGCTAGAGATGAAAGAATCAAAGGTATACAGATTCTGAATCTGATTATGGAGTGAATTGCAGAAGATGAAGGAATCTGAGACTATTAAAGCCTATACAGAGAAGCTACTTGGGATAGCCAACAAAGTCAGATTACTTGATGCTGAGTTTTCTGACTCAAAGATTTTCGAAAAAATCCTTGTTACAATTCCTGAAAGATATGAGGCTACAATCACAACCTTGGAGAACACAAAAAATTTGTCAAAACTCTCTTTGGCAGAGCTTTTAAATTCTCTACAAGCTCAGGAGCAAATAAGATTGATGAGGGAAGATACAAAAGTTGAAAGAGCTTTATTTATCAAGCAGCATCAAGGTACTGTAAAGAATAAATGGAAGAACAAGAAGAAAGAAGGAGAAGGAAGTGGCACAAATGCAGAACCAGTAGATGCAAAAGGAAAAAAAAGAGGCTCAGTAAAGGACTTACCCTTCATGCCAGCATTGTGGGAAGAAAGGGCACCCACCTTTCAAATGTTAGAGAAGGCCAGATGCCAAATGCTTCAAGTATAATTAGAAGGGACATGTGGCTATTATATGCAAATCAAAGAACCAGCAGCATGAAGAAGAAGCCAAGGCTGCTGATCAAGAGGAGGACCATTTATTGGTTGCTTCTTGTTTCTCCACTACTGAATTCAGTGAAAGTTGGCTAGTTGATAATGGTCGCACCAACCACATGACTTACAATAAGGAACTATTTTGAGATCTATCAGAGGCAAGCTCATCGAGGGTTCGAGTAGGAGATGACAAATATATTGTTGTCAAAGGAAGAGGTACAGTTGCTGTCACAACTTGCTAAGGTACAAAATTCATTTCAAATGTTCTTTATGTACCTGAGATTGATCAAAATTTATTAAGTGTAAGTCAATAGTTAGAAAATGGATATAAAATGGTATTTGAAGGTAGAACTTGTCTGATTCAAAATGCAAATGGTAAAAGTCTATTCAGAATCCAAATGAGTGGAAAAAGTTTTGCTCTAAATCTATTGGAGGAAGAGCAAACTATTTTTTCAGTGAAAGAGAATGTGACTAAGCTATGGCACAAAAGACTTGGTCACTATAACTATCAAGGGCTATTTCAAATGAAGTCAAATGGAGTAGTGAATGGACTGTCAGATCTGGAATGTCAAGCTTCAACATGCAAGGCTTGTCAGATAGGAAAGCAGACAAGGAAACCTTTTCCAAAGGTAGCCTGGAGAGCAATCAAGAAGCTACAACTTATGCATACTGATTTAGCTAGCCCTCAAAGAACACCTTCATTGAATGACAGTCTTTATTATGCCATTTTTTATAGATGATTTCACCAGAATGTGCTGGATATATTTCCTCAAACATAAGTCAGATGTTGCTCAAGCCTTCTGGAAGTTTAAAGCACAAATTGAAAATGAAAATGGTTGCAAAATACAGATTTTAAGGTATGATAATGGGAAAGAGTATACATCTGAAGCCTTCAACAGATTATGTGAGGATGCAGGCATTAATCACCAACTAACAGCTCCATATACTCCACAGCAAAATGGAGTTAGTGAGAGGAGAAATAGATACATCTTAGAAATGACTAGATGTATGTTACATGAAAAGAATTTGCCTAAAAAATTCTAGGCAAAAGCATCAAATATAATAGTGTTCCTACAGAATAGGCTTCCTTCAAGTGTAGTAGGGTTCAAGACACCTTTTGAAGCTTGGTATGGCTATAAACCCTCTCTGAATTTTCTTAAAATCATTGGTTATCTTTGTTTCACTCATGTTCCTCAGATTAAGAGAGACAAATTAGATGAAAGAGCACTACTAGGAATTTTCATTGGGTACAACTCAACCTCCAAAGCTTACAAAATCTTCCAACCTCAAAATGGAAAGATTGTTGTAAGTATAGATGTACACTTTACCGAAGAAGAGGAATGGATTTGGGATGATCAAAGGCAAAAGATGCAAAAAGGGCAACACCTCAAGTTAACTGATTTGAATATAACAGACCAGTTTTTTGAAGATGGTGAAATTGATCTAATTGATGATGGGCCTGTTAGGGGAACAAGATCACTGACATATGTGTATCAAAGGTGCAATGTAGCTATGTGTGAACCTACTAGCTGTGAAGTAGCTATGCAAAGCCAGATATGGAGAGCAACAATGAAGGAGGAGCTACTCATGATAGAAAAAAATCAGACATGGTAGCTTGTTGATAAATCTCAAGGCAGAAAAGTGATTGGAGTTAAATGGGTATTTAGAACTAAACTAAATGCTGATGGAACAATAAACAAGCATAAGGCAAGACTAGTTGTAAAAGGGTATGCACAAATACCTGGAGTTGACTACTCTGACACATTTGCACCAGTGGCTAGGCTGGATATCATTAGGCTTCTTCTTGCTGTTGCTACACAAATGGACTAAAAGGTCTTTCAGCTTGATGTAAAATCTGCTTTCCTAAATGGGTACCTACAAGAAGAAATTTATGTTGATCAGCCAGAGGGGTATGTGAAAAAGGGAGAAGAATATAGAGTTTATCTCCTAAAGAGGGCCATTTATGGTTTGAAACAGGCTTCTAGAGCCTGGTACAACAGGATTGATAAATATTTAAAGGGTTTAAACTTCTCTAAAAGCCTATCAGAATCAACTTTATATGTTAAGAAAATTCGAGCTGATATTCTGATTGTATCCGTGTATGTTGATGATTTGCTAGTTACTGGGAGTGAAATGAGTCTGGTGCAACAGTTCAAACAAGAAATGATGGAATGTTTTGAAATGACAAATTTAGGATTGATGTCTTATTTTTTGGGAATGGAAGTTAGACAAAATGAGAATGAAGTTTTCATTTGTCAGAAAAAATATGCTAAATAAATTCTCAAAAAGTTCAGACTTGAAGACTGCACAGGAATGCACACTCCTATGAATGTGAAAGAGAAGCGAAACAAGGTTGATGGGACTGAGGAAGTGGATCCAACTCATTTTAGGAGCTTAGTAGGTTGCCTCATGTACCTAACAACAACTAGACCTAATATTCTAAATTCTGTAAGTATCTTGTTTAGGTTTATGCACTATCCAAGTGAAATTCATCTCAAAACAACAAAAAGAGTACTGAGATATGTCAAAGAGACATGCAATTTTGGCATCAAGTTCAAGAAGAGTAAGGAGTTCAATCTGACTGGATTCTCAGATAGTGATTGGGGAGGCTCAGTTGATGACATGAAAAGTACCTCTGGTTATTGCTTTACTTTTGGTTCAGCTGTTTTCTCATGGAGTTCAAAGAAACAGGAGGTGGTAGCTTAGTCCACAATAGAGGCAGAATTCATTGCTGCCACATCTGCTGCAAATCAAGCACTTTGGCTAAGGAAGATTATGATTTATCTTAATCTGGAACAACAATGGAGTTCAAGCATTTATGTTGATAATCAAGCAACTATAACTATCTCTAAAAACCCTGTGTTTCATAGCAAGACAAAATATTTTAACATCAAGCTATTCTTTCTTAGAGATGTCCAAAGAGAAGGTAACATTATGCTGGTCCATTGCAACTCAGAAGAACAACTTGCAGACATCCTAACCAAGCCCTTACCAGCAAACAAATTTGAAGAGTTAAGAGGAAAGCTTGGTGTTTGCAGCTCCTAAACAAGGAGGACTGTTGAATACATTGTTTAGGACTGCTGAAGTGGCATTCTAACTGTCATTTTCAACTTTTATTAATTGATTTAGTTTTATCTTTAAATGATTTTATTTGTTCCATATTTTTAGGAACAAGTTGATTTATTTTTGTTTTTATTTACCTTGATACTAGGACCATGATTTTAATAATTTGTTTGTTTTTATCTATACATGTTTGCTGTAAGTTTTGAATTAATAGATGAGACATAATTTCAAAAGTTAACACACTTAGATGGGTTTGTCCTACAACCAATCAAACTGCAAATGGTATTGGGTTTCTCTTAACTTACTTGGTCAGCTATGGCGATGAAGTTTATGTTGTTAGTAAGATATTTTGATGTAAGCATATAGAGTATAATTTATGCAAATCGGTTCACTGAAAATAATTCACGTATTTTCCCCTTCACAACAATTCTTTTGCCTTTATCAACTAAACCTTCAAGCTCACAGACAATAATTATGTTGGAAGCATTGTTTGGATTGAGGTGAGCTCTAGGTCACAATCAAAAGTACAGATATAATATCTCATTACCCCAACAACTAGTACCCGGATTAAGGAATGCTACATCAGCTTTTCAGATAAAACATTTATGAATCAAAATAAATTAGACATATATATATATATATATATATATATATATATATATATATATATATATCAACCATATCATAATATTATAATAAAAGATAACTAAACATACTTTATATATAAAAGTTTATATATATAAGTATTATTTACAAAATTTGTTCATCTTTGCTTGAAAGTTTAGTTTAGTTTATATACATTATAAAAGAAAATACACAGAAAAAGAAATAAAAATATGGAACCCACAATGTCAAGATATAACTGCTATACTGGATTAGGTTTTTGTTAGATTTTTCCACTATTATTTGACTATTCTTCGCTATATCTGTGCGAGAGAAACTCAAACACACTAAAAACTATAATTAGTGATGCATATAAATAAGACAATATATTATATTACATGCAATATGCAACTATATACTATTTACATAAATATCACGCTATTAAACTTTTTTTTCTTTCTCTACCTACATGCATCATGTAATAATCTCATACAAATATTTTATTTTATTATATTTATTTGTAAGTATAAGCAAATAATATATATAATACACATATACTATTCTTCATTTTGTTATCAATGTAATTTCGCCCATAATATCTATGACTGAACAAATAGTTAAGATAATGAGGTTGGTTATCCAGGTATAATAAAATTATGATCCGGACATAGCAGTATGCACATACAAGTGTCATCATCGGTATAATATAAATGTGTTATCACCGGCATAATAAATATATCATCATCGACATAATATGAATGTGTCATCATAGACATAATATGAGTGTCATCACTAGCATAATAAATAGACTCCCGATTGACATGCCAAATTATCCAAAACTCTAGTTCTAAACTATGTATTTTAGGGTTTACTTTTATTGTTATAAATTTTATAACTCTTTAATTCATACATTTCATGGATTTAATGACTCAATTAATCACATAATAATTCAATGTATATATCATTTACATAATATAACAAAGTCCAATGTAATTTATACATAAAATCCCTCAACTTAAATTATGCCCTGTTACTAACAGATTCTATAATTTATTTTGGATCTTAATTTTAGGCCTATTACCATAAGAATCAAATCACAAAGTCCTCTTAATAATTTTAGCTTTGGATCTTGGATTTATTATGCAATTTGAATCACTTAATTTGGAGTTTTGCAATAAAAGATATGCTCATTTAAATACTGTCTGCTCATTAAAAAATGTTGCCCCAAATTTTTTGGATAGTTTTTTAGTCCAATATTTGTGCCCAAATTAAGCATAGTTAAATTCAAAATTAAGTTTTATCTTATTCATGAAAGTTTTATTCATATGTCTTAGGTTTCAAACTTGAAAATAAAACACATTAATCCAAATTCCTTAACTTAAGTTATGTTAATATATTATTGATTGCTCCACAAAATCCAACAAAACATACACAATCAACATAACTCAATTTTTACTAAATATTATCCTAAGTCTAGTAAATATGCATCCTCAGAATTTTAACATAAAATACTACTACTTTACAATTATTTACATGTCAAATGCTCAAATCATACAACTTGATGATAAAATATAGACTATTGCCTTAAGTTATACACTTCCTTCTTTGTCTTTCTTCCTTTCTACTCACTTTTCTTTTTCTTTTCTTTTGCTCTTTTGAGCTCATTTCTTGTCTACTTGAGCTCCTAAAATACATAAAAATATCCCATTTATCACATGTCTCTAAACCTTATTTTTTATATCTTAAAATCCTAAACTCATTCTCCTCCAAAACATGTTTCAAAAAAGTTCAAAATCTTATTTTGTTTTAGAGAAACCAAAATAGAAGATGAAAAATACTTTACCTTAAACTTTTTTTTTTCTATGACTGAAACTTTTGGGGTTTCTTTCTCCTATTTTATTGCTTATTTCCATTTCTTTTTACTTCCTCTAGTTTCCTTTTGATAAAATATGCATGAAAACTTACTTTTCGATGTCTTTCTCACTTTCTCTCTCTAGAAGTAAGGTTTGGATATGGAGGTTTGAAGGGGAACATGGGGCTAGTTTTGGTGTGCATAAAATGAGATAAGGAAGAAGAAGAAAAAAGAGAAAATAATAAAAAATGAAAAATTTCAAAGGTGGGACCGACATACCTAATAAAAATCTTGATGTTTTGACTTAATATCACCTTAATTATTTTTCCTCTTATTTTAAATTTCATGGCCATCCATCACATGAAAATTATGTCCAAATATATACTTAATTGGAAAATATCTTATTTGATCCTCCAATTTTTGGTAAACTACAAATTTACTCTAAAACTTTTTGATTTTGTATTTTAGTCCTTTATTGTAATATAATATCTTTAAGCACTTTATACATTTTATTAGGTATTTTTTATAATTATTTACCATTATTTTTTATTATTTTTTAGTCAAATTCTGAATTTAAACTCTAGTTAGTTCAACACGTCGATTTTGCGACACACGTGACTTGTGACCTAAATTAGCAGATATGACATCCTCTCCGCCTTAAAATAAATTTTATCTTCGAAATTTTACCTACTTATTCCGTAGTGAAGAACTGAGGATACTGCCTCTTCATAACCTTATCACTTTCCCTTGTGGCTTATTCAATAGAATGGTTTCGCCACAGTACTTTAACTAAATGAATTATTTTGTTCCGTAAAAATTTTTCCTCACATGCTAAAATAGTCATTGGTTTTTATTCATAGGTTAGATCCACCTGAATTTCTATGTTGTTAGCTGGAATAATATGAGTCGGGTCTAATCTATGTCTTCTTAACATAGAAATATGACCCACATTATGAATTCTATCCAACTTTGGTGGAAGGTCCAATTGATACGCCACGAGTCCAATTCTTTCCAAAATTTCATAGAGACTGATGAATCTCATACTTAGTTTCCCTTTCTTACCAAACCTCTACGCTTTCTTTCAAGGTGAAACCTTTAGAAATACTTTATCACCAAATACATACTTTATGTCTTTCCTTTCAGGTTGACATATTATTTTTTTTTAATCTTGAATTGCCTTCAATCTTTCTTTGATAACTTTAACTTTCTCTTTTGTTTGTTGTACTAGCTCTGGCTCTATGAGCTTTTCCTTAGTTACCTCTATCCAACAAACATTGGTGTCCTACACTTCCTTCCGTACAATGCCTTATAAAAAGTCATACCAATGCTTGTATGATGACTGTTATTGTAGGCAAACTCTATAAGAGGCAAGTATCGATTCCAGCTTCCTTCAAACTTAAGCACACAACTCCTTATCACATCTTCTAACAATTGAATAATTTGCTCAAATTGTTCATCTATATGTGGATGAAAAGTCATGCTAAAATTGAGTTGGATTTCTAAATTCTACTATGAGCTTTTCTAAAACTGAAAAGTAAATATAGGGTCTCTGTCGGATATAATAGACACTAGAACTTTGTGTAACCTTACAATCTTATTTACATAGATTTCAACTAGTTTGTTCAATAAATAATCCCTTTTTGACATGTAGAAAGTGTGTTGACTTTGTTAATCGATCCACTAACATCCATATTGCATCATATTTTTTTGAGTCATTGGAAGCCTGAAGCAAAATCCATTGTGATTCTCTCTCATTTCCATTTTGGTATTGGTATTGGTTGGCAATAGGTGTTCAACTTTCACTTATTAACAGGTCAAACACTTAGCAACATACTATGTGATATCCTTCTTCATGATCAAATAAGGTATTTGGTAATTAAATATATATTTGGACATAATTTTCATGTGATGGCCAACCATGAGATTTAAATAAGAGGAAAAGATAATTAATGTGATATTAAGTCAAAATATCCAGATTTTTATTAGGTATATGGGACCCATCTTTGAAATTTTTCATTTTTTCTTTTTCCTTATCTCATTTTCTGCATACCAAAACCAGCCCTATGTTCCCCTTCAAACCTCTATAATCAAACCTTACTTCTAGAAAAAGAAAGTGAGGAAAAAAATGAGAAAGACATGGAAAAGTATGTTTTCATGCATAGTTGATCAAGAGGAAGCTAGAGGGAGTAAAAAGAAAGGAAAATAATCAATAAAATATGAGAGAGAAATCCCAAAAATTTCTGTTATAGAAGAAAAAAGCTTGAGGTAAAGTGTTCTTCATATTATCTTTAGGTTTCTTTAAAAGAAAATAAGATTTCAATCTCTTTTAGAGCATGTTTTGGAGGAAAGAGAGTTTAAGATTTTAAAAGAGAGAAAATAAGATTTAAAGATATATGATGAATGAGAGATTTTTTATGATGTTTTGATGTGTTTTAGAAGCTCAAATGGACAAGGGACAAGCTCAAAAGAGCAAAGAAAAATAGAAAGAAAAGTGAAGAGCAATGAAGGCATACAAAGAAGTAAGTGCTTAACTTAAAGCAATAGCCTATATTTTATCATCAAGATGCATAATTTGAGATTTTGGAATGTAAATGATTGTAAAATAGTAGTATTTTATGTTAAAATTCTGAAGATACATATTTGCTAGACTTAGCATAATATTTGCTAAAAATTGAGTTATGTTGATTGTGTGTGTTTTGTTGAATTTTATGGGGCAGTCAGTACATATATTATTATAACTTTAAGTTAATGTGTCTGAAACCTAAGACATAGGAATACAACTTTCATGAATAACATAAAACCTAATTCTAACTTTAACTATGTTTAATTTTCACATAAATATTGGACTAGAAAATTATCTAGAAAATTTTGGGCAACATTTTTTATTGAGCAGACAGTATTTAGATAAACATATCTTTTTCTATAGAACTAAAAACTAAGTAATTAAAATTGCATATTGAATCTAAGATTCAGGACTAAAATTCTTAAGAAGACTTTGTAATTTAATTATGATGGTAACAGACCCAAAATTAAGATCCAATATAGAGAAGATAATCTACCAATAACAGGTGAATTTAAGTTGAGGGATTTAATGTGTAAATTACATTGGATTTTATTATATTATGTGAATGATATATACATTGAGTAATTATATGATTAATTATGCCATTAAACTCATGAAGTGTATGAATTAAAAAGTTATGAATTTTATAACGATAAAATTAAGCCCTAGAACACTTAGTCTAGAACTAGAATCCTAGATAGTTTGGAATGTCAATCAAAAGTCTATTTATTATGTCAGTAATGATATATTCATATTATACCGGTGATAGCATATTTATTATGCTGGTGATAATATTCATATTATGCCATGATGGTACACTTATATTATGTTAATGATGGTACTTGTATGCATATACTACTATACCCGAGTGACAATTTTATTATGCCTAAATAGTCAATCCCATTACCCTGATTATTTATTCAGTCATAAGTGTTATGGACGAAATTACATTGATAACAAAATGAAGAATATTATATATGTGTATTATACATGTTATTTACTCATACCTATAAATAAATATGATAAAATATAGTATTTATATGAGATTATTACATGATAAATGTAGGTAGAGAAAGAACAAAATGCTTAATAGCATGACACATATGCAAATAACATATAGTTACATATTGCATGAAATATAGTAAATTGTCTTATTTATATGCACCACTAAACTTAGTGCTTGGCGTGTGAGTTTCTCTCATGCAAATATATCAAAAAATAGTCAGAAGATAGTAAAAAATCTAACGGAGATCTAATTCAGTACAACAGTTATATCATAACACCATGGGTTCCATGTTTTTGTTTCTTTTTCTATGTAGTTTTTTTATGATGTATGTGAACTAAACTCACCTTTCAAGCAAAGATAAAATATTTTTTTGTAAATAATACTTTTGTATATAAAGTATGTAGTTATCTTTTATTATAATATTATGATATGGTTGATTATATATATATTACCATATAAGTTATATATGTCCAATTTATTTTGATATATAAATGTTTTATCTAGAGAGCTTTTGTAGCTTCCCTTTATCCGGGCACTAACTGTTGGGGTAAAGGGGTGTTACAAAGTTTTTGGTATTAGAGTCTAGTTTGCATGGTTTTAGGTTTAAAAAAAAGTTCTCAAAATTTTTATGACACGAGTGTACCCACATTTGAGTATATAAGTTGTTACTTATTGATTATAGTTGTTACTTTTTATAAAATAGGTAGGTTTTGGCTTTTGGATCACTATCACTACAAAGATAGGGGTTTTATCATGACTAAGTCGCCATCGAGCTACTACATTGAGATCAAGTGCTAGCTCATCACATGAGAGTCAGTTTCTAGCACGAAATATATCAAACTTTTATGGAACATGGTTGATTTGCTATATAGAGCATCACAACTAGCCCCATTGGTGTTATAATTTGAGAGGTTGTGGAAGTTAGGGGCACTCAATTTTTATGGTAAATAGGAAGATGACCCCTCTATGGCAGAGTTTTGGTTAGAACAAGCCAATAGAGTCTGACTAGTTACACTGAACAGATGAAAATAAATATGAATATGTTATGTCATTGTTGCCAGATCATGCATATGACTAGTGGCAGTTTGAATCACAGAGCTTAGAGGCTCCATATCCCCTAACTTGGAAATTCCTTTTAGAGAAATTCAAGGAGTAATATATTCTCCCCATCTAAACAGATGACAAGAAAATGGAGTTCCTGATTTTGAAACAGGGGGACATGTCAGTATCAGAGTATGAGAGATACTTTACACATCTCTCAAGTATATTGGCGACATTATATCCATAGAGGCTGATAATTCGATTTGAGGATGGGTTGAGGGATCCGATTAAGCTACATGTCTTAGCCCTATGTTTGATGAACTTTTCTAATTTATTTGCATTTGTTAGAAGAGTTGAAAAAGTATTGGAATCATATCAGGCAACATAAGATAAAGGGTTTAGGAGACCTATGCCACAGTTGAGTGGGGGACCATCAAGTGGCGAGAGGACAAGATATTTCAGTGGCCGATTTTAGGCTGGGGGTTCTAGCAGGACTTCTTTTTTTGAGCAGAGACAACCTATGAGATCTATTTCTTTAGCAGTTAGTACACTGATCTAGACATCATGTAGATTTATACCTTCACCCTTATGTCAATACTGTGGTCATTCTTATGTCGGTGAGTGTTGCTGGATAACGAGATCCTGTTTGAGATGTGACTTCAAATATCATTTGAGGAGAGATTATCCCTTCTTATGGTTTGGTAGAGGTTTGGAGAGCATCGAGTCAGTACAGACGTAGATAGATGAGAAGGCAAAAAAGGCTAAGCAGGGCCTAGCCAATTTAGATTAGAGACAATTGAGAGGTCGAAAGGTAGTAGAGCTACAATAGCCAAGGCATACGCCATGTGAGACTGAAAAGAGAAAAATATGTCAGACATCATAGTGGGTAAGTTCTTTATCTTTAGCTTTGATATTCATGCATTGATAGATCCGGGGTCGACATATTCTTATATATGTAGATCACCACTAAGTCAAGAGGGTTTAGTACTAGAGGCTTTAGAATTTGAGATTCTTATGACTAACCCATTAGGGCATAGTGTGAGGGTTTGTAAGGTATTTAATAGTTACCCGTCAAAACACAATGCAGACAATTTTTGATAGATCTGATAGAGCTATCATTCCACAAATTTGATGTTATATTAGGAATGGATGGGTTAGCTTGTCACAGAGTGAAAGTGGATTGTGGAAAGAGGCAGATGATTATTAGAATTTCAGAATAGGAAGACATAATGGTGATGGGTGATAAAATAGGATATCCAGATAATGTGATATCAGTACTGAAAGCCTGAAAACTCATCAGTAAAGGATGTGAAGCTTATTTAGCATATGTGATCGATATGAAAAAAGAGTAGTATGAAGTTGGCTGACATTCCTATTATTTGTGAGTTTCCTGATGTGTTTCCAAAAGAGCTATCAAAGTTACTACCAGACCAAAATTATAGAGTTTACTATTGATTTAGTACCTAACACTACTCCTATTTTAATCACATCGTACAGAATGGCACATGTGGAGTTGAAAAAGCTAAAGGTACAATTATTTTCTAGATAAGGGTTTCATATGACCTAATGTATCATTATAGGGTGGTCCAATGTTATTTGTGAAAAAAATGCACCTTACGTTTGTGCATCAATTACCAGTAACTCAATAAGGTGACTATAAACAATAAGTACTCGTTGCTTAAGATCAATGATCTTTTTTATTAGATGAAAGGAGCATACATATTTTCAAAGATAGATATCAAATCAGGGTATCATCAGCTGAAAATTAAAGAGTCAGATGTACCTAAGATGACATTTAGGACTCGTTATGGTCATTATGAGTTCTTAGTAATGCCATTTGATTTGACGAATGCATCAATGGCATTTATGAACTTGATGAACCAAGTTTTCAGACCATATTTTGATAAGTTCGTAGTGGTGTTTATTGATGATATTTTTTTATGTATTCTAGAGATAGAAAAGAATATGATGAATACTTAAGAATAGTACTGCAAACATTGAGAGAAAAATAGTTGTATACAAAGCTACCTAAGTGCAAAATTTGGCTTGAGGTAGCCAGTTTCTTAGGTCACATAGTCTCAGCTGAAGGTATTCAAGTCGACCCTAGTAATATCGGGACTATTCTTAATTGGAAACCACCTCATAATGTGATAGAAGTGAGGAGTTTTCTCGGATTAGCCGACTACTGCAGAAGGTTCGTGAAGCGTTTTTTTATCCATAATGACTCTTTTGACTCGACTGCTACAAAAAGATGTACGATTTAAATGGATAGATAAATATCAAACAAGTTTTGAACGACTGAAAACAATGTTAACTGAAGCACCAGTCTTTACTTAGAATATTCTTGGGAAGAATTTTGTTGTATACAGTGATTCTAGTTATAATGGGTTGGGTTGTGTTCTTATGCAAGAAGGAAGGGTGATTGCTTATGTCTCTAGTTATAATGGGTTGGGTTATGTTCTTATGCAAAAAGAAAGCACCAGTTTAATTATTCGACACACGATTTGGAGTTAGCTACTATAGTTGTTTCTTTGAAGATATGAAGATATTATTTGTATGGGGAAAGATCTTATATTTATACTGATAATAAGAGTCTTAAGTATATTCTCTCACAAAAAGAGCTAAATTTGAGACAAAAAAATGGTTGGAGTTGATAAAAGATTATAACATAACTGTAAAATTGACTATCAGCTAGAAAAAACAAATGTGGTTGTAGATGCACTAAGAAGGAAGAATTTAGCTAGTAAGCTATAATTACTTTCCTCTTTAAATTTGTGCATTATAGGTAATAGTATGATGGTACCTATAATTAACCTTAATAATGGCAGATATGTGAGTACAATCCACCTTGATGCAAATGATTAAAGATGCTTAGAAGGAAAATGAGAAGATAGTAAAGATAATTGAGGTAGTGAAAAAAAGAGAAAAACCTAAGTTTTCATTGACAAAATATGACATAATATACTTCAAGAATAAGATTTGTGTACTAAATGTAGAAAAACTGAAACTAGATATCTTGAAAGAAGCACATGAGATGGTATATACTAAGCATCCAGGAAGAAATAAGATGTATCAGGACTTAAAGACACAATACTGGTAAATTATAAATTTATCCCAAAACTTCTCAAATTTTATATTTTAATTTCTTACCTTAATTTAACATCTTTAAACACTCATTAGGTATTTTTCTATAATTATTTGTGATTATTTTAATTATTTTCTGGTCAAATTATAAATTTAGACTCATATAGGTCCAACACATTGATTTTGTGACATACGTGATTCAAGACCTAAATTAACAGATATGATAATAAATTTTAAAAACTTTCGATTTCACCAAAACATGCAATCATTTTGCATGACATGCAAGCACACTTTGCATGTTAACATTGAGTAAATCCATAACTTTTGCAAATCACATCTTGCAACACTTATGGATTATATCCATTTGCCAAGATCATCCCATGATTATTTGAATAAAATGAAAAAAATAAAAAGGTCAAGAAAAACCTCTTTGCACAAGTTCACCAAAGTTTCAATCTAAGCAAAAAGACCAAAAGCTTTATTTGTCTTTGATGAATCTCCTTTGGTGGTCTGAGATGTATGATCACCAAAAGGGCCCAAAATTTCTCCTTTTTCAATTCTTTAGGCTACTAACACTTATGTAGCCAAAGCATGCATTTGCTAACTATTTGAACAAGTGTATAACCAGTATATATACCTTGTGCAAAAACAAAAAAGAGAAAAAAAAAAGAAGAAAAAAAATTTTCTTTTAATAAAAAAACAAAATAACATCTCCTTGTTATAATCCTTTTTGTATTCGAAAAATACTAGAAAAGGCAAAAACAAAATTTCATTTAATTTAGAATCAAGAAACCTTTTCTTTGAACTTAGAAGAGAATAGTAGAAAATAAGAAAAAAACACTTTTCTTGAAAAATTCTTTGGAGAATTCGGCCAAGGAAGAAAAAAAGAGTAGAAAATATATTTTTTCTTTCTTCCTTTTGCTTTATATATGCATATAAAAGTTGCACAACTTTTTACCACTTTACACAACATACATGCATTGGTGTAGGAGATGATAACACTTCATCTTTTCCATGCACAAAATGAACATTTCTCTCTCCTATGTGTATGAGCCCTTGGATGATATCTCACCCTTTTTCCTTGTCATGCATTGGCTGAATTTTTCATCTACATGCTCCAATCATACTCTTTTCTAATGTACATTCCACTATCTCTCTTCCATTTATTATAGTAATAACTTTTAATTTACTACTATGGTTATTTTAGTTAACAACTTGATTAAATTAATTTAGAATAATTTTAATTAACACTTTAATTAAAACTACCTAGAAGAAATAATTAAATTAATCAATATTAATTTTAATCCAAATTAATACAAGTGATCATTTCTAATTTAATTCTTAATTAAATTCCAATTTATTTAATTTTGGGTGTAACTTATAAGGCCAATAATTTTATTGGAATGAAAACATAACATTATCACCTTAATATTATATTGAACGCCATTTATGAATTTCTCATGTACTCGAACACATTAAGTATCCTTCTGGAATTTTCCTTTTAATTACAGTTAAAATCTCAAATATTTTCTTGACATCTAGATCATAATATTAAGTCCTCTCGTTATGATTCCAATATTGATTAGGATTACAACTTGTCAAACCTTAATGGTCAATATACTAATGAGTGATAATTCATGTTCTGATTAAAATATGACTTACCATTATAAGTCCGACTCATAATATCAATCTTATATCAAATAAGTCATATTTCTCCTTGCCAGGAATTTATTCCATCATAACAAAAATGCCAATTCCATTAGGATCTTGTCCTGGTGCTTTAGAGTAATGAATCCTATTATTGGTAATCTCATATCTCACTACATGACTAACTGTGGTGACTTCTAGGCAGATTACAAGGTGTGGCTAACCCAATACAAGACAAGAGCACCTCCGTAGTCACCCATGAAAGGACAATCTTGACACCTTAAGTCAAAGGACTTCAAGTCATATAAGACTCATATATTATGACCAAAATAATAACTATTGACGTTGAGCATTACTTGTGCAGTTATTATCAGGTGTCACTGTTCAATACTCTGAACTCTTTAAGAACCCACCAATTTATCGAAATATCACTATATCATGGAGAATGAGATTCCTCATCAAAATAAAGCATGTGATAATCTAGAGGCTTAATGAATACCCAATTCACTGTCTTTCTCCAATTATGAGCATTTTTAAAATTATCTTTTACTAGAGATATTTATCTCATTATTATCAACAACTTGATAATAAAATCCTTGTGGATAATCTAAGGGTCATATATTTCATAGTATAAAAGAATTACCGCATTCATAATATGATCAACAACTTGAACATTTTAATTATTATGAATGTGAAATATACATATGTCCATTGTGGTATAATATTTAAGATATAAAAACAAGTAAATGCACTAGGGCATATGCACCATTGATAACAAATTCACCACCCACTGCCATTTGTTTCTCCATTTATTCCAATGCATCCAATCAGCAGATCAAGAAAAGGATTTTATGTTAGGATCATACTTGAAATTTCCCTGCCAGTCCTTTTTGTCCTATATATGCTCCTATTGCTTTTGAAGAACAAAGTATACATTTGAGCTTTAAAGGATAAAATGGGGAAAAAGAAATTAGTATTACGAGAGGATTTTAGATATCGCGTTGCTACTATTGATATAGGTTTGAAACTATATACATTCGTGGAATTAAAAGTGGCAACTGAAGATTTCAATAGCATCATTATCTATCTTGGGGATATTAGTTATAGCCATAAAGAAGATGAGCAAAAATCTTGAAAACGAGGTGAATTTGCTAAGAAAAATCAACCACTTTAACCTAATAATGCTTTATACTGCATATGAGCATTATGGAGTTTTTTTTTATCTTATTTATGAGTACATGGAAAATAATTCTTTAAGGGATTGGTTCTGCAGAAGCAATCGTGTTAAATTTCAGAGTTGAAATCATAACATTTAGATTTCTTTGGATGTTGCTAATGGGCTTAACTACGTTCACAATTTCATCGATCATCCATACATGTACAAGAACATCACTAGCTGCAATCTGTTGCTCAATAAACACTTAAGGGCTAAGATTACCAACTTTAGCCTTGAATTCTTGCCTGAGATTGACTCTAAGGTCAAAAGATTACATGGCACCGGAGTACATAGACTCCAACTTGGTGAACCCTAAAATTGATATATATGCTTTTGGTGTAGTTCTATTGGAATTAGTAACAGGAAAAAGTATGTATTTATGTAGGATGAAAAGAAAATGTAATTATCATAAACAATCATTTCAATCATGGAAAAAAAAAGGTAGAAACTCAAATTTGCAACCATTTACATTCAGGCTAGACTCGCAGAAGCATTATATGGAAATTTTATTAGAAATATAATGTGGTAGTATTGTTAATCCAGTATTAAGAAAAAAAATGAGGCTTGTGTCTCACACAATGTCCTTATGACAAATTAGCCCCCTAACACTAGTATTTAAGATTACTGGTATTTGTCTCCTAAGATACAATAGATTAAAAATAGAAGTTGAACACCACAGCCTTGCCAATAGCAAACTAAAAAATAGTCACTTTATCACATAAAGGAAAGAAAGAAAGAAGAGAAGAAAATTTTCAGGAACATATACTTTCAACATGAATAGAATCGTCTATATGTACTAGAGGGATGTGAGAGGAAATAATTGTAATTAAATTCTCCATTAAGACTGCATTTTAATCAAAATTAAATCTGTAACTTTAGCCTATTCATTTTTATAACTTAAGAAATTGCATAAGATCAAAAGACATTTTTTGGAATTGCGTATGTTGTGCTCGTGACAGCTCATGCTGGTAGCCTTATTATCACGGGTATGACAAAATATCACATGCTCACCAATTTTCTACATCTCATTATTGTAGGCATGCCACAGTCTCATGCATGCGACAGTGGCATACAACCTTCATTTGTGAGCTTTAATTTTCTAGAAATAAAAAATGTAAAAGTTGGGTTAGGCCTGAACCATGGTATTTTAGCTCGACATTCATGTGCATATGTCGCAAGTCCATATATTGGCTTTGGATCAGTCTATGAATTTGCATCCCCTGCGTATGTGTATGCGAGAGAAAGTCTTTCAAGCTACTCACTTGACAATGAAAGAATAAGTTTTTTTATATATATATAAACTCTTCTCTCAACTTCTCATTTTTTTAGATGGATAACCTATCGTTCACTTTTATTCTCCTTAGCAAGGAGCTTACTTTGAACTTCAATTTTTTATTCATACATTCATAATTTTGAGTATATTAATATAATAATTTATAGTCCTGACATCAAAGAACACTTATCTAGGTCACTATTCCAAAATTGAGTTATGGATCCCACCCGAATATCACTCTCAAAATGACTCATTAATTACAATTTTCCAACAATCCCTCACACGAATAAAAATTGGATGAAGAGTAAGATGATCAAAACCTAATTATGTGGTAGAGTTTGGCGTTTGAAACCTACATAGGATAGGTAGGTGTTACCCTTTGAACCTTCTTTTATGAAAGTATATTTATTTATTCACTAACCAGTTGGCACGATGTTATTGAACTATTCAATTACTTGAATAAATAATGGTATACTCCACATTTAAATTTCTCTTAATATAATTTAGTTCTCATTGTTATGTTCATTTTGCCCTGAACATCTGCCTATTTTTGTGAAGGTTTTTAGAGAATTGTGCTTTAGAGAATTGAGCTTCACACAATTCTCTTTTTAAGTGGCCCCACTTCTCTCTCACATAGGTGATATCTTACTTCTAAGTATCATTAAAAGCATAGCTTACTCTTACCACAAAAAAATCATTGGTTTAACCCCCATAGTTATCTCACCACGTTAAGTCTCATTCCTCTCGATGATTTATCAATTAACTTTTTATTTAACCATTTTGTTAGCAGATCCGCAATGTTATCTTTTGATTTTATATAATCAACAGTGATAACCCAATTGAGAGCAGTTGCCTTATGGTATTATGTCTATAATGAATATGTCTAAACTTACCATTATACATGTTACTTTATGTCATTCCAATTGCAGATTGACTATCATAATGTATGCAAATTGGTGGCATGAGACTTCCCATTTCAGAATTCTTTTAAGAAATGATGTAGCTATTTAGTTTCTTCAACACATTTATCTAATGCAATAAACTCATATTTCATCATGGATCTAGCTATAACAGTCTGTTTAGAAAATTCCCAAGCCACAATTGCACTAGCTAGTGTGAACACATAGCCACTAGTTTACATTAGAAATCCAATGTACATCACTATATCCTTCTAGGATAGCTCGATATTTGCTATAATATAGTCCATATTCACAAGGATACATTAGTACTTTTACAATTCCTTTCTAGTGATCAGTTCTTGGATTACTTGTATATCGACTTAGTTTGCTCACTACATAAGTAATATTTGCTCTTTTACAACTCATCAAGTACATGAGATAGCCAATTATATGTACATATTCTACTTAAGACACACTTTCTCCTCTATTCTTAGATATATGGAAACTCAAGTCCAATGGGGTTTTAGCAATACTTGTATCATTCTTATTGAATTTATTAAGTATTTTGTCCATATAATGCATTTGACTTAATGTAAGTCTATCTGCTTTTCTTGAGATTTTTATTTCTAGAATCACATCTGCTAGTCCTATATCTTTCACGTCAAACCTTAAGTTTAACATATTCTTAGTAGATTTGACCTTTTTGTCATTACTACCAATAATGAGCTTGTCATCAATATACATACACAATATGACATAACCATCACAAGTGTTTTTGACGTAAACACATTTGTTATACTTATTGATTTTAAAATCATTAGACAACATTGCACTATCAAACTTTCCATGTCATTGTTTTGGCACTTGTTTTAACCCATATAGATATTAACCAATCTATAAACTTTATTTTCTTGTCCTGGGACATAAAACCTTCATGTCGTATCATGTAGATTTCTTATTTAAATCTTTATTTAGGAAAACTGTCTTTACATCCATTTGATGTATTTCAAGATTGCACAATGCAACAATCGCAATAATCATTCTAATAGAATTTATTCTGATTACAGAAAAATATGTATCAAAATAATATAGGTCTTCCTTTTATCTGTAACCTTTAATCACAAACCAAACTTTATATTTATCAATCGAACCATCTGCCTTCATCTTCCTTTTGAAGATATACTTGGATTCTAACGGTTTACATCATTGAGTAAGTATGATTTTGCATAATAAAGTCTACCTCACTCTTAATGACTTCTTTCCACAGGAGACCTTTTGAAGAGTTTATAACCTCTATATAAGTTTGAGGTTTTGCCTCTAGTATATAAATTAAAAAAATCTGGTCCATAAGATTTTTCTATCATTGCTTTTTTACTATGCCAAAGCTTTATTTTAGCTAGCTCAACTTCAAAATCAAGTTTTTCTTTTTAAACTTGATCTTGATATTGACTATCTTAAGAAATAATCTCAAAAGCTCGTTTGGATACATTTTCTTCTTTTGAAGTTTTACAAAGAAATATTTGTTCAAAGAATGATGTATTCCTTGATTCCATTATCGTGTTCTTGTGTATGTCATAAACTTTTGATTTATTCACAAAAAAGAAATAAGCACTATTGTTATGTGCATAACTAATGAAAAATACAATCAACTAATTTTGGGTCTATTTTTACTTTCTTTGGTAACGGAATGACCACTTTAGTAAGACACCCTTATACTTTTAAATATTTATAGGAATGTTTTCTTCCATTTCATAATTCATAGTTTTGTCTTTCTTACTATAGAAAAATTTATTTAAAAGGTAATTAGCCGATAAAATGACTCTCCCCACATATTCTAAGGCATCCCAAAACTTATCAGTATTGCATTCATTATTTCTTTCAAAGAACGATTCTTCATTTCAGTTACACCATTTGACTGAAGAGAATAAGGTGCAGTGATTTCATGTATAATTATATATTGTACACAAAATTATTCAAATGATGCTTCATATTCACCACCACGATTACTTCTCAATACCTTGATTTTTCTATTGAGTTAATTTTCAACTTCAATTTTATAAAGTTCAAATTTTTTCTATAGCCTCATCTTTGTTTTCAATAAAATACACATAACAATATTTTATGCAATCATCAACAGATGTAATAAAAATATTTGTTACCACCTCTTGTTTGAAAAAATTTTAAATCACATACATCATTGTATATTAGATCAAATTGTTCAATTTTTCTTTCAACTGCTTGAAAAGATGATCTGGTTAATTTTGTCTCAATACAAATTTTACATTTATGTTTTGAATCCATATGGAAATTAGGTATGTGATCCAAGTTAATTATCCTTTTTAATGTATTATAATTAACATGTCCTAGTCTACCATGCCATAAATTGAAAGACTCAAACAAATAAGCTGAAGAGTTACTTTCATTAACACATTTAATGAAAATTACATTAAGATTCAAAATCCCACCAAAAGCATACTCTATCCACATGCATTCTACCCTTAGACAAAACAACTTTGTCTAGCTCAAAAACCGTTCAAAATTTATGCTTGTTTAGCAGTGAATATAACACCAAATTCTTGCGAATATCAGGTAAAAACAAGATATTATTAAGAGTAAACTCCTTTCCAAAAGTCATCTTCAACACCACTTATCCTTCACCATGAACTTTAGAAGTGACATAATTACCCATATATAGTTTTTCTCCATTATTCAGTTTGAAGGTAGAAAATATATCACGTTTGAGCAAATGTGCCTTGTGGCACTAGTATCAATCCACCATTCCTTTGGGTTAGACCTAGTTAGGTTCCTCTCTAATATAACTGTAGCAAAATTGATATTAGAGAACTCTTAAGTAATATTCAGTAAGAGATTAACTTCGCTCTTCATTTTCTTTGGCAGTCTATAATTAGAAACTTCGTGACCCATCTTATCACAATTGAAGCAACTTGCCTTGGAATTTTTTGTTGGAAACTTCACCTATGGGTCCCATATTTGACTATTTAGTTTTTTTCCTCTTTAAACTTTGTCCATGTTCGACAATGTTTGCTTTTTTCTCGAAAAAATTCAACCCCCTTTTATCTTTCAGAGCTTTAATTGTCTTTTTCAATTCGAAGTCTAACAATTAGTTTTTCAATATTCATCTCCTTGAGCTTATGCTTAGGGCCATTTTTGAAATCCTTCCAGTCAGGAGGAAATTTTTCAATAATAATAGCCATTTGGAAGGTTTCACTCAAGCTCATCCCTTCCGCATGAATATCATAAAGGATAACTTAAAGCTTTTGCACTTGACTTACCACAGTTTTAGAATCCACCATTTTATAGTCAAGGAAAGTCTCACTATAAACTTCTTGGTATTAACATCCTCATATTTATATTTTTGATCCAAAGATTTCCATAATTATTTGGCGGTCTTAATTCCACTATACATGTTGTATAATGAATCATGCAACCCATTCATGACATAATTCTTGCACAAGAAATCAAAATGATGCCAACTATCATTGGTTATCCTCACTTGGACATCTTGGTCATCATTTTTCAGAGTAGGAGTATCATCAGTCAAAAATCATGCAAGGTTCAAGGTGGTCAGATAAAGCAACATCTTTTGTTGCCACCTCTTAAAGTTCAAACCATTGAACTTTTATGGTTTTTTCCCATGATTAACAAGCATCGTGACATATGCAACAAGAGAGACAACTCGTGCAGCAGTAGTTGATGATCCTTGGAAACCATCCTGAATATTGGTAGCAATTATGGTGTTCTTCATTTCTAAATCAAAACAACAAATATCAAATTTAACAGAGCTAAATACTGAGATTAATAAGTTGAATTTGTCTAAAAATTGTTTGGAATATTATATGGCAGGATTGTTAATCCAGTATTAAGAAATAGAAGATAAATGAGGCAATGTGAAATCTGAGACATGTATCTCACACAGTGTCCTTAAAATAAATTCACCCTTTACCACGATGTTTAGGTTCACCGATATTTGTCTCTTAGAATACAACAGATTAAAAATATAAGTTGAACACCACAACCTTACCAATAGTGAACTGAAAAATAATCACTCTATCATAGTAACAAAAGAAAGAAGTAGGAGAAGAAAATTTTCAAGAGTAGATACTTTTAACATGAATAGAATCATCTATATGTACTCGAGGGATGTGAGAGGAAATAATTGTAATTTAATCCTCTATTAAGGTTGCAATTTAATTAAAATTAAATATGTAACTTTAGCTTATTCATTTATGTAACTCAAGAAACTGCAGAAACTCAAAAGATATTTTCTAGAAATATGCATGTCGCGCGCATAACACAATGTCACAAGTGCAACAGCTTGCGTTGGTAGCCTTATTGTCGCAAGCGTGACAAAATGTCGTGTGAGCGCCAATTTTCTATAGCTCACTATTGCAGGCACCCCACACTGCCCTGCGCGCGACATTGATATATGACCTTTGCCCACATGATTTAATTTTCCAAAAATAAAAAAAAATGTAAAAGTTAGGTTGGGTCTGGACCATGCTATTTCGGCTCACTCATTGGCCTTGGATTAGTACATGGATTTGCATCCCCTGTGCCTGTACATGCGAGAGAGAGCTTTCCAAGTTACTCATTTAACAATGAAATGATAAGTTTTTCTATATAAGCTCTTCTTCCATCTTCTCATTTTTTATATCTGAGATAACCCTCTTTTTACTTTTATTATCCTTAGCAAAGAGCTTAATTTGAGTTTCAATTTCTTATTTACACATTCACCATTTTGAGTATATAAATATTATAATTCATATTTCTTATATAAGAAAAATACATATCCGAATCGCCGTCCCAAACCAAGTTATGAGACTCACTCGAATATCACTTTCAAAATGACTCATTAACTACAATTTTCCAATAAATTTTCCTGCGAATAGTAAAGGTAAGTGTAGCCTGTTTGGCCCAGGAACCAGAAAGCAGACCAAACATGGCTGAAATGGTTTCCTCTCTTTTGAAGATTTAGTTGGATCTTCACCAATCAGAGTCCATGTTTTTGCATTAGTTATTAGTATACTCTAGCTTTAGGTTAATGTACAACATCATACATCTAATACAATATATGTTCCTGTATGTTCAAGAGTGATTGGAAACTCAACTCTCCCAGCTTTAACTTGCTGCCATTCACAGAAGAAATCAACTTTTTAATCAAAACAAAATGATCACACTGTACATAATTACCATGGTTCATCAGTACAGAAATTTCAAAGATTTTCACTTGAACTTTAAGCATTCCATTTTAACTTGTGGATTTTATTACTCAGATTGTTAAATCAACGAGCTGTGACAGGACTGGTTATCCGAATATAATCTTCTACTTCTAGCCCTAAAGTCTCTTGAGATGACTGGTTGAGAACTGTGAGATTGAAGACAATTTCTGCCATGCTTGGCCGTGCTGAAGACTTCTCTGATATGCAAGCCATTGCCAAGTTTGCAAAGCTCAAGGCGCTATCAATTGGATAAAAGTTCTCTAAGTTTGGATCCATCAATTTCTTTAACCTCTCCACTTTATTCTCTGCAACTTCCAGGACACTTTTCATTTCCTTCCACAACAAGACAATTTCACCGTTTTCATTTGTTACCATAGCTTTCTTACCACAAAGCAGCTCCAATAGAACTACCCCAAAAGCAAAAACATCAACTTTTGGCAGCATCCAATCTGTGGCAAGTTTAGCCACTGAGAAATTTGCTATCTTTGCCTTAAATTTGGAGTCAAGAAGTATATTACTCGTTCGTATATCCATGTGAACAATGCTTGGTTGAACATGTTCATGCATGTATTGCAGCCCACTGGCCACATCCAGTGCTATGTTTAACCTTTGACTCCATGAGAGGAATGCTACAGAGCTCGAGGAGGATACAGACTTGGAATGCAACGACTTGTCCAGTGACCCATTTTCTGCATATTCATAGACCAAGAAACAGTTCCCATCTGCATCAGATGAAATCCCCATTAATTTCACTAGATTCGCGTGACTCACTATCTGAAGAATCTTTAGTTGCTCTGCAACATCTTCCTTGGTTTTCTTTACTGCTAAAATCTGTCCATTAATGTTGGCTCTGTATACTGATCCTCCTATTCGATACTGTTCATGGAGGTCCATCGTTGCCTTCATAATCTCTTCAACCTCATACATGATTGGCTTGCACAAATAGCTTGAAACCCCCGGAAAGAGCTTATCGTGTACTAGCTTAGGCTCCAAACTTTCATATTTTTTCAGTTCTGTGGTTTGAAGAAGATCTGCAGTCTCCAAACAGGAACCATTACGATCTAAAGTTGCCTTTTTCTCCGCCTTCTTACGTGAACAACGAGCATGAACTAGCAAAGACACAAGAAGGATGATGACAACAGTACCTGATATGCTTGTAACTACAACTATGACCAAATGATGGTCCTTTATTTGAGGTGAAAACGGAGATGGTTGAGAGAGTATCGGCAAATGAGGTACAGGGATCACCAGTGGATGATACACTGCAGCTGTAAAGTTTGAGTAGTTGTTTTGGATTGCTATATCATGAGAAGATGCATTTAGCTTAGCAGCCACTTTCGGGACATCATCATCAGGTTGCCACACATAAGTAATATGATGTTGAATTCCATTCTGCAAATCAATACTTGAGGGGCACTTGCAGAACAAAGGAAAAATCACTTTGTCACCAGGATGCAAGAGGGTTCGATTCAGGCCGGGGTTCCAATACTCCACAGTCTGCCAGTTGGTTAGATTTTCGAACAAAGTGGTTGAAACAGTATAGAAGCTATCACCATGCTTGATCTGGTAAGTGATGTTGGCAAAAGAACTGTTGCCTGAGCAGCCACAAGTTATAGGTACAAGTAAGAGCTGGTTTGGAACTAATAGGATGTCCTCAGATACCAAGTTACTGGCACTTTCTATTGCCAAACGACTGACATCAAACAGATCAGATATGTTCCCAAGGTTCATGGAGTATGGTGGTTGGGCAAAATAAGCAACATAAGTTCGGCAAGGGAACAGTGAATCTGTCGAGCACGAATAATTTGTGCCTTGTGGTGATTGTGCTGTGACATATATGGTGGAAATGGGGAAAAGCAAGAGAAACAGAACTTGCAAGGAAGAGAAAGAGAAGAACGAAATTGCCATTGCTGAGAGCTTAGAAGTAGGCTTTGAAGAAGATATGTTTTATCGGCCAAATAAAAACATTATTTGCAGCGTCTCAATTCTGATTGATGGAAAAGCTGAAAAAGCATTATTTTTTTGGACCTATCAATTGGAATAGTATATGTTTTTCTTTTGGTGAATACCTGAGAGGCCCTGTCTCTACCTTTGATTTGAATGATTCTCTTAGTTTTCTCCTCCCTGATATAGACTTTAAAGAAATATCATAGGCATAAAGTTAATATTTTATAATTGTAAGACATATTCACACACAAAGGGGTACCAAATGCCACAAAAGCTTTTGTCCTATACATTTTTTTTGAAAACCATTCTCATTCTGCTGAGAATCTTTGATAGGCATCAGTCTTTTGTTAATCCAATAAACCAAGCTGGGACGGCAGGCAATTGGTTTTACTTGTAATTCTATATTACAAAGTCAGCGGGCCAATCTCAAGCAAACAACCAGAAGGATTCTTCAGGATTTTTCTTTATAGAAAAGGAAATTCTGAATGCTGATTATTTCTGCAGACGGTTTTTATTAACAAGGATGTGTGATGTGCTAGTATAATTTATTAAATAAAGAACTCAAGACTGGCTTTTTGGAAACGAACAATCAAGTTGGTTAATCCCTTTGCATCAAGATAACACAGTGCAGACAACTCAGGAGACAAATTGCCAAATGAAACAGCTTTCATGTGTAATTGATTTGTGACCCAATCAAAAGGATCGAAGATGTCAATTCGCATCCTAATTTTTCAGGCTGCAAGAAGGGAAGAAAGGGACAAGAAGAACAGAATATCTCCAGGCCGCCACAACCTAAATTTATACTGTAAGGCATAAATTTTCAAATTCAATGTAAAGTTAATACGATTGCTAAAAAGCTGCAGACAATACTCCCCTGCAGTTCATTAGTATGCAGGTGGAAAAGAAAATTGCAAGGCAATCTTGGATTCTTGAAACTGACAGGCAGTAACGGTTACTTCAAGCAGTTTCCCTACAGGTACAGACAATTACGTCCAACCGGAACAGTAGAATGCGAGCAAGAGCTTTGAAATATGAGTGTTAATAACTCAATGTTTAACGGGGATGGATCTATAATTTATTTTCGGGACGACAAACTTAATTTAATACTTAATCAATTAAAAAATATATAAAGACAAATAATGTATAAAAAAATATAAATTTTCAAATATTCATATTTTGGTAGATAAAAAAAATTCACATTCATAATAATACAATAATATAGATTGTAAATTATTATAATTGTTTTCTTGAAATACTTAAATTTTGATGTATTTGCATATTTTTTTTTATTGTCAACACTATTAAATACTTCTTTTTCAATATAAGTAACTAAACAATCATTCAACAAAATAAAAAAAAAAAGACCAAAAAGTAATCTCTTTTTTTATTTTTTTAATAACTTGTTACATAAAATATATAAAATTAAATTTGACTTTTTCAAGTGCTATATATAAGAAAATTTTCTATGGACTAAAAGGGGTATAAAAAAATATTTTAGAGAGCCATGGGGCCAACTGCCCTAATTACCTCCACCCTAAATCCACCCATGATGTCTACTAGAATCCAAATGCATCTTTTATTCTTCCAAATGAATATGATTATTAGGGTCAGTGTGTTCTTTTACCAGAAAATTATCTATAATTAAGGTGTTCATAATTCGGTTTAGTCGATTTAGATTAAAAATATATTATTAAACTAATAAAGTTGGTTTTATATACTTCAATTTTTAACTAAACCAAACCGAACATTACTAAAAATATTCAAACCAATGTTATTTGAATTCAGTTTGGGTAATTTGTTTAGTTAATTTGATAAATTAATTAATTAATAAAAAAAATTAAAATAGTATAAGAATTTGATAAATATTAATTTAAAATTGTAACCAAAATAACAACACGAATATCATTCAAAATATAAAAATACAGTATACTACTTTAATTTCTAGAAAAAAAATAAATTCTTGTTCAATAATGGTATTCCAAAAGAAGTTGAACAGTGTAGATAATCAAAAAGTAGAAAACCATAATTTTAGGAAACTAGAAAATTATTAGTATATATATATATATATATATATATATATATGGTTTTATTGAATTTATATTTTCTTATTTCAAAACCAAACAAAAAAATTGGTTTATAAAAATTTCAAAATCATAATCATTCATAAAACTATCTAAACCATAATTTTTGGTTTGAATTAAATTGGATTAATTCAGTTTGATTAATTTTTATGCAGGCATGTCTATCATCAGTTAAGGATTATAGCATTAAAACTTGATTTCTTTTACAACCCAACACCATAAATGAATAACATGATAGGATGATGCACTTAGAAATTTCTTTGTATATGTTGAAATTGATATGCTTGGTTCATTGCAAATGGGAGAATGAGGGCTATAAGCTTAAAAATTAGTGGGTTGACTTTTATCCAAAATATAACATTTTGGTTTATCCCCTTTTAATAATAAAAATTACTCATTTTTTTATTTGTTACCTGATTTGGGTTTATATTTCCAACATTCTCCCTTAAGTCTATGGATTGGGTCAGTTGTGACTTATAATCAGGCTTGTATTCAAAAAGTCTCAGAAATCTCAAAGTCTCCATTTTGGATTGTTTGAGTTTTATACTTTTTGAATTTCAGATGTCACATATCTATTTGAATCTTAAAGACCTCAAGTCTTTATTTTATTTTTCTCGAATTTGTACTCTTAAATCTATTAGATGGATCATCATAGGTCGTAAAGCCATTGAATTTTGAGATTATGGATCTGGTCCATTGCAAATGGGAGAGTCAGGACTATGGGCTTAAAAATTGGTGGGTTGATCTTTATCCAAAATGTCTTAAGGCATTTTGGTTTGACCCCTTTAGTAGTATAAATTGCTTATTTTTTTGTTGGTTACTTGATGTAGGTTTACATCTCCAACTAAGCCGGCTACGGTTCCAAACTGGCTGGTTACGGTTTAAAATCACTAGTTTCAATACAGGAGATGAATGAGAATTTTCAAATAAAAATCAAGGTATGACTGACCCTAAAGGCAACTTCTAGCCACTGGTGGGCTATTTTAATCCTTAAATTAAGTCATTTCAAATAGTCTCACAATCGTATAACAATCCCAATTGGCCCAGATGACCATTGATTTCTTAGGAATACAATTCTCAAATCGAACTTACAGGCCTCAACCGCAAACATATCATCTGTCTCCTTTCTTGAATCTGTGCTTTCGTCTTTTAAAAAACTTGTATTTCTTTTTCCTGTATCTTCTGGAATGGAAATCATCTGGAGAATTTAAATCAATATTCTTTTCTCGAAGGTGGAATTGAATATGATTGGATATGCTTTTTAGAAAGGACATCAGGGATGCTTGCTTCAAATTTACATAATTAGCTCTACCAAGAAGATTGAACTGAAACCCATGAGGTACCACTTAGGGGCTGGTTTGAAATCGGCTAGTCCGATTCATGAATCGGCAGTTTGGCTAGTTCTATTTTTTAATTTTTTTAAATAAAAGTTATACAATTATGTAATTATTATAATAAATGAATACAATTAAAACTATTAAAGTTTAGAACTTAATTGTTAGGTAAATTTTTAAAAAATAATTTAATTTATCAATTTATTTATAAATAAAGCAAAAAAATTAAGTTAGAAATAAATGAAAAATTAGGGAATAAGTTAATTAGAAAGAATGAGAATTTTGAAAAATAAATATTAACTTATGTAATATTAATTTGTGTACATTATGAATTTTTATAACTAATAAGTTATAAAAAATGAAAACTTTGAAAAAAAATAACTTATTAAATATTAAATTGTGATTTTGTATAATAAGTTATATTGTTATAAAAAAATTGATTTTGAGAAATTATAAGTTGGAATTTAGAAATGATTATTTTTATTTTATAAATTAATAAATTATAAAAATTATAATTGAGCTAAAAACCTAATTAATTTATTTATCTTAAAAAATAATTTAATTATAAAGTTTGAATTTATATTTAAAAAATAATAATATTAATAATTGAAAGTGAAAAATTACCATTAATTAAGATATTTACGTATTCTCTTGAAGTTTAAAGTAATCAAATCTCACATAATTTTTTTTATATCAAAGCCCACATAGTTTTTTTTATCTTTTAAATTTTAATTATTGAACATTTTTACTTTTTTTAATTGAAAATGACAATGTCAGATGTGTCATTTGATGAAGTTATATTAATCATCATTTTCATCTTCTCTATTTCTTATTATTTTAATACTACTTTGGTTTAATCATCAATACATGTTTGAGCTTCTAAAGATTTGGGAGTTAAACTATATTTCATCTCATCTAAAATAATACTTTTAGTATTAATACTTGAAAGGTTTGAATTGAGACAGTATTTGTCACCGCATTATCAAAATAATTTGAAATTTGTTTATGAACTAATCCATATTTTTTCAAAACATTTTTTATCATTTTAAAAATATTATCGGCAGTATACTGATTATCAAAAACTTTAAATATAAGTAATTTTTTTTAATTGTCATTTACCATCAATCCAATGACATGTAAGACTTATGTAAGAATACATTTGCTAATAATTACTTTAAATATCATTATAAATACAAATACGTTCATTCAAATAAGAAAATATTTTGAGCAATTTTTTTATATAAATTATATAAAATACGTTTAACGGTATTTTTAGATACATATTTAGCATATGAATTTAATGTATTTTCACAATAATTAACAAAACATATGTTTTCACCAAAACTAAAATATAAATATTTCATACTTATTATTTTTGTCAATTCATTTTTATTTTTTTATCATTATATTGAAATAATTGACAAGTAGAAGAAGATGTGTACTTGAAAATTTAACTTTGTTTTTTCTCTATTCCAATTTGAGTAGTATATTTGTTTTGCAAGTGATTTTAAAATATGCTATAACACTTCTAACTTTAAATTTGTATATTTATGTATGATAATTGCATACAATATTAAATATTCTAATTTTTGTTTCAGATGATACCGCCACAAGATCCAAATTCAATTGTTTATCACCTCTATTTTTTCCTTTTTTCAATTATAATTTCAAACTTTTCCTCCTTATCCAAACTTTCAATAAAATTTTCTAAATTAACAATATTTTCACCCAAAAAAATTGCTCATTCTACTGTGGCTTACCATCATTTATGATTAAATTTTGTGAAAAAAATTGGAGAATATAAAAAAATTATAGAAAAAGATAATGAAAAAAGAATTGTAGGATTAAGAAAAAATTGAGAATTATAGAGAATTTAAAAATTTAAGAAAAAATTGAACTTATAAAGAGAGTATAATTAGAGAAAAAATAATAATAATTGAGAGTGTAATTCAAGAAAATTAAGATTGAATTGTAGAAAAATTAAGAATTGAAATTATGTAGGAAGTGAAAAAAATGAAATTAAAATTCCAATAATACTCTTAAAATATCATTGTTATTTTATAAAAGATATTTTTATTTTTTTTATTATATTTTTATTTTAATATATTTAATTATTTAAAAAAAGATTGCACGCCTACACCTGCACTACGTGGGGGAAAGGGGCAGTCTGCAGCCCTTAAAAAAAACTTTTTAAAAAATTGAATTTTATATAGATCGGAATCGACGGTTCTCGCTTCTTAGAAAAAAAGTTCGGGCTAGACCCTTCCCCTATTGGACTGGAACTGGAACAAGCCTAGCCCGGTCCAGTTCCACGGGCCCAACCTGCCCTTAGCCAGGCCTATCTCCAACATTATATAACGATACCATATGATAAAAAACACAGATTTTGAACAAGATCACTATTACTCGTTAAAAGCAAAAGCAAAATTTTAGCTAATGGTTGACATGAAACTGTTGGAATATATATTATACACTCTTGTGAGATCTGCTGAGCTCACCGTCCATATATGACCTCGTAAAACAAGAGGAAGGGCATTATTGTTTTCTTCACAGCCCTCTTCTACAATGGCGGCCTCTTTCCTCTTTCCTTCTTTCCAAAGGTTCTTAACAAGCAAATCTTTTGTAGCTGCATCAGGCATCATCAACTTTGCATCCCGCATGTCTTCAAAAACCCTCCATGCAAGAACGGCTCTCTCACATTTGCAGTAAGCCTGAATTAGTACTTGAACATATAAGTATCTGGCTCTACACCTCTGTGCCTAACCATTGTAAATAGTTTTTGCACAGTTTTGATATCTCCAGAAAATGTCTGGATATCAGGGCATATCCCATTCGCGATCATCTCTTCAAGCATATCAATAGCATCAGAATTTCTATTGCACTTGGTCAATGTTCACAACAGGGATGCATACAGAAGCACCATATTATATTTTGTTAGGAACCGCAAAGTGGTCTGTCATCACGGAAGACCTTCAATGCAGCATCAGCATTCTTTAAAACACCAAGGTCGATGATCAACCTGATGGTACTAAAAGGCAATCTCATTCCATCACTTCTTATTTTGGTTATGAGTTTATCAACTACTTCAACCCTACCATGCCTTGCTAGAAAGTGTCATCAGCCTTTGAACTGTATAAACATCATGATTGAATCCTGGCTCATAAGCAACCCAACAAAAGAAATCCCAAGCTGTTTCAGGCAAACTGAAGTTCCTAAGAATCCTGCAAACCAACCGAGTTGTCCACACAAAATTTGCATCTTCCAATGCAGAAACAACTTCAGGGTTCCATTGATTCAAGGCATTCGCCAAAGCTTTTCGGTCCAACCATGGTTTTAACCTAACTCCATCTGTATCTACTCCAGTTTGAACATCTCCATGAATAACATCCATATCATCATCCTCATCACTACTATCTGTGCAAGATCCTATACTCTTGATTCTCCCATCAGGAAACGTTTCTTTTAGGAACTCCTCTGTCTCCTGTGCAAATCCTGCCTCCTGCATACGCTGCAAAGCTGAAAGCATGGCACGGCCTGGAAACTTTCCATCATCCCGCCTTTCATTAATCAAAGTTTTAACCTCATTAAACCCCTGGACACCAACAAACCCAAGAATCAAAACTGAATACTGCCTAAGAGTCCGCTTCATCCTCAGCAACGATAAAATACTGAAAACTTCAATCGCAGGATCCAGTTTCCCTGAATTAATAAGTTGCTCAAGCATAACAGTATAAGTTCTAGAATTAGGAATTTCTCCATCATCAATCATCCTATAAAAAACTTCAGCAGCTTCCAAATTTTTGCCATTGTGAGCATATAGCCTCATCACAATGTTATAAGACTCAGTACACACACGCTTAACACTGCGTCTATACTCATCCCACGTATCTAAAACTGCCTACATCTCCAGCGGCAACACACCACTGCATAAGATTCATAAAGCTAACGCGAGTATTACAATGTTCGCCAGCACTAATCTCGCCGATTAGGGGCCTAAGCTCCGAATTTCTGCCGGACCTGGCCAGGACATTCGCCAGTGCGTTAAGGGTAGATTGAGTATGAGAGAAATGAGGGCGTGAGCAACAACAAAAGGGTCTAAAAGGTGGCTGTTAAGGAGAGTGGGGGGCAAGTTGGGAGGATTCGAACGGAGATGGAGTCCAATTGAATCGATTAGTTGCGCTCAGTGGAGGTAATGGGTTAGTTTGTTGGGAAACGGGTCGCGAACCAAGAAGCGAATCTGTTGGGTAAGGATGTTGAAGTGGTTTATGGGTTGCGATAGCCGGGTAAAATTCATTGCAATTGGTGGATTGCATTGCGCAGTAAGAAATGGTTTTGGCGCCCACAGAATCAAATTATCAAACATCTAGCATGCATACAAGGCGAGATCCGTAACTCTGCAACAGCTAAACAGCGGACTAGGAGTTCCCGCCTGAAATCGAATGAAAAATGAGAGGGCATCATATGAAAGGTTTAAATCCTTCGGAAATGGTGGCCATGCGATTTTATAGTATTTTCAAAATGAAAAGTGATAATTTTGTTGCAAATTAAAAGTTACAACATTATTGGGAAAAAAATTGATCATTGGAAAGAAAAAAATGGGCATACAAATTGATACTTCATCCCCTATGATTTGTCTGTTTCCCTTTGTTCCTTTTGATGCGAAGGATTCACTGAGGTTATACAACTCAAATGAGTTCATGGAAGCTAACGGTTACGCAGATAAGATTGGAAATTCAGCAGTCACAAGCCAACCATTTGTATCCTTCGAAGAATAAAGTTTCATGAACACAAAAAGTTCAAATTTTTTTCTTTATTAAAGTGGGGAAGCAAATGCAAAGAGACCAAAAAATAATAGCTATTTGGTTTATGGCATATGCATAAGAGCTGCTTATATTTATTTGTAATTGAAGAGTAGAAACAGGGAGAAGTTCTAAAATGAAGTAAAGGTTACAAATTCCACTACATTTATACATTTTCTGTGGAGTTTCAATATCTGTCATAACATTCAATCTGATACGAACTTTTAACTAAGTTAATATTACTACAGTTGCAATAGAGGCAACAACATTTTCTGTTTTCCTTATTCAGTCTCTCAATGTATTCATTTTGTGTTCTCGGTCCTATAAAACTATATGGCAGGTTTTAAGTCTCTATGAAGGGAGAGAGCCTTCATTGTTATTGTATTATCCTATCAGTAAATCAGACAGGAAAAGATCCTGTCAGCCGAATATGGTCAAGGGTAGTCCTGAGGCCATATTTTCCCACTGCCCGATTACCTTCCCTAAACCCGTCTCCATAGGCTGATGATGGATCTTTCTCGATCTGGTGTTTAAAAAACTCACCAAGTCTCTTCTCGAAATCAGACTGTTGTCCCTTCTTCGATGATGTGGAAGAAGAAGATGATGGAGATGATGAAGATGAGGATGCTGCTGATGACGACGATGAGGAAGCTCCATCACTTCCAGAACTAGAGTAAATCTCAGAATCCAACCACATATGAGCCAGCACTTGGCATATACCTTCTTCAACCTCCGGACGAAGGTTGGGATAACCTGTCAAAGACCGATCAGTGCTTCTTAACCAACCATAATAGAAATGCTCATATATTGACAAGGCCATATATGTAAAAAAAAAAAACCTTTAAGCCGAAGCCAAGCATGCATCATTTCATGAGCCAGGATCGAACCTGTCAACAACCTGTGTATGTATGGAAGTTTTAATATGTATACAGTAAGTATGGCCATCAATGACTTTGGATGGGTAAGAAATGAAATTAAGAGAAAAGAATACCTGGGGAGACCATACAAAATGAGAATTGCAGTCACTTCACACCGACGGCTTAGCCTATAAGGCTCAGTTATTAGGTCAATGAACCGGTAGCCTGCCCCGATTATTGGCCTCCTTGAAACCTAGTAATTTGGTTGAAACAAAATAATGAATTCCCCATCCAACAAACAAACATATTAACAAAAATTAAATAACATTAGTTCAAAAGTAAGTATTCCGAAAGAGAAAACTACAGTGGTGATAGTATGTTCTTCAGATAAGCAAAGTCCTCTAGTCTCAGGCAAGTGTTGATGACCCTGGCCACAACAAAAGGAAATATAAACGCTAAACAAAAATAAAAAGGGAGAGGAACAAGAATGCATTTGAGATTATAAGAGCTTCAATTAATAAGAGCCTTACATTCTTTTCTCCCTCCATGGCATCATTTAAAGCCTGTCTCTCAACCAAAAGCAAAGGAATTTCTTGCTCAATCTTCATATTTAAACCCTCATAAAATTCTCGTATTTCGAAGTAAAGAGGCTGGCATTCATGAGTATCCATTATTGCTGAGTCAAGGCACTCTAAACATAGCTTCCGACCATCATCTAGTGACAGATATCTCGCATCTCTGGACTGCATATACAGGGTTTTGACTTATCAATAATACTATTACAAGAACTACAGGTTTGTATGGTGGAAGTGGCAACTTTTGTAATTTCTTATTCATTCTTTTCTCTCTTTTATCCACCTTTGCTTCTCATTTTGCTTAGGAAAAAAAAAATTAATGCTGTTTCAACTGACCTCCATTCTTTCACAACTACAGCATCGAGGAGTCCCATCACGCTCATGTGAGGGGCAATATTTTTGTAGCCAGAAAGGATGTGCCCTATATTCAATGAGACCAAGTGAATTTGTTGGTATCTGCATAAAGAAAGATATTCAAGGTCAAACGTGGAGGACAATTAAAGAGAAATGGATATTGAACTTTCATATCCAAGATGCTAATCATATAAGGGTTTGCAGCCTCTTGAGGAACAATGCTTGTATATGAAGATGAAAATATTTGTTTCACTGCCCCAGCAGTAAATCCAAGGTCAATTGACTCCAAACATTATGCTCCTGTTTGATTCACAGTTGAACTTTAAGCTAACACTTGTCTATTTATAGACCAATTTGCCACATGAGCAAATATGAGTTTTTGTTAGATGAGGCATGCCTGTTCTAGGTGATTGCCTAAGCTAAAAGAAGATGCACCAATAGCAAGACATAGATAATACTCTCCCAGAAGCACATAAATAAAATCATAAAGTCCAGTTACTTGTGTGCAATTTTACCAACCAAATCTAAACCACAGCAGCTCCTTTTCAAGGACTGTCATCAGAAACTTACAATTTCTTTGGCTAGTAGACTAGGGCCTATGAATATTAAGCTGGTTCATAAAAAAAAACTTGCAATTCCTGTTGCTAAACAATCAACGCTTGCAAATAAGCAAGTTGCAACAAACCACTTTTTATAGTTCATAAGTTAGTTTTGTGGGATTTCTGTTTATGTGAATTCTGAGTGGCTCAATAAAAACTTAATCACATATAACTTGAAGTAAAAATGAGTGAAATGAAAGAACTAATATTTTTAGGCAAGATAAATACTTACATAGTGATTGCAAACATCACATCTTGGGTGATGCCGCTCCTTGTAGCATGATTTGTGGTAAGGACGATCAGCAGACATAGAAAACTATCACAAAAATAGAAATCTTGAAGTTAGCAACTATAAGCCAATCACTTAATTTAACCATTAATTTACATGTGTCAAGATTCGAGCGCACTGTTAATCAAGTTCAAACCTAAACCACAACAAAAATGGAAAAGGATTTGGACCTCATAGTCGGTAATTGGCTGATTGCAAGCATGGCAACGAAAACATTCTGGATGCCAAACAGCACCCATGCAGCTGAGAAAGCGTCCTTGACCAATTTCAGCATTGCACCCAGCACAGATCCTAGAAAGAACATTTTTGTCAACAACCAAATAATATGAATATATATATATATAATAATAAAATAAAATAACAAAGAGGCATTATACTTAGAAAGATAAGAATACATGGAAGTTCTACATTCAACTTCTTAATAACATTTATGTCCAGTCTAGTCAAACAACTAGAGAACGCAATGATTTCTGTAAGTTGGGTCTTCTTCCCTTACTAGAGAATGCAAGGATTTTGCAAGTTGGAGTCATCTGCACATTAGGCTGCAGATCATGTGCTTGTATTATTGCCATAAAATAATATGGTCATTCTACTGAAGCTTCCTATGTCAATTTAGTAAGAAAATTCAATCAGGTTTTTTGAGAGACTGCATTTCCATCCGGTAAACAACCTAGAAGACTAAATAAAACACTATTTTTAAAATGTGTATCTTGTTATGAAACTCAGTCAAGGCTTACTCTAAGCATGACTCAATATTTTCATACTTTAGGTTAGTTCATCTTGCACTAAGATGCCAGTGATATCTTTCAACCACTTTCCAGCATCTGCATCAGCAATTCAAATCATCTCTCTTGCAGCTGGCATTTCCATATCACCAAATGTCATATGTTCAAATTGCACAATGAGAAAATATTTTTCACTTTACAAAGCAAAGCCTCCCCAGAAAATGCCATATTATAAAGAAGTTACTCTCCATACTTCACGGGACTACACTACTACCCAGAAAGAATTTTTGCATATAAGTAACAGGTTTTTCCAGCTCAAGTTTGACACAAATTGTTTTGGTTTGATCCATAAAAAATTCAATCTTATCTCTTTCAGAAGACTTCAATAAGAGGTATAGCAAATATTTATCCTTATAAAAATTCAAGAGATGTAACTAATATCACCTAGAGTTAGACAATGGTTAGAATAGTGAAATATATGTTCTACACAAGCAGAAATACCTGTAACCCGATGGAAAAAGAAATGGATAAGGTGAAAATGCATTTCCCAAATCATATCGAGGAGGAGACTGGACATTTAAACTTTCTTGAATAGCCTTCGCAAGTTGTTCATCTTCCTCCAACTGAGCTCTCCGACGTTTTTCATCTTCCTCAACTCTAGCATGCTTTTCATCTTCCTCTGCTTTGACAAGCCTTTTAGCTTCCTCATCTCTTGCAAGCCTTTCCTCTTCCTCAGCTCTAGCAAGTTTTTCATCTTCATCTGACTGGTGGGAGTCATCATCTTCCTCTGCTTTGAAACATATCAGCACATCCATAAGGAGTACATTTGGTTGCCAGGTAAACTATAAAGCAAAAGCTGATTATAAGAAATTGAACAGAATAATACAATGAACTAAAAGATGTTGAATGAAGAGTTCAAACAACAATATATTCACAAAAAGGCATACTGAATTGCATTGCTATCTTGACTGGTTATTTGTGATCAACAATCTGTTCATCATTGATAAGGTTGCTATTTATAATTTGTAGAAGTTACAGTTAATAGCTTAGGAAAATGCAGGGTAAGAATTAAAAAAGGAGGTGATTTTTCACAATAATGCAACTTACCAATTATCTTTTTTCCTTTTTGATCCTCTTCTAAAAGGGAAAGTGCAATAGCACAATCAATCTCTTCTCTGTCAAAGTCTGATGAATCATCCTGCACCCAAGTTTCAAAACAAAATAAATATAGTGAATTTAGGAAAAACTTATTAGAAAAGTGCCACCTTATAGCTTATGCAAGAATATCGAGACAACTTATCCATTTTATTAATTAATTCATCGTACAAAATTTATATCATCATCAAGCTCCTATCGGGATGAATAGTCAAAGCTTCATATGATGGGTAAGCATAAGAATTACAAGTAAATTTATAAAAAGCAGACACTGTGATTACCACTGAATGGCGTGGCTCCTCCCAATATCTATCATCTCCATACTTTCCTTGATACTGCCCTTTATAGCTAGAACCTTTAAAAATTTTGGTTATCCAACCCATAGTGTGAAATATTTTTCAATAGCAGCTCACAAATTTGGGCCTGAGACGTCAAATTGTGTAAGAGAAAGAAATTCAGGACAGAAGAGGAAATGCAGTTGGTATTTAAGTCTTGACTTGAAACAGTAAACTTATCAATCAATTATTAGATGAAACGGTAAAATCAATTTAGAAGTTCAAAAAGTAAATCAAGAAATGAAACAAAATAAGGAACTTTATACTTTCATCAAAACATAAGTAGGTAAACCAAAGGCTTCTGATGGATGTATATCCAAGAGAAGGTATAAAAGGCAGCACTAAATATAAAGTTAATTAAAAACCTTCTGATATAGAAACATACAACAATAGCTTTAGAATCAACAACATTAGATCTTGATAATGCAAACAGCTTCCATATTTAGAGACCACCAATTTAATTGCACATGCCAAGCATCATAAATGAGGAACCAATACCATTATAAGGCTTTCTAAGCATATCTGATGAATTAAAGAAAAGGGCTTTACTTAAATAATCTGAAAATCAGAGAAAGCCATTAAAGAAAAATCCTCAATGACCTACCAAAAGGTAGAAATTTAGCCTGAATGTTACAATTCCTAAAACTTCACATAAGCTGTAACTCTCACTAGCCAATACCTTCACCTATATTCCCAGAACATCGCCACCAAACCATCAATCCAATAACTAATAATTTCTAAGTTTAAGTGCAAAAACAGGTTGAAATAGAAGAATTCATTGTAAGCCAAACCTCACCTGTAACAAATCAAGAATCTGCAGAAACAGTAGAATCTGATGAATCCAATATCAGAAACATCACCAAATACCCAAGAATGCGTAGTCCACGAAAGAGAAATACATGACGTATAAAGGCATATTCTCCATCATTTTCGTCAGCAACCAATCCTGAAAATTGCTCCTTTTTTTCTGAATAAAAGTCATATAAAAGATAAGATTCAAGAAAAGATGCCACTAATAAAGAAAGTACTTGGAATCCTACTTAAATCCTAGCTAAAAGTGTGAGCGTCGAGGAATGTAATCAACCATAGTACTTTTTTATAATCCTTCCTTAAGAACCATCAAAGATCAAACTAAAAAAAACTAATCTTTAAGGTAGAGAGAAAGGGAGAGAAAGGGAGAAAGGGAAGAGGGGGAGAATCAATGGACTTGGGTGTTGAAGTTTTTTGAATTCTAACTCTTTCTTTCTGCTTTATCAAGTGGGTCCTCTTCCTCTAGCCATTTTCCACCACAGCACACTAAATGTCAAAAAACCCATAAATCCTTCTTGTTGAAAAAGTGACAGAGAGGTTTCTGGTTGATGTTTGCTTTGAAAACACTTTCAATTTGACAGTGGTGAACTGGTAATGGACGGACCTACTCGGGTACTCCTAATGGGAAAGCCGAAAGTGTGAGTGAGACAACTTCCGTCCTCACCAAATCTTTCTTGCCAGTCACAAGTCAAGGCAATTGCCATAATACTGCTTTTTTCTTTCCACAAATTACAGTTTGTCCTACAAAATTTTAATAAATTATAACTAAAATTAAAATTTTAAAAAATTATTAATTTACTTAATTTTTATTTATATAATATTATAATATAATATACTGTATAATTTTTTATATTTAATATATATTTATATAAATATTTTAGAATTTTATATATAGTTTAATGACTTTTTATAAATATTTACTGTAATTATTCGTTACGAACGACAATAACTGCATTATAATTAGTGTCGGTCTTATTAATTATTATATCAAATAATATTTTTATTAAATTACAGAAAAATAAACTATTATTTTTTTTAAAAATTTATTTTCTTATTATAATTTGTTAACTATAATTTTCTTTTTACTTTGCTATTATACCATCCAATCAAATACCGTTTCGAATTTTCCATTTTTTTCTCTCCTACAATAATCTTTATTAAGGTGAGAAAAGGGAAAAAAACTCAATTTGAAATTGGATTCAATCAATTCTCAGTTTTCGTCGATTCCAATTGGAAAATTGCTAATAATTGTTTTTTTAACAAATTTATCATTTTTTTTCAAAATAATTAGGTCATTTTAAAGTTAATTCCATTATAATTATAAACTTTTGTTACATCTCTTAAATTTTTAAGAGTATGATTTTTTCTTATATTTATGATATATTAATAATTTTAGTATTGAACTATCCAATTTACCTTAAAAAAATTCTTTATAGAATAAAAATAGAAAAATGTTTATCAATTAGGTGCATAAATTTATTCATAGATCAAATTAGTGAAAATTTAATATATATAAAAGATGTATTATTTACAATCAATTACTTGTTTGGAAAAAAAAAATTACCAATAATTTTTTTTATATTGATTCATAATAAATTTGTAGATTCAATTTAGATAATAAAGTGTCTTAAAAGAATTATGAATGATTTATAGAGTTATATTTATAAGTTTTAAATTAGTTTTATTACTAATTTAATTGTATAATGGCCTCTGTATTGAAATAGAAAGTGACTATGCTCTTTTATATATACATCACTTATTATTATTATTATTATTATTATTATTATTATTATTATTATTATTATTATTATTATTATTATTATTATTATTATAGTAGAACACTTATCAATTATTATTCAACTCAAAGCTCACCAAACATCATTTTATTCGTTAAATATAATGAATTATACAAAATTTTACTCATAGGAAGAAATAATTTAATAATCAGGTAAAATAATTATTTTTTTAAAAATAATTATTTGACATGATTACGGAAATTATTTTTAAAAATTATAATTAGATCAATTATTTACCTATTTTTGGAACACATGTACATAATAATTTCTTTAAATATGCATAACAAGCTTTTTTTTTTCTTTGAATGCAAATAAAGCATAGCAAGATTAATTAATATCTTCTTCAAACCGACAATAATATTGTTGTTTCTCTTGTCTTCATTGATATTCGAAAAGAAACTATCATTTGTCAAATATCACCAACTCCATTTGAGAGGATAAGTTCAATTAATAGAAAAATAAATTCAGAAGAAAAAATTTAATACCTTTTTGATATATATCCATAAATTAAAAAATAAAAAGATATTTTTCTTATAAATAAAATTATACTTGAAATATAAACAAAAATTCTTAAATTGAATTTTCAAATTAATAATTATAATTTGATGTATTTTTGTTAAAAATGAGATCCAGCATGTTGAACTGTGCGTTCACCCTAAATAGAAGGATGTAAAGGGACACTGGTGGCCTAAACAGTCAATTTTGCCAACTGCTTCATTCCTAAGCCAAAACCCAACTTTGTAATTTTATTGCAACAAACTTCCAAATTTGCATAATTGCTTCTTTTTTTTTTTTTGGTTATTGGCCATCAAATCAATAGTAGGCCTTATAGGAATGATGAAATCATTTTCTAAGGAAAAAGGGAAAAATGCCCTCCACCAAAGAGAAAAAAAAGTTGGGGACTTGAATTTTTATTTTTTAGCTCAATAGGTTATAAGGTGGATATTTAGATTGCTAGGTTGGGGCATCAGCTACGTCAGACTTTGTGAAAGAATTGACTTGTTATGGAAGGCCCTTGGACGATATAAGGTGATTGATTTGAAGCATACCTTCTATATAGTGCAATTTGAGAATGAGGACTATATGCATGTTCTCCTAAATGGATCAGGATAGCTATGGAGCGATGATCGTTCATCCTTGGCACTCAGATTTTTCTATGGAAATGGATAGGAATGCTAAAGTTATCTCTTGGATATGCTTTTTTGGTCTTTCAATTCATTTGTACCACAAAAAGGTCTTGAGAGCATGGACAAAAGACAAGGGGAGACACAGGGGCTTGGGTCCTCCCAAACCAAAAAAAAATCATACACACATACAGGGTTTTAATCTAAAAGTTAAAAAATTCAATAAAACCCTTCAAATATATATATATATATATATATATATATATATATATATATATATATATATATATATATATATATATATATTATCTCTCAGTCCTTTATAAAATTTTTCTTTATCCCTCTAATCAAATGATTCTAGTTGCATCATTAAAATTAGTATCTTCAAAATCCAAAAAAAAATTCACATATATATTTATATGAGTTTAATCTAAATATTAAAAAATTCAACAAGATCTTTCAAAAATATATATTTTATTCCCCCATTTTATATAAAATATCTCGTTACCCCTCCAATCAAATGATTTTGGCTTCGTCATTGCTTGAGAGCAATAGGGAACAAGCTGGGGAGGTTAGTTAAATGAAAACAGAGTCGTTTAGAAGGGGAGCTTTGCTCAAATTATTGTGGAACTTGATATCACGAAACCACTGAAACCGTATTTTGAGTTCAAAGAGAAGATGCAACAAATTAAGTATGAGGGATTGTCTCAAATATATTTTAAGTGTGGTTTTATGGTCACAAAGATAATATGTGCAGGCAGGGGGCGGATAAGGTAGATTCTGACTACGATTTTGAGGAGTGAATTCTTTTACAAAGAAATGGAACTAGTGAGAAGGATGTTGGTCCTTATTGTCACGGGCTCATTACTCTCTCCCCAAAAGATCGATCTGGTGGGATGTGCAGCGCTACCCGCTTATAGCCAGGACTCATCCCCTTCACTTATCCGATGTGGGATTGAAGTCTGTGATATTCTCTCCCACCCAATCCTGTGACGCTCTCGTCACAGTGGGCCCCCCTGCCCCAAATCCGGGGTGCTTGGCGAGACATCGGAGTCGGATCTGGGTCGGCTCTGATACCACTTGTCACGGGTCCATTACTCTCTCCCCAAAAGATCGATCTGATAGGGTGTGCAGCGTCACCCGCTTATAGGAAGTACTCGTCTCTTTCACCTATTCGATGTGGGATTGAAGTCTGTGACATTATGCTAATCAAATTTTTAGTGTTTGGATGGTGGTTCAACAACGCAGTATAAGGGTTTCCAAGAAAAACAAAAAGACATTATAAATAGGGAAGTGAAAAGGACTAATGCAGGTGATGCTTTTAAGTCTCATGATACAAAAGTGACACTTCTAGATTTGCTATTTTAGATGATGAGTTAAAAGGAGGTGAATGTTGTGAATAACCTATTGTTTGTGTTGGAATTAATAATTTGCAATTAATTAGATATTTTATGAATGTGTATTATATGATAAAAATAAGATAAGTATATAATTATTATATGTGACAAGTGTGCTTGGAATTGTGTGATACATAAATATTTTTAAAAAAAAGTATGCTTAGATTTATTTATGTGTAAGTAGTTATTATGAGATTTAAAGAATTACTATATATGTGTGGGAAGTTGCGAATAGATTTATGAGAGTGGAGCCTCTCTCATTTTGATAGTATAAGTTTGTATTATCTCTTCCATCTTTCTTTTGTCTTAGTGTTTTCCCAAAATATTGCTATCATTTGCCTATTATGTTTCCAACAAAGTGGTATCAATACAATATTAACGATTACAAAAAATGAAAGTCTAGATTGACTAGTGTAAAAAATAATCTTCATTGAAAATACTATTTGCATATATTGATATTTCGGATTTGAAGAAAAAATAATTCATTGAGAGTGTTTTGTGACATCTTCACATCTAAAGAAAAGAGAACTAGATAAGAGAGTGTGAGTTATGAGAAAGACTGCACACAGCGGTGAGAAGTTGCAAGTCAAAAAGACTTTACAAGTTGTGTGATCTCCGAGTTTATGGAGAAGCCGAATGTAAAATGAGAAATTGATATGATATTCGGTTAATTCTTATGTTGCATTTAAAAAAAATTCAACAAATAATTGGAGCAGTATATTTTATCACCCAAGAGCCAAGAGAATTGGATAAACAACAAAAAGGAGCTTGTCATCGTGTTTTTCATTTTGCCGATTGATGGTTCTCAGGAATTGGTTTTAGCTATCGAAACAAATGAAAAACTGATATAATCTTTTAATATATTTTTGGTAGATTTGGTATTTTTGCTGGTATAATTTGAAAAAACAATTCCTCATATAAAATCCTCATATAAATCCCAAAAAGTCATCCTGACTTGCTTGTATCATGAGTCTTTCCTCGCCTGCTATATATAAAATTGTTTTGTTTTAATTTTTAATGCATAATATCTATTTTGGTTTTTGTACACACGAATCCAACGAAATTCTTGGACATGAACAATTACATACTAATAGTTTACTCTAATTCATTTTCCAAAAAAAAAAAAAGAATAGTTTACTTTAGTCATATGTGAATATATATGATGAGTTTAGTAACATAACTTATATATTGCACTTTGGCACTAATGATTATTAGTGAGATTTACGTGTAAATAGTTGATTAATTTAAACTTTTTAATTGGTGATAATAGAATTCAAATTTTTAAATATAATAACTAATTAAAGCTAGAACGATATGAAATTAAACTTTCCATGGCTTTTATCTTTAATAATAAACTCATTTTTCAAAAGAAGGGAAGCAAGCAAAGCAACCATATATGCTTAAATATATAGGCCAGCAATTTCTTTTGTTTCATTTCGACATATATTACATTGGCCCTAGCTAGCCCTTTAATTATATATCTCCATGCTTCTTCCTCTATCCTTTTACATTAATCAAAGTGGGGTTTTAGCACTAACTAATTAAATAAATAAATGTAGTTGATTAATTAATTGGTTATTGATTTTGAAACCGTGCCTTATGTCAGCTATTTGTATGGCATTTTAGAAAAGTCAAATATAGTGGCTCAATTCTTTCAATAGTTTAATATACTAAATTAGTAAATAATTAAATGTGCAACCGAACCTAATTATTCTTTGTTATAATTTTAAGGTTCCTTTGACGATCGATCATCTATTAATGAGCCAGATTTAGCTTCAAGCAAATTATCTGGAATTAACATTTCATTGATTCCACATTATTAATTTTTTATTATCACATTAATTATGTTTCTTGTTCAAATTATGTTTATTTTTTCTTTACATGGCACTTGTAGTTGTATATATGATATAATGCCAAATGGAAAACTTTTTCTTTTTCACTAATTTTATGCTCATATTATTTAGCAAAAGTGAATAATTATTGAATTTGTACGCACATTAGTTTATTTTCCTCGAGAAACTAGCAGTTTTTTTTTTCATATTAGTGAGTTAAGTAGTATTTTTTGCAAATTAAATTTTATTAGTAATTAAAATAGTACATGGAAAATGTACAAATACAATTATAGAATCTTAAAGTATACGACATATATAAAAATATTAGAATTACTCAAATTTGAATATTTTTCAATCAAAACAATAGAAATTAATGAGTGAAGTGGTATTAGTTTGATAATATATTATTATTATTATATTAGAAATAATGATAATAAATTATATATATTAATTAATTAAATTAGCGAAAATTAAAATTTATATTAGGTACTAGGGAAACATTATCACAATGCATACAGATTTTATTTTTTAATCATTAAGGAATAGCGACGTTGAGCATAAAGCATTGTTAGTAGGGAATGTTTAAATAAAAAGAGTTGCCAAATGTGGGATGCTAATATAAAAAGCGTCGCTAAAGTTAGCATCCTTATACATATTTCATCGTTCAAAAAAATGGATTTCCTTTTATTTTTCACATATATTAATAAAATTCAGTGTTTTTTTTTCAATTAAAGCTCTACACCAAGGGGCTGGGGTAATTACATGGGTAGGCATCCGATCTTAAGCATCTCTGCCCTTTCTCTTATGGAAGCTAGCCACTAGACTAGCATGAGATCCCCAATAAATTTTAGTTAATATAGTTAATATTACACAATTTACCTCATATATCAATACTAATTTGGGATATTATACAAAACTATAAGAATTGATAAGTTATACATTTGTTAACAAAACAACATATTAAATAGGGGTACATAATTAATAAATATATTAAAAGTCAATTAAATTTTTCAAAAGGATAAAAATAAAAATAAATGTATATATATATTTATGAGACTGAGGGAGTATTAAATGTAGTCATTGGCCAACACTATTGAATCTATGTGTCGCTAATTTAGTGCTTGGAAAATAAATGCCAATGTTGCAAATGGATAAAAATAAAGCGTCACTAAATGCCAATGCTGAAAGGAGTCAAAGACTCCGTCATGACGAAAAAGGGTGACATGACTTTAGCGACACTTTTTTAGAAACAAGACTTCAGCGAAATGCTTGATAAACATTTAAAACCGCTAATTATTTTTTTTCCTTCGAAAATTTCAAAGCTGCTCATAGCCGTAATATCAATAGCGACACTGCAGAAGCTAAGGTAATAATAGCAGCATTACGCACGCGACGAAACAGCATACTGATGCTGATGCTCCTAAGGTAGTGCGCAAGTGATGAGGCAGCGCGCCCATGCTCGTCCTCACATAATGATTTTCTACGGAGTACAACTTTAGTCATTCCAGCTCAGCTTATTAGTTCAATAGCATTATTAATAGTTTAATAGTGTTTTAATTTCATCATTAGGTTACATGATTGTTAGTGCAGGAGTTGTAGTAGTATATTATTTATTTAGGCGATACCACTTATTTTTAGATCAAGTTGTATATAAGCAGACTTTGTATTATATTTTTCAATGAATTGAAGTTACTATTTCATTCATATACTTTTCTCTGAATATTAAAGATAGTTATTACCAGTTTTTACAGACATTATTAAAAGGAAGAAAACAAATGCAGCAAATCCCATTGGACAATTAAAATTGGCATCGAGATATTTTCTAGTCAGATTGTGAGGTGAAGTGTTACAATCACAATTAACAAAAGCAAAAGAACAAAGAATGGGGTTACATAACTGATATCATTACTCAAAGGTTCAATACAAACATCATAAGGATGGTTCTGTTCAGGCCATCAATCGCACTCGAATATACCCAACTTCAGTCCACGAAAAGCCCACAGCTCAGCCTTCACTATATATATTGATAATATCGCAGCCCTAATTTTGTCACAAAAGTACGCTAAAAGGAGAAAATTTGAACTCAATCTTATAAATCAGTTCAAATGTTCTTCCGCATTCGATATAAAATGCATCATCCCCACTCTGTTAAAATTCCGACCGGCTCTGTCGGCGATCCGTCGAAATTCAAAAAGACACCAGTATACAGAAGCTAACTCTAATACCATATGATAAGATCAGGGCCTAATTTCACTCCAAAAATATATTTAAAGGAAAAAATTTAAACCTAAGCTTATAAACCATTTTTATGTGCAACTGACACATTTTATATATATGTATGGAGAGAGAGAGAGTCTGAGGTGTGGTTGATTGTAACGCTTGAATCTGACGTTGGTTGCGTTGTTGTTATGCAAGGAAAAGAAGGGGAAAAAAATCATTTAGATTTTATAGCCAATACTTTTCTTGCTCATTGACAATTACACAAAAATATCATTTCTTTGATGACGTTTGTCATCTAAATTATGCCAACTTTTTCTAACTTATTGAGTACTTTTTTTTTTTTGGGTGCTAAAATAATTTATAACTCAATTTTTAAACTAATTTATAATTCTATGTAATCATACTTCACCCCAATCAATGTGTTATTTTTTTCTGTATAAGAAAATAAAGAAAATACGAATTTTGAATATATCATTTCTTAAATAAATTTCAATACTTTTTTAATCAAAATATAAATGGAGAATATATTTAATAATTTCAGACCAAATTTTCGAAAAACTTATACTCGAAATCCCATAAAAATCTAAATAAATCAATTCAAAATTAATCTGAATATAAAATAATTGTTTAAAAACAAGTTTTAAAAATTAAATCTTTCAAAAACAATCGAATAATCCAACCGAAATAATTATTCTAAACCAAAATGTTTCGCCTTCGCCTAGCAATTTGTCCTGTTCTATGTGTAGTGTTTTTCTCTTATCTCAATCTGGAATACTGACTCCATAAACGATTGATGTGAAGCTTTACCTAAAGTTTATATAATATAAAATTATATTATAAAAAAATCTTTAATTTATGCTTGAAAATATTAACAGGATTAAATTAGAGAAAATTACATGAATTCTCCATTTTTATTTTTTTTCAAAAATATTTACTGCTTTCTAAAAGCGTTAAAAATACATTTTAATTTTTCAAAAATACTTTTTTATTTTACATTTTATATTTCAAAATTGCATCATTTTCTATTCATGCAAGTTTATCCATTTTCCTTTTTAATTATTGTCTTTTCAACACCACTCCCATTTTCCTCTCTTTCAATTCCTCTCTGCAGCAATTTTCTCTAACTCCGTTCCTCTAACCCCAATAACACCACCAACAACTGCCAGACGATCGTCGTGATTTTGACCGTCGAGACCACGCTGCGGCTGCGACCGCAATCGCAATCGCAATCGTGACAGAGATTGCTCTTCTTGCCGAGAGCATAATTGCGACGCCAGGCTTACTAGAGGCGCACACATATCCTAGCAGCGTTGCATATGCAGATTCAAGAGGAATTGTTTTTTTTTTTCTTCTAAGATTCAAGAAAACTTTTTGTTTTTTTTTTCTTTTTCATTAAGGAATATTGGAAATTGAAGCTAAGAAAATACTGAGCATAGGGCAGCAAGAAAAGGGAAAGGGGAAATGGGGATGATGGGAGAAGGAGGGAGTGACGAGGATAGGGCCCATATGAGACAATCGATGCAACTAGATTGAATGGAACAACACTACTGGTGCAAATATTTCGCAGATAGGGAAACAATATCCATAAATTAATTGGAACAAAAAAGCAATGAAAACCCATGTTGATACCTAATCATTCCATCATTCAATTAAAAAACAATCTAACAACAACAATCATTCCCGCCCCGATTATAGTCCAGTGGAAGTGGAAGGTGCATCTTCACCTGAGGTATAGATTTCAGGTTCGAATTCCCCTCTCTCTATTGTAACTAAAAAAACAACAATCATTTCCCAAATATTACCACAAAGTACACCACCCACAAACAAGCATGCAGATGCATTACAAATAAAAAGCTTATATTTATGGTTTTGATCTATACATAGAAATTATTATAGCAAATTCAAATACTGTAGATTTAAGGAAAACAAAAACAAAAAAATAAATCCAAATGAGAGAAGATTTCAAAGAAGAGAGCACTTTCGAGAGAGAAACAATTGGGAATAGCCGTTGAAGCCCTAAAAGAGATAATTAGCAGAGTCGGACCAGTCGGTGAAGAATGAAATGGAAATTTATAAAATTATAATTTTATAAAAATTAAACATACTGAAGCGGAGATTGTCAATCTGATGGAGGAGGAAGAGAGGGAAGGAGGAGCTGAGGGTTTGAGTATATAAATATATTAATATTGAATGAAATCATATTCAATTTATTGTAAATTGATTTGTACCAGAGCTTAAATAGATACAAAATGATAAGTTACAGAAAAATAGGTATCAGGTTATTAACAACAAACAAATTTGAAAACAAGTTGTGATGGTGATAAGGGTTATCTGCTAATAAATATTTAACTAGTATACTATAAATACATTTTAAATATACTTTAAATATATTATATGTATACTATAAATATGCTGTACGTATGTACATAATATTTTATTTATGCATTAATATATTTAATATATATTAAACAATATCACAAATAAAAATATATATTAAAATGATTTCATGAAAAAAATATCATATGAATATAATAGTTACATCATACTCTTATTTTGGTTTATCATACATCAGATATAGATAAAAAAATATATTTTTTTTAATATAATAAATAAATTATAATTTAAGAGTACGAGTATGATAATTAGGATCATGAGGTCCTGAATTCAAACATAAACATCCCCATTGTAAAAGGAAAAAAAAAAAAAACCCTAGATTGGACCTAATTATTAAGACAAGCCTAGTTCATGTAGCAGACAAACAATCATACATAGTTTTTCTATCTGATAGCCAAAAACCCACCAAGAAGAGTAAACGAAAGGTGTTGATCTGCTCCTCACTGGGCTGTGTGGAAGCAGAAAACCCAGTAAGAATATTGTGTGCGAAGCCAGAATGGTACAAGGCACAAGCAAGATTTATCATAAGCTTATGCAATAATGCAAGAACGGATCTAAAATTTATCTTATGACAAATTTAATTTAATAGATAATAAATTAAAAATTATATAAAAACTACCGATATATAAAAAAAATACAGTTTTTTGAATACTCATATATATTTTATTAAACAAAATATCGCATGCTTATGCTATATTTCAACCAATAGTTATATTCCTTAAACAGAGCTGAAACAAATTGTCGACATATATTTCCAATCTTTTTTGGAGAAAAAAGTAATGTATACAAATTTTATCCGGATCATTAGGATGATAATCTGAAATTTTTTTCTTAACCAGGGATCCAAAGGAATGTCATTTAATTAACTTCTAAATGAGCTTGTTTGGAAAAATTTTACACATTTTCTCTTGAATTGACTTCATTATCATTCGAAGATTCTTTGACAATTGATTTTCTTTTGAAAAATCTTTCCATAGCTAATTCACATTAAAATTCCAATTAGAATTAAAAATAATAACTTAAAACAAGTATTCTACTAATTGAAATTAAAGTTAACTTTATTCATAAAAAACTAATACTAATTTCACAATTAAAAAAACTAAATTTGAGAAAATATATCAAATTAAGTGCCAAATATTAATTCTCAAGTAATCATATATTTATATTTCACATACTAATGAATAATAATGCTATTAATTTATAAAATTACCAAATATCAAAGAATATGCATTTTCAACTTTATTTCATTAGAAATTAATACTAATTTCACAATTAAAAATAAAGCACTAAATTTGAGAAAATAAATCAAATTAAAAGCTAAATATTAATCCTCAAGTAATCAAATATTCACATTTCACATACAAATGAATAATAATGCTATAAATATATGAAATCATCCAAACATCAAAGAATATATTTTTTAATTTAAGAAATTCGGATACCAATAATACCATAAAATCTAATCAAGTTTCATAATTGAGATAATTCAAAAATATGTAAAAAAAGAATATGAATAAAATTTGGAAACTAACCTTACAAATGAGAAGAGATACACTTCTATATAACAAACTTTGTCTCTTTGCCAATTTGCCTTTTTTATTGATTGTGGTTTATGAATTTGATATGCAGTAGAGAGAAGGAAAATAAGAAAGAGAGAGAGAAAGGTGGGTGAGGAAGAAGGAAAGTTTAAGATAAAAAAAATATTAAGAAATAAAAATATTAAATAAAATAAGAAAGAACAAAAAGTAATATTTTTTGTATTTTTTAATAAGTTACTACATAAAATATATAGAACTAAGTTTGAGTTTTCCGAGCAGGGGCAAGATAGAAAATTTTTAAAGGACAAAAAGAGGTACTAGAAAATATTTTAAGGGGCAAGTACCTTCATTCCCTCCACCTTAGATATCACATCCGCTAATTTAAGTTCCGAGTCGCGCATGACACGTCGAATCGACCGGAATCTAAATTTGAAATTTAATTAGAAATTAGTAAATAATGGTAAAATAATTAATAAAAATGATAAATATAGTGTCTAATGTGGAGGAAAATGATGAATAATGGTAAGAGACTTTAAATGCAAAAAATGAAAAATTTTGGGCCGAAAGAAATAAAATTGGCAAAATTGAGGGACTAAAATGGACATTTGCCAAATAATTAAGAGATGAGAGATTTTTAATACCTTAAGGCCGGTCACATTAGGAGGAAATATTCTTTCATAATTATCCAAAATTAACCTAATAAGAAGATAAAAATCGAAGATTTAAGTCAAATTGTATGACCCATCTTTCTATCTCTAGAATTTTCTCAATTTTTCACCTTTCTCCTTCATTTTTAATGGCATTTTTTACCCAAAATACAAGTATATACATTTTCTTCTACTTCCCTATAAAAACCTCCATGTTCGTCATATTTAGAGAGAGAAAGCTTAGAGATGAGAGAAATATCGAGAAAAACATATTTTATGCACAAAAAAGGCAGAAAAGAGCTAAGGAAGATAATAAAGAAGTGGAAAAAAAGGCAAGAAGAAGAGAGAATGGACCCTTAGGAAGACTCGACATGGAAGATGATTAAGGAAGGTAAGTTGATTTTCATTCACTTCGATTATTTCTTAAAGATATTCTAAGTTAGAGCTTTTTTTTTGGTTTAAAAATAAAGGGATAATTACTAAAGACATAGGAATGGTTAGAAGGGTTTAGGTAGGAGGAAGAAAGATTAGAGAGGTAGTTAAAAGCCCTAGGATGAAAGAGTTCAAGTTAGGAAGTTGATAGAAGGAAAAACTCATGACATAAGAAGAAAAAGAAAATTAGAGTTTTAGGTAGATGTGAGAAAATGTGGGAGTTGGTATAAGATTAGTTTGTGAATGAGTTATTTATTTATTTTTTTTAATATAAGTGCAACTTTAGGAAGGAAATCTATCCGAAAAGAAGGAAAAGACAAGGAAAAAGAGAAGAAGGCCTAAAGGCTTAGAAAAAGAAAAAAATAAGAAAAAAAAAACAAAGAGCCTATAAGGTATATGCATATTTATTGGCAATAAACCATAAATTATTGTTTTAAAATTTTTGAAATTTGATTTGTATGTGAAATTTACTTAGAATGATCTAGGATGAGTTAAATTATGTTTGTTGCTAATATTAAGGAAAATTGATTAAATTGATACATTAATTGCTTTGAATTGATTCTTGTGGTCCTAATTGGTTTAAGAATAATAATGACAAAAATGAACATATTTATGGAATATATGTGGTAAAGAATGTCATATCCGTTAATTTAGAATCCAAGTTGTACATATCGCCAAATTGACGCATTAGACCAATGAGAGTTTAAATTAAGATTTTGACTAAAAAATAATTAAAATAATAGTAAATTTATTATAGAAAATGTTAAATAAATCATATTAAGAATGTAAAGATGTTAGGTTATGGTAAAGGTTTAAATTGCAAAATTTGAAAAATTTGGAATCAATTTACAATTTATAAAAAATTAGAAAATCAAATGAGATAATTACCATTTAAAGATAATTTTGGAAATTTAAATATGGGTTGGTTGGTTATCATAAGGAAAAGAAGGGATTAACATGTTAATTATCCTAAACATCAAGATTGTTGGTCAAATAGTGGAACCCGATAGTTGAAATTTTGGTTTTCATTTTTCTTCTATTTTTCTTCTCCTTTTATCACCCTATTTGATTCATTTTATTTTTTGTTCATAAACCAGTCCCTTGCCTCTCCCATTTCTCACCATCGTCAAAGTTTATTTTATAGAGAGAAAGAGATAAAGTAGAGAAAAATACAAGGAAAAGGTACTTTCGTGTACAATTAAGCTTAAAGAAGTAAGAAGAAAGGAAAATAAGCAAGAAGTTAGGAGAGAGAAACCCCTAAGTTGCAGTTATAAAAGGGAAAAATTTTGAGATAAGGTGTTCTTCATATTCTCTTTTAAGTTTTTCTAAAAGAAAATATGGTTTAGAGCTTATTTAGAGCTCATGTTTGAAGAGAGAGAATTTAGGATTTAAGAGAGATAAGATAGGGTTTAGAAAGAGGTAATGAAAGGAAGGTTTTTTATGGTTGTTTTATGTGTTATGGGAGCTCAAAGTGATAAAAAAAATTAAAAAAAAAAACAAACTTAAGGGAATAAAGGCAATAAAACAAAAAAGTGAAGCAAAACAAGAGAGATGTTAGTGCATAATTTAAGGCAATAGCCTATAATTTATTGTGAAATAGCATACATGTTAAAATATATGAAAATACATTTGATATTAGTTTGGTTACATGATACTATAGGTTAAAACCTTGAAAGTGATATTGTTTGAAATAATGATCTAGATAATATATGTATTAGAAATTTGATTGTGTTAAGGCTTCTAAATGTGGTAAAAATATGGTATGCTAAGTTAAGAACCTTAGGAATGCATGTGGTGGAATTTTTATGGTCTTATGAAACTTGAAATGAATATGAGAAGTAAAAGTATGATTTTCCAGCAGCTAGTCACGGACGTGAATTACTAAATTTACGAGCTTAACTTTTGTATAAAAATGATACTATTTATTCCAGAAGCGTTCATGGCTTGGAACACGACTTGAATTATAGGGATGGGCTTATTCATAGGAGTGAATATTTTGATCATGATTGTGAGGCAGTGTCTTGAATTGTTCACAAGCATGAACAATTGTGAATAATGAGTCACGACTATGAATGCCCTATTTTTCAATATCTTGTTTATTTGTTAATTATTAAAGAATATTAAGTGAAAGATCAAAATGTCACATTGTATTCAGTGAAGATATGATATAATGAAAAAAGCAAAGAAAAGTGAGATTGACTAAGAGAGAAAAAAATGAGAATTTGATGAAAATGTGGAATAAGCCCTAAAATACCTAGTTTAAAACTAGAGTTTTAGATAGTTTGTTATTCCAGTCAGGGGTCTATTAATATCAGTGATAAATACTCTTATTAATATTGGTAATGATAGTCTTATTAATGCCGATGATAACATATAAGTTAATGTCGGTAATAACACTTATATGCACATACCATTATACTTAGGTGGAAATTTTATTATGTCTAGATGATCAATCTTGTTATTCTGATTATTGGTTCCTAAGTGTTATAGGCGTAAATAAGATAAGAATGGAATAAAGAGTATAACATGTGAATTGTTTATTTCTATATAAGGATATGAAATGATAATGTGATGTATACATATGTAAATTTATATATATGTAAGATAGCATATTATTTTATATTGTATGAAAATGGTTTATTATCTTATTTATATTCACCACTAAGTTTAGAGTTTAACAAAAGAGTTCCTTTCGTATAGATATAACAAGGTTAGAGCAAAGGACAATAAATAAAGGTAACAGTGATTTGATTTAGTAAAACAGTCGGTATTGAACATTATAGGTCACATGAATTTTGTATTTTTGTTTATGAACTTTCTTTTATGATTTTGTAAAACAACCCTAAGTTTTGTAAAGGAAACTATTGTGTACAAAATGCACTTTGTTCTTCTATATTGTTTAAACTAAAGAAAAAAATGTGTTGGTTTTCATTTATTTTCAAATGATAATTTTGACTGAAGTTAGCTTAACACTCTCTTATTTGGATATGTGTTGCTTGGGTGAAGAGATTTTACAAAGATGAATAAGGGAATGGTAAATGGATTACTTAATAATATGTATTGGTGGTGTAATTGTGATTTTTGTGATGGAATGATATTGGTTATGGCTATAAGTATCCATTTGCATGATTTGGAATGTTGAAATTGTTGAAAACATGTTTATTTGTATGTAATTTTAAATATGGAAAAGCATGATAACATGAAAATAGTTCTTTTTACATGTTGTGTGTAAATCACGATCGCACCTACCCTATCGCGATTGTGAATAAACTCATATAAGAAATATATTAGTTCGCGGGGAGAGACATGACTGCGATTAATCTCGAGACAAACATTCTACAACTGTTATTCACCTTTAACGACTGCACTTATGGTGCACCAAATTATATAATGGTTCATCGAGAGTCATAAAAGGTCTTGCAAAAGGTAATAGTGTGACTGCAGTTTAGGGTAGCGATCACGATTTTCCTTAAAATATAATTTATAAATGATCTCCAATATGGTTACATAAATGCATAAAATGAATAAGAATAACATTGTATATATATGAAACAAAGGAAAATAAGATTAATGAGCCCCATAAAACCATGTCTAACCTAAATTTGAGTGGGTTAGATAAGTTGACAAGCTAATTATGGATGATAAGATTATTAAACTTGTAGGCGTTTATCACTTATATGCATGAAACTGCCCATTTATTTTAGGAGTTCAACATCTCGTTTTACAAGTGCCCACTTATATAAGTTGTATGACTCATTATACAGGTCGAAAGATCTGTTATATTCCTTATGTCTCCCTAAACTTGGTCTGGTCATATTAGACATCTAAATAAAGGACAAAGATGAGTAAAGTGATAAATGAGAATAAAGCGAGAAAGAAAATTGTACAAAAAATATGAAATGCATGGAAGTAATACTGTGTGATGAGTTATGATTATATTTTAAATGTTATAATTGATATTAAGAATTGGTTTATCTCATGAACATGTGCATGTTAGTTTTTCCTAATTAGCATAAAAATATAAATGTTTGTCTTATAATTTATTGTTTTATTGTCATTATGTATACACCACTAAGCAATATGCTTAGCGCATGAGATTTTTTATTTTTTTCTCAAGTAGGTATAAGTAATTGTTGCTGATAGAAATGTTGATTGTAGATAAAGTTGTTGGTACGAGTGGATTTCCTCCATCAGTGAAACAGCTAGAGCCCAACTAATGGGTGATTATTTTTTGTAACTTTTTGATTTTCATTTTGTATTTTTATATGTACATATCAAAGATGATGATGTAAATAGTTTTGGCAAAACATCTTTGTATTTTAAATATTTTTGTGTAAATAAAATGTAAATAGTTTTCATGGATACTAGTAATGGTTTTGAGCTATGTGCTTGATTAATTGGAAAAAAAAAAAAACTATGATTCTCTATTCATTTTCAACAGAAAAATAGAGAAGTAGTTTTTGTAGCATTATTTTAGCCGACTAACGATTCAATAGGATAAGAGGGTGTTATAGTAGATCCATCCCTGAATAATGGCAAAAATGTTGGTAGTTATGAATAGGATTATCATCGCATGATATTCTCTTTTGGTTGAAATATTTTTGCTAACTCCCAAATATTTTTGCAGTCTATAGAGAGGAAGAGTGCTTCATAAAATAATTAAGAAAAGTATAAATGGGGTAATTTTTTTGGATGCAAAAAGGATATATATTTATGTTTTTTTTAAAAACATATATTTATGTTTTTTATATATTGCATCTCGTTTTACCCAAAATAAAACAAAAATGGAACTCTCTTAGCTTAACGAAAAATACCATTGAGCTTTGTCAAGTAGCAAGCCCAAAACATCACCCTTTTTTTTAAGATTTTCCCAAACATGACTTTTTGTTTTCTATTTTCTGTTATATAATTTGTCCAGTCTAAATATATAAATTGACACACTAAGTTGATATAAGTCCAATCGCATAAACGGGTCACCCAAGAACAATATTTTAGCCAATTTGAGCCCAACAGCAATGCAATGAATTGGCCCTATCGATAAAATGAATATCTCTACGACCCAATAAATTCGGGTTGATTGGAAATTGGAACGGCCCTTGCTATAAACTATAATGACCAATACTTGAGGGTTTTCCATTTCCTCCAAGGGAAATGCAAACATGTGGTATAAATTTATGAACCCTCATTATCATGATCCTGACAAGGATATCAGATTCAGTCTGATGATCGACCCGGAAAAAACAGTAGATTAAGTGTTTAAAATTGAATCGATATTCGACGGGTTTATATTAAAAATTTTAAATATAATGTCTTATATATAATAAAATATAAATATAATTTATACAAAACATATTTTATATACAATAAATATAAATTTTATAGAATTGAGTCTTTGTTGATAATATTTTATAAATTGATATAATTGTATAAATATCAATTTTATCATTTTTTTTTATGATTGATTACTTTAAATTGGTAAACAATATATTCTATATGCCTAGAATGTGAAACAAGAGAATAATTTATGGTTTGATTTATTTTGGAGTGTAAAAGTGACATAACGAAAGCTATCACAGTCAAATGCCACAAAGTGATTTTTACAATATATTGATTTTAGGAATACCGGAAAATAGGTTTTGAAATTCGTTGATTTTCAAAGGAATTGCCAAAATTTGGAGAAAATTTAGGGTTTCTCATGATCAAAATCCATGCCATTTCAAAACTAAAATAAAGTCCAAAAAAACTAACAAAAAAATACGAAACAAACACTAAACCAAATTAAAAAAAAAACTTTAAAGCATTTGAAACAGCTTCAAATGATCTAAATTTGGCCCAAAAAGTGATCCATTATACATATGGATATTTAAACGAACTTTGATTTAATATATTATGAATCTCGTAACTCATCTGAAATAAAAAGTTATAGCCTCTTGAAATTGATCTAGAGGGGCATATCACGTCCGCAAGTCAATTTTAGAGACCACATTTTTTTGCTAATAAAAGAAAAACATACGTTATTTTATCATTTCGCTAGAATCAAATTAGGCTGAAAAAATGGTTTGACCCAGACCAGATCAACCGATTTCCAGTTAACTCAGACAGGTCATCACCTCATCGGTTTTTTTGGAGTTTTATACTTCAAGCTGCCCTGCTTGAGGGCCGACTCTCGAGTATACCAATTGAACCGATAGGATCGAACCGATTTTTACAACAATTTTTATACTTATTTTCCAGCATTCATAAAATCAAACAAGTTATAAAATATTACTTTGTGGCATTAATGCACGAATTAACAACTGTGATAGTTTCCATAACATCACTTTTCCACTCCTAATTAAACCAAACCATTATGATTATGAGTCTTGGACTTGCCAATTTAGCCTTAAAAAAAAACTCTCAAACTACTCAAAACTCAAAAGCCTATATTCTTTATTTCTTTCACATGTTGTGTGGACCACAAAAAAAATTGTGCATCAACTTTTTTTAAAATTACATTAAATAAAATAAACTTTGCATTAATTTTGGACATCTTAATCCGGTGTACACTTTGGATCTTTAATATATAAAAGGAAACAAACAAACTTCATAAATAGTAATGGATTCGCTAGTAAAGTATGAATTCGGGAAATTTAATTTTTTATTTCGTCTTAGTTTGCCCAATGATTAAAAAATGTCAATAAATTGACAGTGTTAAAAAGCTGCAAGATGGAAGTTATTATACAAGGAAACTTTTATCTGTACCAGAAAAATCTAATGTATTTACTATAACTATTTGCTAATTTCAGGCTTATTTAGTACACTATGAATCTATTCAAGTTGATACAACGCTAGATTCAATCTCAATTCGATTAAAAAGTTCAAAATTCAATCTCATTTAAGTTTTTTAATTGCTCGAAACTTAATTTAAAAAATATTCGATTTACTTAACTCAACTCGATAAAATATTGAATCAACTAAAAATTTTAATAAATAATGCATTCGATTCTACTTGAAATCAATTCAAGTTAAATTGATTCAATTAAATTCGAATATTTAAATACTGAAAAATTGAATAAATCATAAAAATCAACTATCTTATTAAACTCGCCTACTTATGAGTCGCATATTGGATATTTAAATTTAAACCTAATTTAATTAATTTCGAATTGAATTCAAAAATTTTACACGTTGAACTCGAATAGTTTTATTAGTTTATATCCCTACTAACACTGGTCCAATCCTTCCCAACTCACCGCAAGTTTGGGATTGATTCAGAAATCATAAAAAAAAATTGTAAAAAACATGCGTAAAATTATTGACTCAACCCACGAATGAAGATATATATGATTTAGATAGATTTTTGTTTTTGTTTTTTTTAAAAAAAAAGGAAAAATAAAAAGAATTTGAAAAAGGACAAACCCAGACACATATATAATAGGTCCCATGAGAAAGATAAAAAAGAAAATAACTTTTATAGTCTTTAAACCTTAGGAGTTATTAGGACACAAAAACAAAGTTCAAACTCCAAAATAATATCCCACCCTTCAGTTCAGCTTTTGCTAAGCCAAGGCTGCAAGACACACTTTTGCAGCAAAAATAGTCAAGTCTCCCATTGGCCTCTTGCTTAACAGCCTGTCACCTCTCTTTTTTGTACACGTGTCGTTTGTCCAAAAATTGTCTTGCCATTTGGACCACATTTCCCACGTGCCATGGCCATCCTTTGCCGGCTTGCCACGTGGACAGGCTCATTAGAGTAGAGGACCACTTCTTATATATATTTATTTATTTGCAATTTTAATTTGCTTATTACGTGCCTTATAATATTATATGCTTTCAATAATTTCAGGTCATTTTCTTAGTGGGTCCAAACCTAAAAGGTTCAAAGACTCACCACCCATAATTTTAAATGCTCTCCTTTTCTTTCTTTTTTTTTTCATTTTATTTAAAAAAACATAAATTTTTGTTGTATTAGAAATAGTAACGGGAGGGAGTTTCTCATTTTTGTTCTTGATTCTGAAATACCACCTCATTTTCTGTTAAAAAAAATAGAGTTTTCCATTCCAGCGCTACATAGAAATTGAAATCCCCAATTCTCAATTTTTATTAGCATTTTTATTTCATTTTAATATTTAAAATATTTTTTAATTTAAAATGAATATTATATTTTTATTTTATTATTTTTAAAAAATATTAATTATGTTAAAATATAATAATTATTATATATATAATTTTCAGAACGAACATCGGAACGAGAGATTTATATACCATTTATATCCTGTTTTTATTAAAAAAAAATTTGAGATCAAGAACGAACATAAATATTATAAAAAAAACTATCATATTTGGGAGGATGGAACATTGTGGAATGGGTCTAATTATCATCTTATCCTCAGTTGATTTTGTAGTAATAGCTACAAAAAGTGAAAAAAATTAAAAATTAAAAAAGAAATTAAAGCAAAATAAAAAGGAAAAAAAGGGGAAAATTATCTCGAAAAGGGTGGAGCCATACCATAAGAATGTTGGTCCCTTAGATAATGTAATCATCTGAGAGGAAAGTGACCCACTTTGAGAAGGACATACCTGTTTTTTTTTCTTTCTCAATTTCAAAAAAATAGAAATAAAATAAAAACATCTGTAGCTCATTAATCAATGTATCTAATTGTTTATTCAAATTCGTTTTGTATTTATAGATGAAGAAGTTGATATTGAATTTTGATATCAATAAAATTTTGCAATTAAATCAGAATGATATTTACATTTTAATATATTATTATTTTGTTTTATAAATAATATCAAGTTCAGATATATATAAAAAGAATTGTTTTCTAGTCATCCTATACCATGCAACACATTTTTGTAATAGATATATAATTAATTTTCATTTACTATATATAACATAAGTCTATGAAAATGATCACACAAGGTTTTGAATTTTAGGGAACTTTTATTTGTATAGTGTGATAGAGGCAGAGAGGATAAAGAGTAGATTTTTGCTAAGTTACATCCTTCTCAATTTCTCCAATTTAATTGGACTTTCTTTCCTTTGATCAAAAGCAAAGAAATAAAAATACTCAAAGTTTTCTTTCCCTAGTGGGTATTAAAGGGGAAAAAGGGTGCTTCAAAAGCTATCTCTATCACTAAATATTTTAATTCTAGCTAGTCTATCTGCAATTGTTTTTACTCAGTCTATATATATTTGTATATTTGCATTAAAATATATATATATATATATATATATATATATATATATATATATATATATATATATATATATATATATATTCTTACGTTGTGTTAATGCATAATCTAATGTGATATGATTGAGTATAATATATTTCTTATCATTAAACAGTTTAAAATGAATATAGTATTTTGCTTTATATCTTCTGACCTGGCCTTTGTACAACATTTCTTATGTTGCTCCAGATACATTTTTAGATTTTTAATGCTCTTTATGTAAATATACAAATAAATCCAAATGAAAATTAGTGCAAAAGGTAATGAATCTCTCTCTATATATATAAACATATGTAACATTTGGAGAGAATCTCATTTGAGAAGTTTAAGTAATATAATAATATCTTATAATTGTAATAAAACTAATTTTAGAAAATCATTTTAAAGTAATGATAAATCTATAAATCTATTTCTTCTTTGAAAGAACCTTACATTTCTAATAATCAATGTACTATGAGAATTCAGTAAATAATTATACTATATGAATACAATTGCAATAATCAACATACTATGAGAATTCAGAAAATAATTATGCTAAATGACTCTTATATGTATATGTTATAAATGATTCTCTATTTTTTTAATGAAATTCGACATCTAATATGCACTCTTAATAATTTTCTTATCTAATTAAATCAAATTTACGTATCCATCAATGAATCAAAATTTTAAGCTTCTTCAAACATAAAATCCAAGACCCCTAAGAACAATGAGTTAACTCTTATTTTATAAATATAAAATTGATTAAAAAAGTTACATTTTGGTAAATGACAATAAATTATTAACTCATTTTATGAATGAATTTTGAATATATAAACAAGGTTTAAATAATTTTTTTTTCATTTGTAGAAAGTTTTATTTATATCTTAAAATTGAAGTACTTGTATAAGATTTCATATGGCATCTAAATAATTGATAGAGAACAAAATCTATACTGTAGAACCAAATTAATGTCCATGGATATCGAGTACAGATTTGTCTTGGTTTAAGTTTTGTTTTATCCTTTAAAATAAATAAATCAAACTTGATATGAATGGAACCTTTGAAAAATAAATAACATTTGATATTATTGTAATGATTTTTTCATGATTTTAAGTCTCAACATGGGTTGATTTCAACTTATGGGACCAATAGAAGAAGAAATTGAACCACTTAAATAAACAAGGTTTGGTAGTGCAGGAGGGTCACAAGGCTCAATTAATTAAATTTTAAGCAATAATATAACTGGACTTTGGTTGCTTAATTATAATAAAAAATAGATAAATATTTATATATATATATGTATTTTATAAATATTTGCCTGAGTTGGGAGAAAGAGTTGGTTAAGGCTTAACATCACTATTAGGTAAGGATTACCAATTAATTTTTATAATTATTAACTCTGGTTGAATTCAATTGCAAATAAGCAATTTGTTTTTAACAAGTAATTAAGATATAATAAGAGTATGATTGTAAATTTTTGGAAAAGAGATTAGGTTAAGTTTTATTAGATTAAATGTCTATAAATGTCTTATGGTTGGTAGGTATATTTACACATTGCAATACATGAGGCTACAGCACCCAGATTGGAAGCTTTTATATAATTGATTCATTTATTGTTTTCAAATGTATTTCTTTGCTTCTGGACATTCTACTTTAATTTTATAAAACTGCCATTCTCAAGTAATTTCTTTTTAACAAACGGTTTCTTGAAAATCCAATGGTGGATACTAGATAAAAATTCTCATTAGTTTTATCATCAAATTGATATTAAATAAAATTCTATTTGTTTAAATATAGATAAAAAAATCTAATTTAAATATAAATTTTGACACGAATTTTCTCGACACTAATATGCGTAGTTTCAATTTGGGAATTATTATTCTAAATACGTCACCTGTTGATTTTCAGTTTTGGTTTCTTCATAATAATTTTTATGTTTTTTTTTATAGCCGATATATAGTTTGTATTTTGATGAGTTTTCGCTAACTTTTTTTCTTATAGAAAAAAACTTTAATTTAACTAATTAGTAATTCAGAAGAAAGCTTAACTGTTGTCAAAATAGCTATATGAAAATACTTTGATTCAAGAGTGCATAATTTTTTATACTGAATAAATTCCTCAATTCAAAATTATTCTACCACACAAAAAGAAAAGTCAAGTAATGTAATTAAAATTAATAATATGAACAAAAACATTTTTGGGACATGACTTTCCATGTGCCTGGCAAACTATACATGTACCCATACCCATAAATATATACCAATCTTAATATTAAATAATATTAAATGCTCATATATAAATAATTATAACTATTAGATAATATATATATATATATATATATATATATATATAATTATATAATTATATAATTATCTTGCCACAAGGGAAATATGTGCATACATAAATACCCCAGAAAAAGGGTAATTGAAAAGACAAGCTGTAGAGTGTGCAGTCATCATAATGGGTCCAATTATCTTTTACAGAGTGTTCCACCAAAGTTAGTTTTTGATTGTGAAGCTCCCCACAACAGGGAGTGATTTAATAATATTTAGGGTTTTAACTTTAAAGCCACTATCATTTTTAATCTCATAATTTCCATATATAATTTGTTAAATAAAGTAGTATGATTCATAAATAATATTCTGATGATGTTTGCTTAAACAAGGCATCATTATAATAAATTTAAGCTAGACTAAGACCAAAAGTTTATCAAATCATCATCATCACAAAATTATTAAAAAAGCATGATTATAACTTGGTCGTAGTTGACCTCACAACAAATAATTAATCAACAGCAACATTAACCAACCATTTTTCCAAACTAAGATTAGGATATTATATGATAACCAAAATCTTTGAATTAAGAATTCAACTTTTTAATAGGAATATTTTTATTTAGATTCATTATTTCGTATATTCATTTATAAATCAAGCTAATAATTCACTCAGTTTTGAAATTCTTACAGATTTTACTGTTGAGATAAGTTCAGAAATACCGATGGATTAAAAAAAGTAGAATAGTTACGTTATGTTATAACAAAAAAAAAAGAAATAAAGAATAAAATGAGAAATAAAGTGGCAGTGATTATGCATTAGTGGTGAAGGCCACAAATAAAACTAGAAGTGCATGTGTCTATTGGAAAACGAAAGGGAAGAAAAGGGCAAAGAATCCAGAAAAGGAAAGGGAATAAATTGATAGACATCAAAGAGACAAATGCCAAGCACCAAGGGACCATTTTCATTTTGCCTGTTCTCTTGTATTTAGTCATCATTGCTCGCAATTATATCTCGGCTGTTTTAGGATTGTTTAAAACAAAATTTATATTTTTTTAATTTGTTATAAACTGTTTTTTCTAATTTTTATATAAAAAAATATCTATTTATCTATTTATTTTCAAAAAAAGAAAATGAAGAGTGTGTTAGTCATAATGTGCATTTTGCAGATATGATAAAGCGGGAATTGGAATTTGGAAAATTTAGAAATGAGTTATTCAGCTAAATAAAAATCAGATTGGTGTATTTATTAAAGTAATAATATATTGTCAAATAAAAAATTAATTTAAACAATTGATGGATACAAATAGTGAGTCAATTAAGAGATGATTTAGATCGTATTAAAATATTTTCGCTACCATCTATTAATATTAGTAAAAATTTAATATTTTTATAGTCTATTAGGCCTACTAATAAATAAATAAATAAAAGTAAACGGTTGATGAATAATTTTTTTAGTAAATTTGTTTTATTATTGGTTTATGGGGCGGAGTAAGGCAGTGTGTGTAATGTAATGGTCTTTTGCTTTTAGACTTTCATTTTGCAACCCTTCAATCAATCCGCTTAGAATTAGAAATTGGTGTTGATGTTTCCTCGTATGACAATTTGCCATTTCTTTAATTATTTACCTCTTCCTTTTCTTTTCCTCTTTTTGTTGCCTCCTCTCTCTATACAGAATGCCTTTTTCTTGCTTGTCTCATTGTCTCAATGATGAATATCTAACTCATCGCCACATCACCTTACACTTCAAATAGCCTCATATTTCCCTTGAATAGTTTTTAATTAACATATCAATGAAGTTATTTTATTTTTTAAGGTTGACAATATAAAATTTAGACTAAAGAAGAAGGAAATGTATATATAATTTATGAGCTTTATAATGAAATATAATCACATTTAGTAGATTTTCCTTGAGCGTTCAATAGGTGGAATTAAATCTCAATATTTCTTTAAAGTAGGGGTGATAAATGGGTGGATATGGATTGGGTCTAAATGGGTTGGATTGCTTGTCACCCATTTATGACCCATTTAATTATTATATGGACATCCATACATATTTAACTCTAATTGACCCTAACCCACCCATTTACCCATTTATTATATAATAATAACAATAATATATCTCAAATTTATTTTAATTTTTGAAAATTTTCTCATTAAATATTAAAATATTATAAAAATATTTTTTAATAATTAAATATTTTAAATAAATTATTATAATTATTATTATTAAATAAAAATTTCATTGATTTTACCAATAATATTTCTATTGATATTTTTAAAAAAATGTTGTATGTAAAAATAAAAAATCAAACAATTAAATTTATTTATTTATTTATATAAATATTGATTTTTATTATGCCACTTAAGATTATTATGAAGTTGAATATTATTGTTCAAACAATAAACCAAGGGGGGTTGAATTGGTTATGAAATAAAAATTTCTTAACTTTAAATGCGGAATAAAATTAAATAGAGTATGGATGAAGAAATATTACATACGAGATTTATAGAAGTTTTGGTATAACAAACCCTACTCTTTTCTCTGATTTCAATTGGAATTCTTAACTTTAAATGCAGAATAAAATTAAATATAGTATGGATGAAGAGATATTATATACGAGATTTATAGAAGTTTTGGTATAACAAACCCTACTCTTTTTTCTGATTTCAATTGGAAGTTTTATTAACACACTAAGTGTTACAATAGAGTTTTTACAAACTTACTTTCAACTATATTGTTTCTCTCAATGACTAACACTTAATCTAGAAAATTCTCTTATGTTTTAATGGCTCATATAATAAATTATTTTTTTGTGTTTTATGACTCATACAATAAGTCTTAACAAGTGTTTCAATTTTAACCATATATACTCAAACTCACTTAAGTAATAGATTACAATAAAAATACTCGCTAACTTATAATGCTAAAAAATTATGAGCAATTAGGTTTTTACAAAGAATAAAGATTTTGTTGAAAATAATTAATACACAATGGCTACAATAAGATTTAAGATTCAAAATAATTATTGTTTTCTTCTTGTTATGATTCATAAATGACTTGCATTTATACTTTCTCAACTAATTATAGTCATTAGATGCATTTAATGCGAAAATAACCGTTGAACCAGCTCTTAACTTCGCGCCTGACATATTTCTCTATCCTCATTCACGGGCGTGACTATATGTATCACGGTCGTAAATGTTCTTCCAAGTCATGATCCAAGTGGTAACTCTGACCGTGAAGCTTTTTGAAAGAACTTGAAGTGTTTGATTACGAGCATGACTTTATATTTTCATGGACGTGAATATTCTTTCAAGCTGTGGTTCAAGTGATGACTCTGGCTGTGAAGCTCTCTGGAAGAACTTGACATGTTATTTCACGGGCGCATCTTTCTTTTACGGGCGTGATTGATTTGATTATTTACAGTTGGTGTGATCCTTCATAACCGTGAACTTTAAATATTGGAAAGTTGACGCTAAGTTATATCACGGGTGTGACATAAGTAGTCACAGGTGTGACTTTGCTATTTCTTCTTATTTTGATATTTAAAAGTTGTCTTTCATTCCTGCATCATATTCTATTTAAGATATATCATGTTCAACAAACTTAGAACATGAGAATTGTTAAATACATTATTACTATTTTATTTGTTAGTATCAAAATGACGGAAATGCCTATCAAGGTCCTCAAGGTTCAACAAATATAATCTAACTTTTCTTTATTCTCAACGAGACCACTTTTAATTACTTCAATAGTAGAGTAGAGTTATTTTATATTTGATTCAAATTTTTTTATATGAATATTTAATTCGGTTTTTAATTGAGTTTTTCATTATATATTAATTGTTGAGTATATAATTTTCAGATTTTGATTTCCATATTTGAGATTTTTTTAAAAATAACAATAATATCTTATGATTGTAATTTTATAGTAATATTAAATATATTAGGTAACATATTAATTCAGCAACTAATCAATTTTATCAAGTTGTTCTATACAATTTTTTAAACTTATTTTTAATTCTATATAAATGTAAATGTTAAATAGTTTATTGATTGCTTGCCGTGCAAAAAACATATATACATATAGAAGAATTAATGAAAGATTTAAAAAAATTAAGAGAAATAATAATCTAAAAAAAGGAAATAATAATAAATTTTCAAAATAGGTTTTCAAAAAAATCAAGAGTTGAATGGTCATAATAGGCCCCACATAAGTTTGCGATAAAATTCCAAGCAAACAGAAGTGGAACCCGATTGTAAAATCCGTGATAACTTTTTTCACAGAAGGAATGACGTAAGACCAATAGAGTTATGAATTTTTAAAACCAAAAAAATTAAATGGATTAAAATGAGTACTCATACCCAACCCTTTAATACCCATATATTAATGAGTCAAAATAGATTTAATCCATTCAATACTCATTTATATTTTAATTACTCATTTATCACTCATACCCTTGTTTAAGAGGGTAGGTATGGGTGGGTAAATGGATATGAATAATTTTACCACATCTACTTTAAAGTCATAATTTCTTAATGTTTCATGAATTCTTTTTTCTTTCTACCATATCAAAATCTCATTGATGCTATTAAATAAAGTTGCTAAAAAATTAATATAATGAAGAGAAAAAAATAAAATAAAAATATTTGCCATGAATTATTTATAATTTAAATTAAAAGATAAATTGTTATGCAAAATAAGTAAGCCATTAGTCATATATTTGTAAAGAAATTTGCATATTCTGAGCTTAAAAACAGATATGAATATTAATCAAAGGCTGAAAATTTTGTTATTTTAAGATATTTTGAGAGGTAATAATTAATTGGTTGGACGTAATTAAAGAAAATGTCATCATCATCGTGTATGCAGTTGATCATGGTGGGAGTGAGCCATTAATTAGTTAAAGATCTCAGATTTAATTATTTTTTAGTGGAAAAAATTAAGGGATTGTTCATGTTTATAAACTGCATAATCATAAGTTGTATACATATCTGGTTATGCATTGATGTGAAATGGAAATCTTAACACAATATTTATATCTAAAATTGAATATTTGCAAGTTGTCCAAAATTACAAAGGTTAAAATTAAACAGGTAATTATCATTATAACCCAAACCCTACTCTAAATTTCAATGATTATGATTATAAGATTTATCAAATTATAGAACTTTTTTTTATCTCATGAATAGGTGATGTATATTGGAATTGTGTGGTCTATGAGTGAGACTTGATAATTATAAATTTGTTATTACTTTAAAATGATTTAAGAACCTGTTTAAAATGAGAATGAGAATAAGAGGAATAAAAATGAGAATGATTGATTTTACTATGTTATTTGGTTCATTTTATTTCTTACAGAATGTAAATGGAATTTCATTTGCATATGTTTAGTTAAACATTAGAATGAGAATAATAACCACTTTCATATTTTATATTTATTTTTAATATGTATATTTTTAAAAATTATAATATATGAAAATATTATGATTTATTAAAAAATAATTACAAATATGAAATTACCATTATTAATCGATTTTACATATGTTAATAATTAAAAATTAAAAACTACAATTAAAATAATAATTAAAAAAAGTACATTGTTTTTATATTTTTTCTGGAAAATTCTTGTATCTAGATTTTTATTTCAATTTAATAATAAATTATACATTTGGTTCTATATTTAAAACAAAAATAAAAATAAATGCAAAAAATTATTTATAAAGATAAAATAAAGTAATTTGTTTGTAAATAAAAATTAAATTTTACATATATTAAAAATATGTGTGTTTATTTATATAACTCATGATTTATAGAAAAAATAGAAAATTTTACCATTTTTTAGCTAGTTTGACTTAATTTCTATGAGAATAAAATATTCATTCATTTGAGAGAGAAAATATGGGCGATTCTCATTGATGGAGAAATTTTATTTCCATTACATTTTTTTAACCAAATATTAACAATGAGAATCACTCATTTTCATTTTTATTTTCATTCCCACTCCATTTTTTTATGAGTCAAACACCTTCTAAATATTTTAAAGTTAATTCTACCGTAATTATAAGTCATTATTATATCTTTCAATCTTTTGATGTGAGATTATCACTGACAATATAAAATTTATAATTAAAAAAAAGTTATAGCTAACAATCCATATTCGCAAAAGGCCTACACAAAATAAAAAGAGAATCAATTTTGACTTCCGATATACTAATTAGTTTGGAGACTTGGGCTAGATTTGAGTTCGTAATTGATAATTTCGAAAATCCTTTTAGTATTGCTTAAACAAATTTCATCAATTAATGAGTATTCTTATAGTTAAACTAAAATATTTTGATTTATAATAGTATAGTGTGCATCAACATATATGGAATGATATATGAAATGCCACACTTCGCATCTATTGCACCCCCATTTTAATTACATGCCCCTGCAGATCACAACTGCATTCTTAAAAATCGACCTTTCTGGTTGCATGTTTTTTTTCACAGTACATTTTCATCATTTATACAATATATATATATAAGAGCATTTCCAATAAACACTTTATTTAATTTTAAAGAATTATTCTATAAAAAAAAAGATTTTCAATAAATCTTTAAAATTTAGAGTAGAAATTGAGTTGACTCTACATGTGGAGAGTCAAATTTTACTTTTTTATTTTATTTATAATTATTGTACATCTACTTTGTATGTATGTACTATTTTTTTATTAGTGTGTTTCTCTAAAAAATAAATTTCTTTCTTTATGAAAAAAGTCATTTTTTTATCTGATAAATATTAATTTGTATGAGATAAAGTAATATGAAAAGTAAAAATATAAAAAATATATTGGAATTGTAAAATTTTTTTTTACTCTCTATATTTAAAGATACTCTAAAATATTTGTCATTCTACTAAAAATGCTCTTAAAATAAAATAAAGAATACTATTGGAGATGCTCTAAGAATTTTAAAAAATAAATTTCATTTTATAATTAAAATTGATGGAAAACACTATCTGAATTTCTTACATAGCATTTTACAAATCACCAACTGATTCCTTCGCTAAAACTGAGAAATTCCGTCATAGAAGAATCACCAATGAAAATTTCTGCATTTCTCCTCTAAATTAGTAATTTTACAGATGAAATAAAATCGTTTATAGTTATATATTTGGAAAAGAACAGGGCAAAAAGGATTGCCACGTAGTGAAACCCAGATCAAGAAAATTAAGAATACACAAATAAATATACATACATTTCGATGAATGCCAGGATATATGGTTAATGTTATGCTATTGTCGAAAGTTAGGTAGAAGTTACAACAACAATCAACTTAATTATCAATCTTATATATATATATATATATATGCACCATATAGTATAGAGACATATATCAATTTCACATAAAATCATGATATATATGCTCAATAAATTTTGATGTGAGAATTATATTGTGAAAAATAGACAGGCCGATCCCATTTGTCTATATATGAAATGAATATTTACCTGAACAAATTGTGATAATATTACATGCATCTATACCACAAATTTTAGTTTCAATATACTTCAAGAATAGCAGTTATTAAGTCCTTTTTTTGTAATATAAAATAGTTAATGTATCTAATTTGAAACTATGGATTGATGCTGCCTTTAGTTCTTGAATAAAGTTCTTGAGAAATAACTAGTTCAATTTTATTAGTAATATATTGTTAGATTAATGTTTAGGCTAATCTATAATATCTCTGCTAAATATTCATTTCTCTGGCCAAAACTAAAGACACATCTACTAGATATATACATTAAAATTGTTTTTTTAGAATACAATCCTATGCAAGGTTTTAAATATCATTGCAATATAATGTATCCGTATTAAAATTAGTATAATGAAATCAATCCGTATTAGACCGTATTGAATTGTATCATCCATTGACTATAAATTTTAAAAAATAATTAGAAAAATCATCCAAATCAATGAAAAATTAACAACAAAATTAATAAACACTTAAATAAATATTATTTTTATTTTAAAAATATAAATTATATAAGATTTTCATAACAATAGCATAATAAATACTATTAAGTTAAACAATTTTATTATAAAATAATATTTTGATTTTTTATAAGCAAATAGATATTGTAATATTTTAAAAAAATTATTTTGATTTTTTTAAAATTAAAAGTATATAATTTAATTAATTTTTTTGTAACTAAAATAAAAAAAATATGCTATTATATTTGAGAATGTTTTTAAACATAATTATGTATTAATTTGAATTATAAAGCATATTATTTTATATGAAATACATTTAATTTGTATATATATATATTTTATATTTTAGTATATATAGAAATATTAAAAATTATATTTTAAAAATTTAGCTTTAATCAGTTAAATATCAGTTGAATTTTAAATCTTTAATCGTCCGAACTGGATTTGATAACTTTGAATATTACTCAGCTGTAATAGTTTACTCTTATCTTCAATAACATCAATTCACTTCAGTTTCATTCAAGTTTTGTCTTAAATACAATATTCTCTTTTTAATTGTTAATATATTTATGTAGCTAGCTAGCTTTAACCTAGCCACATCTCCATAGGGTGGATACCATTTCTTTTGACTCTTAATGAACGTGAACCTAAAGAAGTTTGCGTGTGTGTAAATTATGGCATGGCCAAACAATTAATCATGCACATAAAAGATTTTATTTTAAAAAGCTTTTTCTAAGATTAATTAGAATATAGGAGTGGTGGCAGAAATTATAATAATTAATTAAAAATAAAAGGAACACGTGTGCATAGGTAACTTTGGCACGTGATTAGCAGATGGGATATTTAGATATCCAATGATGAGGTGGCCTGGCGTGAGGGAGTGTGGGATTCACGTGACCATCAGCCGAAAGAAGACAGACAGGGAGAAAGACGGAGAAAGGTTAGGCTGTCAACTTTCAATCCTGTTCACGGTTGGGGAAGATAGTGCTTTTTGATCCCTCTTTTCCTTCTCTTCCTGTTCATTCACTGTACACTAAATTAATAATAAATTTATATGTAAATAAATTAAGTTTTTTTATATGTTAATTTATTCATAATAGATTCAATTCAGGAAAAAGATTTTCAATTAAGTATATCTATAAAAAAAAAAGTTAAATTAGATTCATATATTCATTTAAAAATCAGACTAATAATATTAAAATTAAAATTAATTTTAATTTTTTAACAAGATATAAATTATATACACATTTTATAAATAAAAATATTGAAAATTTTTCGTATATTTAAAAGTGAATTTATTTAAAATTAACATATATAGAACAATTTATTATGTGGATTTGTAAATCACAACTCATATAGTTTGCTATGAAAATTTATTTGTTGTATTGGGTTTTTAAATTCTTTTATTAACTAAACTAATGAAATTTTTTTTTTACTTTTTATTTAAAAAATATGTAGCTGATTTTACAAATATTATTTTTTTAAATTATTATTTGATTAATAAATAAATTTATGGATTTGGTGAACAGTTTTTTTGCGGCAAATCTACTCTTTAATATACATAAATAAAATTAATTAAAAAATTTATAAAAATAACATATACTTCGTAACTTCTTATATTTTATTGATTTCATTGTAGATTAAATTGCTTTGTCCGTGACTTGTGAGTGGCAAAATTTATAATATCTTTAGGCAAATTTTACATAACAAAATATCTGAAAATTTTTGAACCAAATATAAAAATTTAAATATGGAGAAGTGTTAGTTTGAAAGACTAACTTTTCCATTCCAATATTACAAAGAAATGAGAAAGTAATACAAGTTTACAAGCATCTGTACCATGTAATACCCTCTTATATAATTAGGATAATTTCAACCAAATAAATGAGTGTCACATATCCTGTTACTGAAAATTTGGTTAAATTAAAAAAAAATTTATGTTGTGATTATTTTAGCTTGCTTAAAACCCTTTTTATCGATATCCTATTTAAAACATAAACATCTACTTATAAGCATGCATTATTACTTGATCCAAAAGATCATGATCATATAACAAAAACTAATTTTTGGCTTACACTAGCCTGATATTTATGAAATACATATAATCCAATTAAAATTATATATTTTTATCATAAAAGTCATATATAACTTTTGAAACCATAAACTATACCCAAAACCCATGACATGTGAATAAAAAACAAAAGAATGTCATGTATCACTAACCCAAAAGTGGGTTTGCTCTTTTGGTCTGAGCTTGTTTCTCTTCTAGTCAATTTTACCTATAAAATTCTAAAACTATGTGCAGAAAAATACTCACACGTTAAACAATCTTGGTCTATGTATGAGTTTGTTTCTCTTCTAGTCCTCTTCTAGTCAACTTTACCTATAAAATTCTAAAACTATGTGCAGAAAAACACTCACATGCTAAACAATCTAATGTTTAATGATACATATATGTATAAAAATTCATACATACATTAACTTTCATATAAGTTTTCATGCTCATGCCATCATATATGTTTTCATACTTTGTCATACATATACGTAGTACTACATGTACTTAACATATCAACATACTTATTTACATACATAGATTTATAACATGATATAATCATGCATAAAAATGTATATAAGGCATAAACACAAGTCATCCATATATCACATTATGGTCATGTGTCATAACTTAAAATCATTCTATTTCTTAATATCGTCTCATACTCTAAATCCAAACTATCCTGATACGGGTTATGAAACATTAATGCTCATAGAGTTTAAGTCACTATATCCACTAACTGTGTATGCTTGCCAAAACTCCTCAAGTCAATAGCGTTCTCAGAGTTTAAGTCATATTGTCTTTAATAGAAATTCATATATCATATAATCTTGCAGTATTATAAACCCTTTAATAGCATGTCTTCTATGCTATCTCTAAATCTATATTAGAGCAATGGACATTTAGTTTTCATATCCTTTTTAACTTTTGTCATAATCATTGGATGTATTTTATCTTTGAGTATATAAAGGAACTTCATATATATATATATATATATATATATATATATATATATATATATATATATATATATATATATTCACATGCGATGATTCATGTATCCATGTTGTTCACATTTATTTATAATCATATTGCAGATGCCAACATATTGCATTCTTATAAAAAAATGCATTTATAATATTACTCAACTTCAAGAGCATGAATAACCATTCACGACCGTGAAGGTATCTTTCACATGTGGTTTATCCGTAAAATAAGGCATGAACACTACTAAACTAGAAGTATATCTTTCACAGAAGCGAAGTATCATTTACAAGCATGAAGCATGTCGTGACCCAATCGTGAAACAAGCCTTGAAAGTTACTGCCTGAGTTAGTCATTTTCTAGGTAAGGGATTCATGGCCATGAACCCTTTATCACATGCGTGATTTTGGATTTTCAAACAAAAATCAGGTCCAAAACAAAACAATAACCACAATACACGCAATGACTCTAAAGATTGACTAATGTCAATCACTCATATCAACATTATAGTGTACTCTTATGCCAAAAACATGTTATTTCATCCAAGGAACATATTTGAACAGCAAATTATGCCAAAAAGTCATTTTAAACCCATTAAGTTCCATGGAAAATCTTTTATGAGACATAACATTAAATCTCACACCAACAATGAAATTTACCAAAAAAATATACATTTATATTATTAATCATACTTTTAACACGTTCTATCACTTAAAAATATAAAGATGCAAGATTTGGAAATTTAGATGTCTATATGTACATATCTCTAAAAATGGAACCTTAACACTTCAAGTAGAGCTGACAATTGGTATCTTGCACGTGTAATCGTATTATATAGTTATTCATATCGATTTAAATGTATTATTTCGTATTGTGTAATATATTTATAAATATATATACATACATGTTTATAATTATAAACAACTAAAATTAATATTTCATAAGTATTTATGAATTTTTATAATGTATTAATAATTTGGTATGGTATAACATATATATAAATATATATGTATATGCACAAAATAAAATGTATTATTATAATAAAATTTAATTATTTAAATGATTACTATTGATACAAATTATAGATAATGTATTAATTTTTATTCACACATATTAATATAATTAATTATAATATAATATAATATATTGTAAATTTATTTATATATAAACTTATACATATATTTAAAAATATTAATGTATAATTAAATAATTTAATTATTAGATATTTTTTATATTTTTAAATGTATCTAATCGTATCATAAAAAAGTTAGGCGTATTCATATCATGTCGTGAAAAGTCCATGTAGTATCGTGTCATTTTATCGTGTTGTATTCAAAACTGTCAACTCTAATTGCAAGCTTTCAAGCTTATCTATCCACTTGTTGGTTTTAACCATTTTTTCTAGCACCTATCGCTACAAAAACATCTCCCTTAGACTTTTATATCAAAAAATCGAACACAAAAGTACTCTAAAATTGAACTCTAACTCAACTTCTCATTATCTTTTTCTTCCCTATTTGATTTCAAACACTCACCAAGGTTTAATGCTTGAAGATCTTGTGATAATAGAAGAAGAAAGGGTAGAGAAGATGAATGAGGAGAGTGAGGCATGTAAGAAAGGATAAAAAGGAATGGGGAGTAGGTCTATGACAGAGATAAGGGATGAAAAATAGAGGAAAATGTATCTTTTTCATTTACTCGTGGTTAATTAGCATTCATGATCGTGACACGATCTTCATAGACGTGAATCATCAAACCACAATATTCACAGTCATGACAAATCATTCACAGATATGAATCCTTAAACTAAGTTATTCACGACTGCGATAAACCATTCACGAACGTGAATCCTGGAGACATCCTAACATACATATCTTTGATTATCTCTTTTTAAAACTATTTTCATATAAAATGACTTTAATCATATACTTATTTTCCTTAATCTAACATATTAAATAGCCTCTAATTAGTAAGTGTTACATATCAACTATGAATAACAATCTCAGTTAATCATTTTAAGATACGTGATTTAACCATCTGCAACTTATTATAGGACAGTTGGTCATGAACTATTACAAAGCTTGTGTATTGAAGATTATAGAATGAATGCAACTATACAAGGGTAACCCCGTTGACAAAATCTTTAAGCACAAAGATGACATAACCCTACCTTAAAAATATAAAACTAAGGGTCCAAAAGTAATAGTTTACTGCTATATATGTAACACTCACTCAGTTATTCAGGATTTTCTCCCAACTAATTAGACGAATGCTACTGGTTTCTATTTTATAAATCATGTGAAATTAAAACTTTTTCTTTTAAAGAAAATTTCATAAACTTTGATATCTAAGGATCCCTTTCATAAAATGTCCACTTGGCCTTAACTGGCTCATTGTTTACAAATATACAACTTTAAAATTTAATACATATTCTTTAAAATTTATACAAAAAATAAAATCCAAAACCATGTAATGTACAAAAAGCAACAAATATGACATGTGTACTGACCCTTCAAAATAGGCGCTTCTTCTCTTGAGTCAACTCTTGTTATCCTTTAGGCTCTGACTTGCAAACAGGAAATCCACACTCTAAGCTACTAAAAACTTAGTGGTATATATAGATATAAAAATTCAAGCATGCAACCATATAATTCATATTATGTATGTTTATGTATACTATCATATCATAAATACTATTCTAATGTATAGAAATACAATCATCATATCAATCAACTCCATTAAATATAACAAGCTTTATCATACAACAAGTTCTTAGTAACTTTACTTCTTCCTTTAGTTCATCTTATTCTACTCATAATTTACCACTTTGCAAATTTTTGGTTCCTTCTTTTTATAATTGTTTTGCTTTTACCCAAAACCTACCATTATTCCATTTTTAATTTGTTTTCATCCAAAACACTAAATTGGATTATTCAGATGCAGGTTGTGGAACAAAGGCACTCATAGAGTTTCAGTCATTATGTCCACTATTTGTAAAAGATCATTTGAGCAACTTAAGTTAAGGGCTTTTCTAGAGTTTCAGCCACCTTGATTGAGTATAAACTAGATTAATGGTGCTTTAACCTGAGTTTTAACCATATTGTTCTTAACATCACATGAAACCTAGGACCAATGGCGCTTTAACTTGAACTTCAGCTAATGCCTCATATAAATAATATTTTGCCGTACTGTAACGCTCCTCAATAACATGCCACATATCCTAGGTGAAGTCCTACATTAGAGAAAATGGCTCTTAAAGTCTTAACATTTATGTTTCATTTTTTTAATACTATCATCACATATAACTATGTTTATAGCATCAGTACTGGTATATTACCTCATCATCATCACTTACATGTGATTTACTCATACTGACATACAAATAATAACATGTGATTTATTTACCTATCATATAACATCAAAAACCAAAATTGTATATATTAAACTACCAATATTCACTGGCGTGAACTACATGTTCACAAATGTGAAAGGCATTCATGAATACTTTTTTACCCGTGAATCAAATCGTGACCGTTCACGTGAAATTTTTTGTCCTAAAAATACATTTCATTCACGGTTATGACTATATGTTCACAAGCGTAAAAACAAAGCATTCATAACTATGGTTAAAACTGAGGGTAAAAAATTGAAAATATATGTTCACAGTCATGACTACATGTTTATAGGCGTGAACTCATGCATTCACAACTTCCTTAGTCATGACGCAAGATGTGAAAAATTATATCCGTTATGGGCATTTTTCTGAGTTCATGTTTCACGAGAGTGACTTACTTTGTCATAGGTGTAAAAACTGTGTCTATGTGCTATATTCACAAGCATGGAATTTTTGGATTTTTCGGACTTGAAAACAGAGTATAACAAAGCCACATGAAATGGTTTCTAAATTTGACCAATGTTAATCACTCTTATTAATATTTCAATCATCTATCAAGCTAGCAACATACCTTTAACATAAAAAAAACATTCATAACATATTTCATGCTAAAATCTCTCCTAAGCATCATAACAAACATAATATATTTTCATGGCATTTCTAGCAAATATCACATAATTCTCATGCTTATACATATCAGAAGTTCATTCACATTATGTAATACATTTTATAACTTAAAACACATCAACATGCAACTTAAGGGAATTAATATGCATATACGTACTAACCTTTTACAATGGAGCCTAAACTTTTCAAACTCTTCAAGCTTTTGATTGATCATCACATTTGCCTCTAGCTCCTATCATCAAGAAAAATGTCCTATCTCAGAATCATAGAACATAAAATGAATTACTAAACTCACTCTCAAACCAATATTTGGTTTAGACCTTAAGAATTTCTCTTATCTCTTAGCTACAAACTTCCATAAGGATTAAAAATAGTGATTTTTGTATACTAAGGAAAGAAGAAGATGAAGAAGATGAATATGACGTGTAGACTTGGGTTATAGGGGCGGTGTAGTAGCTGAAAAATAATGGGAGAGAGAGAAAAGAAAAGTTCTACTAAATAACTTTGTTGTCCATCTTTTATGGTTGTGAAGTATGTCTTCACAAGCATGAACACTCTCCCGTCACAGGCATGACAAACATTTCATGAGAAAACTTAACACACATTATTCACGGTTGTAAAATCTTTATTCATGGGCATGAACAACCTCTTTATCACTATGTTAAACCTTTCAAACTCTAATCCAACTACACTCTCTCTTAACTAATCCAACTAACTTATAGACCCTAAAAACCATGCGTTACAATATAAAAAAATATTAATATATTTAAATATAAAATTAATTATAATAATTATATTTTCTGACATAGTGATAATTTTTTAATTAAATTTATGAATAAATATATAGATAGAATTTAGATAATTTGTTTTTTCTATTTAGCAGTATTGAATAAATGGGTGGTAAAACTAACTCATCTTAAAAGTTAGCTCAATGAATGAGGGATATCCAAACTATTATAAGGAGCACTTAGATCTTAATGGACATTTGTAAGTGGTTCAACATCACAGAATTGATGGATGATAGAGATGACAAATGGACTCGCCTTCACAATGCCTCACCCCGAATGAGATGGTTTTTTATAATTTTTATACCATGCCCCAATCCCAAATTTTGATTATATATATATATATATATATATATATATATATATATATATATATATATATATATATATATATATATATATAACTATTATTTATATTTTAACATAATTAATATTTTTAAAAAGTAACAAAATAAAAATATAACACTTATTTAAAATAAAAAATATTTTTAACATTAAAATAAAATAAAATATTAATAAAAATTGGAAATCGGGCCGGATCCATGTGGTGTGGGGACGAGGATCTAAAAATTTTATCTAGCGGGGAATGGGGCTAGATCAGGGTATCGAGGTTAGGGAAAGGGACAAAGTGTCAAGATTGGGGACGGGGAACTTTGCCCAAAACCGCTCCATTGTCATTTCTAATAGATGATACTATGTTAAATAAATAAATATTCGATCTAACTCATTCCAAAAACTAGTTTAAGAAATAATGAATGTTTAAATCATTATAAGAAACACTTAGATCTTATAACCAGCTGATATGAGATATTTATAAGTAGCATGCATACATTTTAACTTAACCTTGCATGTTCACCAATATTGTTTATTATGTAAAATTTAAATAAATTTTCAAACAATTAATCAAATTTTAGACAAACAAAATTTCATGGATCTTTCCGGGCTTATGACAAGACTCCTAATTACGAACTAAATCTTTGATCAAATCCTTTTCTATCAATTTTCTCCCTCTTTAGACATACACATGCATATGAGTAAATATGGTTTCAAAAGGATATATGGAAAAGGATAGCTTAATAATAAACTAATGTCATTGATGCTACACCTATATTTTAGTTCATTTTTCAATCTTTTCCCCAACAATTTGAAAGGCTAATTAACATCTCAACCTCAACCAGAACAGATAATCTAATTTTCCTAGTTTTGGGTAACTCCATGCATGCATTAAAGGTTATATATATATATAGCCTACTTTTTCTAGGTTTTGATTTGACTAAATTACCTGTTTGATTGCGTACATTTATCCATAAATTAAACTATTAATAATTATTAAATTCATTGGAAAAATAATATTGTTTTTTATTTTTACAAACATGTAATTATATTTAAACTCTTTTTTTTATATATGATAATTTATTATTATTCTGATTCCTAAACAAATTTAACGAGTCAATCAGGATAAATAATTTTCTCTGCATTTAATAATTTCATTTTTAAAGGGACCCTTGTGTCTCAAAACTGTATGTTTTTAATTAAATTGATTTAAATGAATGGTATATCTTATGTAACTATGTAAACATTGTCCAGCTAGATATGCAAACATAGTACATTTAGTCTTTAAAACACAAAAGCTAATCAAGAAGTAGAAAAACAATACTCCAAACACATGCATTAATTACTACAACATCATCATGTGTAGGCTTAATGCATGTATGATGTACGGTCTTGTGTGTGGCAGAATATAGTTAATTCTTCTTTAATTGTTTGATGATTTTCATAGGCAATTAAAGTAATAAAGATAAAATCTTTTGGTTCAATGATTGTCTCCTTGTTGCCTCCATTTTTCTTCTTGTAATAATCATGTGGGAGGCATAGGAAATTGTCTTCCAAGCTTTATGGAACTTTTAAAAAATAAATTTAAGAGGGAATTAGCTTTAAGGAATTATAAAAGAAATTAATGCAAATCTATAATTGTAATCCTTTATGCATGACTAAATCAATCAAAAGGAATTATTATTTTTTTTATCTATATCTAATCTATATGATTGAATTAATAATCTTTCTATTATATTAAAAAACAATTTTTACCATTAATTTCATAATTATGAAATAAGAAATATTTTTTTTAGTTTTATTCATAAATAAATTTATAAATCTAATTTAGAAAAAAAAAACACCATAAAAACCAACCCTCTATCACATGGAAAATTTGTACGCTTCCCAACCTGTGAGAAGGTGCCAAAGATAAATTTAAATAGTGATCTGCGGCACCAGTGAGAAGGTGCCAAAGATAAATTTAAATAAAGTAAAGACAAAATAAAATAAAATAAAATAAAATAAATATTGAATATAGATTTAACCGGAGAAAAAGAAATATATCAATGCCCTTAATTTTACCGGAAAGACTTGTATATTATATTCTGAAAGAAAATGCACCGGCTGCACTATCTCAAATTAAAAATGTGAACATGTGTGTACATACTCTATAGTCTATATAAATTTGAAGTAATAGCAACTAAGCTTAGAGTATGCCCAATATATCCTGAATTCATGTTAATTATTGGAAAAAAATCCCATATATATATAAATATCAATTATTGGGTAGCTAGAATATTGATTATATTATTTTAAGCTTTTTGCAATATACTTTTCTTTGTTGAGTCAAGTATAATTCTATTAGACAAGGGTACATCATATTTGATAGTGTCGTGATCCACCATTGATTGAAGTTGGAATAAGAATAGAAATGGAGAAAATAATGCAATATATAGGCATAAAATTGAAAAGAATAATAATATTCTGAGTTGAGAAGGATAACAAAGATAATGTCCTAAGCTATCCTTATATATAATTGAATTTAAATATAAGAAACAAAAAGAACTTTCCTTACCCCTAAAGGATGAGGTGTGATGGTATGGGCCTATTTTCCTTTAACTGAATGCATATATTTTAAAAATTTAGAAAAAAATATTATATTTTTTTAATAGATCTGTCCGGTATGAATTCATTTAAATTAATCTGCATCATCTGAATTGTAAAATACTATATGATTAAAACCAAAAATAACTTCCATTTTCATAAGATAAATACAATAAAACAAATTTCTAGAATATATAGGGATTTATTTTTCAAAAAAAAAATGTATAGAGAAGTTTATACCCATCATTTTTTAACTTTGCAACAATTAATACCATTATTTTTAAACTTTAATTTCTAATTGAAAGAAAATCTCAATGAACTTTAATTTTTATAGTGTTAAAATCTTTTTATCGTTAACTTGTTATATATATATATATGAAATGTCAAACGTGATTTTTAATTGCAAAATTTATTTTATCATTTTTTATAATATTCTATTAGTTGAAAAAAGAAAAAAAATATTCACAGAAGGCAGAAATTAAGATAAATAATGTCCTAAATATGTGTAAGAGAGAAAAATTAAAAAGTACAAATTTTATAATTTAGAAGTAGGTATGAGTGGCAAATTGAAATTATCATATTATCGAAATAGCTATACATGAATTTGCAAGTGGATGATAAAAGAATTAAAAGTGAAAATCTTTCTTATTACAAATTAAAGTTCATAAATAATAATGTGAATTAATTAATGTGAGATTGAGATATGAATAGTGAATATTAACAGATATATTCCAAATTTCCAATTAAACAAGAAAAAGGAAAAAAGAGAAAGAAAATGAGTGAAGGAGAAAAAAATAGAGCAACCTAAGTAAATGTAGAAACTAATTAAGAATAAGGAAAGAGTAATCAAACATGTCCATCTTGACATTGCCAAACCATGAAGCGGTTATATGTGGTTTTCAGACCCTACCACCTCCCCACATACAAATCTAACTTGTTCTAATGATCCCAACCCATTCGCACGTGCCACCCCATCTTTTGCCTGCAGGATTTCCTAATTCATAAAATCTCTCTCTCTCTCTCTCTTATTTATTTATTTATATAAATCTAATTTTACCTTAAATTTATATATGATAAATACAACAAATGGAAAAACACACATGTTGCTACGCTCGCTAAGTGATTGCACTTTCAATATCGCGCTGGCTGAGTGAATTCCGTGTAGATTGTCGCACTTTTCAGTATCGCGCTCGCAATTTTGTTGCTGCCAACTACTACATATTCATCATGTCTTAATTATAAATTATATTTTTTTTAATGAAAGATTAAAATATAACATGTTATTTACATGATGAACAAGATAATAAAAAATGTTAAAATTTAAGATTTTTAACATTTCCCTTTGTATATTTAGGGATTGATGTACAAAATGAGATATTTACTCTCACAAATTTACTAAAATCTAAATAAAATTATATATTATTTTTATTATTATGCTCATTAAAATACACCTTTTATTGTAACTTCCCATTTCGTATAAACCAAACTAATAATGGTAAAAATTCTTTGACTTATATGTTATTATGTGAAGCAATTAGTTTAATATGAATAAGATTTAGACAAAGTTTTCATGCTGTCTTTCTAGTTATTTATGTTTAATTGGGTTATTAATGGATTAAAAATGCATCCCAGAATTACCAGATTACCCTCACCAACCAGTAGATTCTAGGCGTTGGAAATAATTATTAAGTAGGGCAATTTGGTCATATAATCAAATCAATAGGATGGTGGTAGTTTGGATCATTGAGATGACCTTGTACTGACCTTTTTATCTTTATTTTATTCCGTAGATTGCGTTGGTTTCCAAAGGACGTCAACCAAATGACGATAATAGCCGACACCTAGGATTTAGGAAGCAACCAGCATTTTCGTAATTTCACTATTAATGAAAAATCCGATTAATTAATATCAACAATATTCCTAATCTAATTTAGTGTATAAATATAAATACAAAATGGCAGTTTGTTCGTTTGTGTAGCATTATTTTTGTTAAGAAAAGGGCAGTTTAGATGCCTCTGCTCTGAGTTGTAAAAATCCCAGGGACAAACCTCAACCATAGTAGAGTCTACATAAGGACATTAAAGTAATTTCAGTGGACATTAATAAATTATATACCTTAAGTCTTTGTTTTCTTTTTTTTAGTTATTGTATTTTCTTTTTATTTTATTTTGAAGTTATCAAAAATGAACAATAAATGGAAAATATAATTTGGTGAGTGAAAAAGAGAAGGGGAAGGGGAAGGGGAAGGGGAAGGGGAAGGGGAAGGAGAAGAGAAAAGAAATAAATAATTAATTAATAAAAGCGACCTCTTCTCTCTTTTTATTTTCTTTGCCTCTGCCCTCTCTCAAGTCTCAAGGGGCTGAGTTTTGTTTGAGAGAGATATCACTATATGAGTCCCCTCTTAAGCCACCATTCTTTTTCTTGTTCGATTTTATAGTTAAAACTTCACCTCTCTTTCTACAAGAGTTTGATTGCTAGCTAAAACACACACTGAGTAAGTAGTGCAGCAAAGGAGGAAGAAAAGGAGAGAAAGAGAAAGAAAGAGACGACAGACACAGAGAAAAAGAAAAGAATTTCATACAATTAGCTTTCAATTTTATCACAGAATAGAGGAGAAAATGATGGCTAAGAGCTTTACATCCTTTCCTACTCTGCTGCAACTTCAAGAGGTACTATGTCTCTCTCCCTCTCTCTCTATATATATAATTTCTTATAATTTAGATGATGAACAAAGCTGAAAATGATGAAGGTAAAATATATTTATATATATTAAAAAAATGAATTTCATGAAAAGCTCTAAAAAAGACCCATTTGATTACTGCTGTAGTCCCATCTCTCTTTCCCTTCTTGTTTTTTTTGCTTGCTATCTGTGTTTTTTTTAAAACAGAAGATGGGTGTTTCTTGTCTCTAACCGATCCAATTTTGCAGCAGAAGATCAATTGAAAATTCAGAAAGTGAAAGTGGGTCACTAAAAAGAGATGATGATCATCAATATCAGGAAATTGATATGGGAATAGCAACACCTCTCCCTCCAATTCTTCCTCACTCTAGGAGTTCTACTGCTACTCATGATCATCAGCACCACTCGGTTGCTCCGTTAATCCAAAATCATAAGCCTAATTCTGCTAATTATAATTATAATTCTATGTCCCAAGATTACCATCAAGCTGCAGGCATCTTTTCTTTCTCGAATGGGTTCGAGAGATCATCGCAGGTAACTCACCAAGAACATCACCAGCAGCAGCATCATTTAGCCCACCAGATCCGTAGAGATAAACTTAGAGTCCAAGCAGGCTATGACACTCCCTCCGGTCCATTAGTGGGTATTGAAGAAGAAGAATCCGGTGGCCTTCCGGTCTACGAAACAGCCGGTATGTTATCAGAAATGTTCAATTTCCCGCCCGGGGTACCGGCCACCGCCGCTGAATTGTTGGACCAGCCTTTGCAGTCTAATTATCGGACTACACAGCCACAGCAACAGCAGCCGATGACTACCAACGAGTGGTACAGCAGCAACAGGCAAGGGATGGTAGGAGGTTTGGGTCCGTTAGGGGATTCAAAGAATCATAATAACCGTGACAATTTAGGTCATCATCATCATCATCAGATTTCAGGCATTAATGCAGATTCTGCTGCGGCCATGCAGCTTTTTCTAATGAATCCACAGCCAAGATCACCATCACCTGCTCCTTCTCATCCCCTTCATCCTCATCCTTCTGCTTCTTCTACCCTTCACATGTTGCTTCCTAACCCATCCTCTTCTCTTCAAGGGTTTAATGTCTCCGGTACCAGAGCCGCCTTTGGAGCCACTAGTGATATATCTCCCTCACAATTCACATGGGTTACTGATAGTGCTCCTGAAGGAGGCAGCAGTCATGGTGCTCAGCTCAATAATCCTGCTGAATTTGGCAGTGTGGTTGAAGGACAAGGGCTTTCTTTGTCATTATCGTCATCTTTGCAGCACTTAGAGGCGGCGAAAGCAGAAGAATTAAGGATAGGAGATGGTGGATTATTGTATTTCAATCAAGGAGGAGGATCCTCTTCTTCTGCTGCTCATCAATATTACAAGAACTTAGGCGGTCAACAGCATCAGCAGGCATTGCATTTGCAATCAGGAATGGGCCAAAATCATCAAGTTCATGTTGGGTTCGGAACTTCTTTAGGAGTCGTTAACGTTTTGAGGAATTCTAAGTACGTGAAAGCAGCCCAAGAATTGTTAGAAGAATTTTGTAGTGTGGGAAGAGGTCAATTTAAGAAGAACAAATTCACTAGGCAAAATACAAAATCTAGTTCTAATAATCCCGGTGGCAGTAGTGGTGGCGGAGGCGGTGGTTCTTCTTCTTCGATAAAGGATCTCCCTCCTTTATCAGCTGCTGATAGAATTGAGCATCAAAGAAGGAAGGTCAAACTTTTATCCATGCTTGATGAGGCATGTAATCTCTCTCTCTCCTCCTTTTTTCCCCCTCGCACCTTCTCTCTCTCTCATGCGTCAAGACTCAAGACCCAATTTTTTTATTTTTTTGGGTTTATTTTATTTGGCCCATAATTTTTAAATCAAAGAGACAAACCAAATGTTTTGATGAATTTTTTAAGATCCAAGCAGAGAAAAGCCGGCTGGTGCAACAGGGTTGCATATAGGATCTAGTTGGTGAAGTTGGATTAGTCATTGATTTAATTAAATTAAATTTGGTTTTAAAAAAGTTCCAATCTTTGATTGGATTGGTGGATTGCTGTTAAGATATTTTGGATTTTCGTTGATAAAAAACATGAAAAATTACTGTCAGGAGTATGCATCCAGCAAGAAGCGACATTCCTCCTGACTGGGAAGATGACTAGTAAGCCACCATATTACGTAGACAAGTTATTATGAATCTATTTTCTCCCAAAGATTCATACACATTATCAGAGAAAAAAAAAAGATCCATACCCATCATAGTAATCTTGCAAACAAAACCATTATTTTATTTATTTATTGGATTCCATAGGCTGTTTTTGGGGATATTCCATCTTCTTCTCAACAATCATTTCACTGTACTAGTCTTGAGCCTTGCATTTATTGTTTTTTCTTCTGCATTGGGTTTCCTTTAAGGGCAATTAAATCTTATCAAAAATTATTTTTGGAGGTTGACAAATTCTGAAACACGCAAAGTTTTGTGCCTTCTCATTTCATGAACATCGTATCACATCACATAAAATTTTTTGTTCTTTTCTGTTTTATAATTAGTACCTAACTACAGTCAATTCTAAGATACTTCTCATATCAGTCATTTATGATATAATTTTTGTCCTCACATTATATTAAAATCAGTATTATTAGCAACACCTGTTTTTAATAATTCCCTATCTTTCAGCAATTCTTTCCTGGGTTGGTAAGGCTGGAAAAATATTCCTATCTAGCCCTCATTTTTGTTTTCTGCTTAAAGAAAATGTTCTCATACAATGAATTCTGTACTAGAGTAAAAAATTAAAGACGGAAACTTTGGAATTGATGACATTAAATTTTATAGCTGATGAATTAATTTGTGTGTCGAAATGGTCAAAAAAATTTGCAGGTGGATAGAAGATACAACCATTACTGCGAACAAATGCAAATGGTGGTGAACTCATTTGACTTAGTGATGGGATTTGGAGCAGCAGTGCCTTATACCGCCCTTGCCCAGAAGGCAATGTCGAGGCATTTTAGGTGTCTAAAGGATGCAATAGCAGCACAGTTGAAGCATAGCTGTGAGTTGCTAGGGGAAAAAGATGGGGCAGCAGGCACATCAGGGTTAACAAAAGGAGAGACCCCAAGGCTAAAATTGCTTGAACAAAGCTTAAGGCAACAACGAGCCTTTCATCAAATGGGTATGATGGAACAAGAAGCTTGGAGACCACAAAGAGGCCTACCTGAACGATCTGTCAACATTTTGAGAGCCTGGCTTTTCGAGCATTTTCTCCACCCGTACGTTTTACCTTTACCCTTCACTTATAATTTATCCCTGTTAATTTTGTCTGCATTAGAAATCAGATTCATCAAAAAGGTTTTCACCATTAACACCCCCAACCAAAAAAAAAATAATACAGTTATTATTATTGGGAAAGTTCTTACAATCTTACTAGATGACATAATTATGATACTTTTATATAATTAGTTAACTGGATTTCATGGATACACAAGATCCAAGTTGCCTTTTCTTTCTTTTTTTTTTTTAATATAATTTTAAAAAAAATGGTGATTAAAGGAATCGTCAGCTAAAAAGCTGTAAAAAGGGGTTTTCTTTTCTTTCCAAATTGCTTTTTCTTTTCTTAAAAAATATCTCCGATACAATACAGTAAAATGCTTAGCCTCAAGCAGACTCAAAATTTAGTTTCTGTAAAGAAACGAACTTTATTAAAGTATCATATAACTGGCCACCTTTTCTTCCTCTCTCTCTCTCTCTCTCTCTCTCTCTCTGGAAACTCAAATTCTAAAGAGAAAGAAGTGATGTAAATAATAATAATAAGAAGAAGAAGAAGAAGAATATTAAGAAAGATGAAGCTAGGGGAATGCAGCCATACCCTTGCAGTAAACTTATTGCTGCTACTGCTCATCTTTCTTGGTCTTAGATTCTCAGTCCCATGCAGACAAAAAAGCAGAAAGCTTCAACCCCATCTATGGGTACATTATCATTGAGATTTGGCCGGTGTCTCTGTACACGGGTTTAGGTAAGGTTTCTATCTGATGTCATTTTCTGGTCTGTTTCTCAGGTATCCAAGCGATGCTGATAAGCATCTGTTAGCTCGACAGACTGGTTTATCAAGAAATCAGGTGAGTTTCCTTCTCTCTCCATAGATATTAGACCTTTCTTTTTTATTCCTAAACAGAAAAACTGTGAAAAAACTGAAAATATAGATCGAGAGGACGATAAAGTTTTCATCTTTTTGGTGTACTGAATCTAAAATAACAGAGATTGATAAGGAAGAAGAAGAAGAGAGAAAAGAGAGACCCAATTGAAGAGACCATTAGTATGTTCAGTAGAAAACTTGCATGGTTTCGGCCCTTTTGGGTTTCTTTTCTCTGTCTGTTTTTTGTCTTTCGGTTAGAAAAAGGCGCAAACAAATGTTTTTTTTAATAATGTTTTGGTTTTATTTTATTTTATTTGTTTATTTATTTATTAGAAAGTTATTTAGGACGTATTTTACTAGTTTTATAAGATTCAAAAATCTATGGGTTTCTCTCTTTTATCTCTATTTCACTATGCAGTATTTATATTAAAATTTTAAAATATTCACCGTTAATAAAAAAAAATTCAGAAATATTAGTATAATAAATTAAATATCAAAAGAAAAATATTAATTTTTTTTTCTCATTTTATTCTAATCTAATATTTTTTAACAGAAAATTTATCAGAATAATATATTAATGAAATATAAGAAAATTGAGAAGGTATAAATTCTGAACCTTAAAAAGTAGTAAAATTTCAAGATAAATTGAAATTTTTGTTTTATTTATTTAGCTTTTCTCTTTGGATTCTTTTTCTAAAAATTGGGACATAGATTCAGAGATAGACATAAATACTAAGACAGTGAAGGAACTCCGCAAAAGTACATAAGAAATGAGACATGAAAGTTTGCAGCTTTGATTTTTCTCTCTCGTCCAACCACACGAGAACATCCATTAAGACACTGAACAAATTTTTTCCCTACTCAGAATAATCTTGTCTTTCTTTTTTCTTTTTTTTTCCCCAACCCTCTTGCTCTGCAAGTTGTTCTTAAAACTGCTTACTTAAACCAGAATAAATTCATAACCAAATTAACAATAAATTATCATGTATATGAAAGTAGATTTTATTTTTCTTATATAGTATTTTCTTATTAGGTTGGTTAATGAATAAATTCATGGATGTCTTGCACGCAAACATTTTCCTTTATTTTATAAATTTAAAGATTTTTTCTTGTTTAGACTGAATCTATTAATTAAATCTATTAATTAATTCAATTATAAACTATTATATACGAAAAAAATTTTAAAAAATAATATTCTGTATATTTAGTAATTTATTATTGAATTAGGCTATATGACTTTATTACAGAAGTAGTCTACAAACCAAAAAAGAAAAAAGAAAATGATAATAGTTAAGGAAATTTACTTTTTATTATATTATAAAATTACAATTATACTAAACGTCAATGTGTATAATGTATTGTATAAACAACATTATTTGCATGATAGAAGTTAAAACGCAGAACTGGTTTGCTGCGAGATGAAATACACAGAAAAGGACACATTTTTCCTATGTGTCTTTATCTTGCGAAATAATTATAACTCAGTGATTATAAACACAAAAGGGAAAAAAAAAAAGTTAGTCTTCATCCTCATTAATGGAGTTCCCTTAGTGTAATGACTTTTGACTTGTCATGGCTAACTGCTAGGCTGCAATTTCATGTTCCAGTTACTGTAGTTATTTTTATTATTATTGAATAATAAGATAACACTGTCTTATATTATTCTCTATCATTTCTATATTTACAAAATAAAAACTTCATGTAAGAGTACGATGCATGTTCTTTCACTTTTAATTAAAAGTTTCGTATGTTTTAATTAAAAATCTCGAATTTGAGTTTGAATTTGAAATATTTTTAAAATTTATTTTTCTAATGAGTTAATTTTTCGAGTAATTGAGTGCAGGTATCGAATTGGTTCATAAATGCGAGGGTTCGGCTGTGGAAACCAATGGTGGAAGAGATGTATCAACAAGAGTCGAAGGAAGAAGAAGGTGGAAATGAAGATATAGAAACGAAACAAAACAATAATAATAATAGGGGGCTTGCGCAGACACCAACGCCTACAACAACAACACCAACGACACAATCCTCGTCGACAGCAGCAGCTGCTCCTCCCACCATAACAATAACAGCACCAGGAGGCAAAAGATCCGAAATTGTCAATGAAAATGACCGTTCGCACCTTCTTGCAATCAATAGACAATGTTTCTCGGAAAACCAAACAACTAAACACTCATCTACTTCCACCACCACCACCACCTCCACCACCATGATTAATAACTCCACCGCTGAGGTGGCGCCACCGCCACCGCATGTCCATTCCCACCATCATCAAGCTTTCCATGAATTGGCCGAAGACAGTTGTCGCCGTGGCAGCATTGTTTCAGCTGAGTATGGAGGGACCACCACTGAAATTGGGTCTACACTTATAAGGTTTGGGACCACTGCCTCTGCAGGCGATGTCTCTCTCACGTTAGGGCTACGCCATGCCGGAAACATGACAGAGAAGACTTCTGCTTTCTCTGTTAGAGACTTTGGAAACTGTTAAATTATTTCCAAAACAAAATATTATATTTATAGTACCTTTAAGAAAATATTTACTTTTATTTTCTGTTTTTTTTTCTTTACCACTTTCATTCTATTAAGGAGAAGATACATAATGAGAAAACATAGCATATCTTATAAGTTAGTTAGCTGTATGGAGTCTATTGAAATTGTATAGTTAGATATTGTGCAATTTTTGTTTATTTTCTTCCTTTTTTTTGTTTTGCTCTTCAATTAAATTAAATTATGTATTTATTTCTATAAGCTTTTGTACCTTAAAATTTGGCTCGAATAACATGAAATTTTATATTTTCAGAAATAGAGAGAAAGCATATGAAGAGATTTAGTGGCATTCTTTAGAATAATATAATTAATTACTATCTTTTACTTCCATCACTTATTAATGACAAAAGTCCTATGGTTCGAGAGATGAAAGCTTTTTCTATTGCTACTTGTTTCAAAATTTCACATATGTACAAAATGTGTATAGATGGTGAACTTTCAATTTAATTAATTGCCATCTTTGTGTGGCTTGAACTATCTAATTGTGTTAAAAATTAATTTATGTATCTTATTCTGATAAGCATAAACCTTTAACTTTAGTTGTATTAAGAAAATCTCCAGTGAAAAATGTAGAGTCAGAAATCTTGAGCACTCCGTAAAATTAAAAGGCGTATATATTTGTCAACATTCAAAACATGGTAAATTTTTGGGGTAATTTTCATCCACTTAATAATCCACGAATTTCAATTTTTAATTTTTAGAACAATAATTCTAATATAAAATTTTCATCCAAACACCGCGTGGAAAAAATGAGAGAAAATAAAGTTGGAAATATAATTTTTTGAATTAAAAAATTAAGATGGGTATGCCATACTTGGATTTTTCATAAAATCCTTAATAAGCTATTTTTGAATAAGTACATACTTTCCTATGGAAAAGGAAGAAGTGTTGTATGATTGTATCCTCTTCTACAAAATATATAAACTCCCGAATCTGGCAAAAAATATTACATACATACTTAGATGTAGAAAGCCAAATGTGGAACCGGAACCAGATTGATCTTATGTATCTATATAATATAGAACCAATTTTTTTGTACAAGGGTCTAACTAGATATTCGAATTTGAGACCTCATAACTCTGGTTACTAGACCAATACTATTAAGTTCAAACTTTGGTTGGAAACAGTTAATATACCTAAGTTGAGATATAGAAAAATTATATTATATACTTGCTTAGCCTTAAGAAAATTTTCCATATAAATAATGGAATTTTCATACTTTAGGCAACTAAGTAATGATGCCATGTTTAGTAATAGTCAGTAAATATAGTAATTAATAGTCCATTGTTGTTTGGGACAATATTGCAAGTTAGAGGACACACATTAATAAGTTAACATCAAACTTTTCTCTTTTTTCTTTTATAAATATTTTAAATTTCTTCTTTCTTTTAGTTAGCTGGTTGCTCCTACAAGTAGCAGACTACTAGTTGATTTTGTTATGTTACCTGATAACAAACGAAAAATGAAGTTTCCTTCATTTCCAAACCATTTATATACAAAGCAACAGCTACATATTACCTATTTTGTTGCTTGCCATTTTAGGAACAAAAGCGATTCATCGAAAACTATATGTTCTACATTTGGATTTACCAAGTTGTTCTGCTGCTATGATCATGTCCACTTTTGAATTTAAGGTAATTAATCTTATCAATTTTAAAGTAAGGAAGAAAATTTTTCTATATATATCTGCGTGTGTTTTAAAAATAAATAAATATATAAATAAAGATTAAAATCTTTCGGAGAGGGGGTGTGATATTGATGTTGCAGCTGCTAAATTGTTATCTGGCTAGGAAAAATACAACCCTTTTTAGAGCTCAGTGTTTCAATTTCACATATGTAAGTATCAAGCATTGTCATTTTCAATTAGGTTTCATTCTTTGATGGTGAAGTTGCTTAGAAACAAGCAAAACAAAAATGACCTCACTTTTACAAAATTAAAAATAAAAAGATTATCATGGAGATAATACATAGTGATATATATATTTTGTAAGATTACTTATAATGGGTTTTTATTAATTCTTAATATTTGAATATTAGCCTGGTAGCAATAAATTTTCAAGTAAATCTTCCTCTACCATCGGAAAAACCCTAGCCAAGCTAGCCCTAGCTAAGAGTGCCGAAAGTTACACACCATAATATATATTTTACCTAATATACTCCATAATAGAACTTGTCAGTAAAAAAAGGTCGAGTGTTTGAACAAAAAGTATTAAGTGAATGAAAGTGAAATCTCCATATTTAAGATTTGATTTTTTTTTTCTTTTTTTTATCATTACCATTAAATGAGATATAGATGTTACTTTTCTGGTGAGTGTTTATAACATCTGGGCTGAGATAGACTCAGAACCCTACTGGGATTGATAACTACCCGAAGAATGGTTTCTTTGTCTTGTTTGAGGCACATAAATTAAAAATTCAATGACAAAAAAGAAACTGACAATAAAAATGATAAGAGGGTTTTTTTTTTTTCAAATTAAAATTTTGAATCTAATGAAAAGAAAGGGCCAGACCCAAACAAGAGTGTGCAATGGAGTATAGAAAACTTCGTTTAGTGGCCCCCTACCTAAAATTGCTACACTGAAAGCAACCCTTCACATCCAATCCAACTATCCAAGGGCTACCTACTTATCTTCTTTCTTTCTTTTTTTATTTTTTATTTTTTGCAAAATTTAAGAACAAAATTAGTTTTCTTATGTGAAAGTTTATTACTTATTTGATATAAACTTATAGAAGAACACTTAATTATCTAAATTAGGTTCTTGAAATTATTTATAAATCAACCTAATTATTAACTGCTATATATGTAAAATAATTATTATTTTATAAATATGATAGCTAATTTTCGCATATGAATTTATTATTAATTTGATTTGGGAAAAAAAATCAAATTTATAAGAGAAATTCAATCTAATTTCTTTCTTTCCTTTCTCTCTCATTTAATGACACATAATGACACGTAATATTTTTTTCATGCAAATACCCATGAAAATTTTCATAAGGTTAAGATATAAGAACTTATTGCATGTCACCAAAAGGGGTAAGAAGTTAAATGATGAGGTATCTAATTTCTCCGTTCAACATTTTCAACAGAATCTTTATAATTTGAGTTATATTTTTTTATTTTAAAAATTAATTTTATAAAGAAGTTATCAATAGATTTTCTATTTTTAAAAGTATATAATGAATTTGACTCTCTATATATAAAAAATCATATTTCACTATATATCTAATTATAATTAATGCTCATCTACTTTCTATGTATATTCTATCTTTTTATTGGTATATTTCTCTAAAAATAATTTTCTCTTTCCTTATAATAAAGTCATTTATCTTTTACTTTTGATAAATATTAATTTGTATGAGATCAAATAAAATGAAGAGTAAAAATATAAATAGTCTATTAGAATTGTAAAAAAAAAATTACTCTTTATATTTAAAGATGATTTTTATTCTACTAAAAATATTTTTTAAAATAAATAACACTATTCGAAATGCTATAAGCTCAATCTAATTCAAGTAAAAGAAAATTCTTTAAAATTTATTTTTCTTGTGCCATTAATATGGCTTTATTTATATTTTCACACAAATTTATAAATTTTACTTATTTCTTATTAATATATTTATATTTTATTTAAGTTGTTTTAGAAATTTGAAAATAATAAAAAAAAATAAGAGCATTCTAAAAAAAACTAATACTTAACTATATTTTATAAAAGAAAAATGTATTATTATTAGAGGCAAATTAAAAAATAAATAATGTTTTGTTTACGGAATGAGCAATTATAGAACAGGTGGGGTCCACATTGGAAAATGGGAATAGAATGATCAGGTTCTTTTCTTTTCCTGGGCTTCGGCCCATCTTCTCCTAAACAAAAAGGTTTTGCGAGTAGAATAGCATAAATTATATTATGGACTTATAATTCCCATTTCAAAATAGTATTGTATTATTTTTTTTAGTTAAATAATTTATATGTGTGATGGTTTGAATGCAATATATTTTTATTATTCATTCATCATATTCTTTTTATTCATCATCTTCTTTTTCAAATAAAAAAAATGTTTTTTACTGTAGAACTGTTTTAGAAAAAGAATTTTTTTTAAAATTTACATATTTAATTTGATTTTTAATATTTTTAAATATTTTAATTATTGTTATTATTGTTTATGATGAAATATTATTAGATTTTAATATATTTGTGGATGAAAATGATTGAAAATTGAGAATTTGAATTAAAATGAGTTATAAAGAGAGAAAATTGAATTGCTTGAAATTGAAGATGTTGAATTTATTAGAAACATACATGTTTATCATTTATAATTTATAAATTCATTATCTGTAATTTACAGGTTCATCATTTATAACTTATAAGTTTATCGTTTAAATTTTACACGTTTATCATTTATTAGTTATATATTCATTAGTTAAAACTTACAAGTTATAATTTAGAAGTTGCAATTCATCCTTATTAAAACTAAACAATGAATTTATAAGTTTCAAGTGATGAATCTGTAATAGTAAATGATGAACTTGTAAGTTATAAATAATAAACCTACTAGTTTTAAATAATGGACTTGCAAATTTTAAATGATAAATTTGTAGTTTCTAAATAATGAACCAATAAGTTCAAAATGATAAATCTACAAGTTCATAATGATAAACCTATAAATTATAACTAATAAACCTATAAATTCAAAACAATAAATCTATAAATTATAATTGATAAATTTATTTTATATTCATTCATTCACCAAAATCAAATTTCAAAAAAACGCATGCTTTATTTTGTGAATAAATGAGATCCATAAGATAATATGGACTTAGGTATATGATAT